>QANU01050875.1:311872-393960 GCA_003254905.1 Nissolia schottii
TATAAAATCTAATACAAGCAAAACAACACGAACATATAAATCTTAGAAAGAGAACTTAATTTGTCCAAGCTTTAATACAAAATTAAAAGAATGGCATGTGGTTTCCCAAGTTCTGTTTGAGGACCTCCATATAATTTGCAAAATAATAGAGTAGAATGTGCTGAAATTCACCAAAATAAATTTTAATCTTCAAAAAAAAAAATTATAATTGGCAAAGAAAGAAAATGAAAGAAAAAAATGCTCATTTTAGCCCCTGAAAGTGTAAGTCTGAGCACTTAGGTTCTAGAAATTCAAAATCTAACATTTTCATCCTTGAAATTGCAAGTTTCAAGTCAAATTTGTCACTCAATTCATTATCATCATTGTATTATCACATTTTCACTAATTTTTCTCATTGAATGAGAATGTGATAACAACAGAGGTTGTGTGACAATACTAAAAACTAAAAATATGGTTGTGACGGCACTTATAGCTACGAATCTTAGTTATTATTGCAGCTTCATTTACCACCATAACTGCTCTAGTGACCTCATTTGCAATTTCAAGTGAAACTACAACTCATTTGCAGCTTCATTTGTTGTTAGTGTCTCTTTTAATGTGATTAATCAATGAAAATGTGACATTACAGTAATGATAATGAATTGAGACTAATTTGACCTACAACTTATAATTTCAAGGATTAAAAAGTTAAATTTTAAATTTCAATAACCAAAGTGATTCAAACATTACCCCAAAATGAAAACAAGATACGCCACCAACCAAAATTCTAGGTGAGTTACCTAACACACTACGAGAAATGCTATGTGAATAATATTTTTGAACAATAATAAGATTGACAACAAAAAATAATGTGGGACCCATTAACGATTCCTCTGTTAAGAACAGCACATCGTTTTTTGTCTTTGATAAGATACAAAAGAAACTGGGAAGTTAGAAGGTGAGCTTGCCAACTCGTACCAGAAGATTGGTATTGATCGAATGGTTCTAAATAACATACACTTATTCAAAATGCCAATGATTGTAACAACGAAGATAATATCTAGGCAAAGTAGGGTTTTTTTGGGTATAAAAAGGGTAGGAAGGCTATATCGTTGATGAGCGGATAACATATTCAGTTTCCAAAGGACTTGGGCGGCTTGAGTGTTGGGATGTCAGTGTGAATAGCACAACATTGCTTTTAAATGGTGGTGGCACTTTGTCACAGAAGAGCAACCGTTATGGAAGAGAATTGTTTTCCTCTTGTAATAATTTACCTTCTCAGAGAATGACAATTGAGGCTCTCCAACGTATGGGGTATATGGGAGCAGGACTTTGTTTTGGGAGGATGTGTGTTTGGTTGAAGGAAGGTTTATGGATAAGTTTGAGCAGCTCTATATGATTCCGATGAAAAAAAAAAAAAAATTCTAACCATTGTTGATTGTGGGTTCTGAGATCACCTTGTTGGTACGTTGGAATCTTGTGTGGCGGAGGGGTTACTTTGTCTAGGGGTGATAAATCACCAATGAGAGTTATTTTGCTTAATTTTTGCATGTAATTTTAAGATCATTTTATACATTTTAGGATATTCTTAGGTGTTTGTTCATTGATTTTCAGGAATAAGGGTTTCAAGGAGAAGATTGAGCAAAAATGGCTATTTTGAAGTGCTGAAATGATTTCACTTTGACATTGTCACTAAGTTTTCACCTTGAAGATGGAATGATTGGAGTTGGCTTCAACTACAAATTTGAATATCTACTTTATATATTTAACTGGAGTCTTGGATCACCTTAATCGGACATCTATAGAAAAGTTATGACATTTTTACCATCATAGTGCAAAGCTGTCAAAAGTGTAGAAAAGGGAAATAGCTCGAGCAGTGCCTACCAACTGCTCGGGCAATTTTAACGTAGAAACAATTGATTTTTAGCTAAGAGGTATTGTTCAAGCGAATCCCAACACCGCTCAAGTAGTTTGGCATGACCCTGGTGCGATAAATAACGCATTTTAACCCTTTTTTTAGCCCAACCACTACACATTGAAGCGTCAACTCTCCCCAGATCATCATTGAATCAGATTTGAGAGTTGATGTAACCCTTCCTTGGTGCAAAGATGAAGATCCTATGGTGTGACACAAAGAATGAGAGTTTCCCATAAGTCCCTAATTCAAGTTTCCACCGTAGTTTCTCCATGGAATCCTCTTTCTCTGGTTTTTATCTTTGTTCTTTTTTCTCTTAGCATGAACTAATTTTCCTTTGCTTAGGGTTTTGATATAAACTATTGTAATTATGTTAATCTAATTGAGGTTATTCAGTCTATATTTGCATCGTTGAGTTATTTTATTTTATGCTTAATGTTTTAATCGCTTGATCACCATTTAATTGATTCATTGTCTTGTATGCAACTCGAGAGGAGGAGTATGAGAGTGCCCATGCTAAAATAATCATAGGTTGAGCGAAAGTCGGATATGAGTCAACGCAACTTGTGGGGTTTAATTTGGGAATTCACAGATCAAATTAGGATTCAAACAATTTAGTTAGCACTAAGAGATTAGGCTTTCAACTTGTAAGAAGGTAAAAATTTGTTCTTGAGAGAGACTAGTAACAAAAGTGTAATAAGTCAAGTCATATGTCCTAAGTACTCATCTTCATTGAATTAAACTCCTTGCTATTTTTGTTCGTCATTTTTTACTTATTTATTTAAATATAAATTAAAATCATTGAACAACCAACATCCCTTTCATTTTACTTGTTTAACGATTATTGCGTGGTTAATTAGTCCTCGTGATGAGCAATATCCAATTTACTCCATTTTTATTACTTATACGACGCGATACACTTACCGTGAAAAATCCGTATCAGGGAGCAACGGATCCTAGATGATCTTATGGATTGCTAGGCATTTGCTACTTTGAAAATGTCACAAGTTAGGTGTGTATTCTTTGAAATCCGTTGTCTCTGCTACACATGAAACTAGAGGCTTGAATTCTTTTACATTTAGCTATGGTAGGGTTGGTGTTTGGCGGGGGCTCGTCACCCATAAGATGGAACTATTAGCGGTGTTTTGCGGTTTACCATGTGATTGTTTTATGGGATGGTGGGGTGTGGTGCTTGGTATTTTTGTGGTGTGTTGATATTCTGGTGCTGTCGATAAATTAGTGTGGTTGTTCTTCTTTGTCTTGG
This sequence comes from Nissolia schottii, assembly GCA_003254905.1. NCBI lineage: Eukaryota > Viridiplantae > Streptophyta > Magnoliopsida > Fabales > Fabaceae > Nissolia > Nissolia schottii. The sequence continues at coordinate 315,031 of QANU01050875.1, forward strand.
TATATTACTATTGGTGGCATGGGCTACTTGTTGCTAGTTGCTATGTGGATTGTGTATGCAGATGGATAGAAGACGTGGAGATCATGTTGTGAGCGTGGCTTTGAAGGCGTGAAATGCAAATAAGAAAGTGTGATAGGAAGATTGAAACTTTGTAATCACTTTAATAGTGTTGTTAGGAGGAATTATGGGTGGTTTTGTATACTTGCTAATATTCTTGTATTTGGTTGTTATTGGTGTGTCTATAAAACTGCGTTTGGTTGCTTATATAAGACAAAAATATAAAGATATAAATACAAAAATATGGGGGCAGAAATATAAAGTAAGTTTTATATTTCTATTTAGTGATGATATACAATATATAATTTATCGGTGACAAAGGTGGTGGTAAGTGGTTTGACTTGTTTTCTTATGTCAAAGATAAAATTGTCAATAAAAAAATATGTCATGGATAAAATTGGAAGAAAAAGGTTTCATGAAAGTACTGTCTCCATCTCATGTCTTTGTGTACCGTCAAAACAAAAATATAAAAAATGCACTAATTTTATGTCTTTAGACACAAGTTTTTATACATATCTTTATAACTAAATAAAATTTTACGTTCTCATGTCCTTGTATTTATGTCTTGTATTAGCAACCAAATATAACCTAATTAATGTAAGAGTGAGTACTCTTTTCCTTCTTTAGATATTTTTCACAAAGTTTTCTCGTAAAGATTTTTAACGAGGCTCAGTCTCATGTTTGCAGAGTTCTTTTGTTGGTGACATTCTAAGCTAGTGTTACGGCTTCCCTAATTTGGATTAAGCTTTCATTCAATGAAATTTTATTGGCATAAAAATAAAAGGAAAAATCAACTTGCATAGCACAAAATGATTATTAACCCTGCATTGAATGACCAAAACCCTAACGCGAAAGCCCGAACAAGCAAAAGACACTTGTCAATGCTCAATTGTTGAAGATATCTTGCTTCTTTGGCTCAACAACCAAATCCTCAAAATGATCAACAAACCAGCCAAGATCGTCGAATAATTAATCAAGCTTCGAGTGCGAACTTCGTTGATTTTGTCCCTTCTATCGAGATATTGAAGTTTGGAAATTAGAATCGACGAACTTAGCGAGGCTCCTCCTACGATGCCATAAATGTCGCGCCCTTATTTTGTAAGCTTGATCGGAGCAGCAAAAACATCGTCGTAAGCGTTCTTCCGATTAATGTGAACGTGAGAAAAAAAAAAAAAAAAACAAGCGAAAGGGACTTTTTTCTATTTTTTCGAAAGTTGAAAGGGACTTTCCTACTTTGCCACCACTAACATATTGTTAATTACAAATAAACATAAGAAATAGGTAAGATTTGCTTTATAAATGGTGCTAAAAATATTTCGGTGTAACACTTTAATGAATGTTATTAATGTTATGAAACTAATGAGAAAAACTGTTAAGAAGAATAATAGAAGAAATAGAGAAAAATAATTGAGAAAGTGATATTATTCTTATTTTTATCTTTGTGTTGTACATGAGTACGCAGATGATTATTTATAAGTTAAAGCTGAAGTATACAATATTATATATATTAAATCTGCGTCATATATATATATATATATATATATATATATATATATATATATATATCTAATTGGATACCAGCCAAATTAGGACAAGGACATTTACATTCCAATAATATTTTATAACATTGCTCTTGGATGTCCATCAAGGATATGACTAGTTAAAACGAAATAACTCATTGGGAAAAAAATAGCGGTGAAGGAAAAAAATACAACATTCTCATAGTGCAAGCTGTCTTATTAAAAATCGCATTAAGGAAAAATTTAGTGAGATAAAAACCTAGATGAAGAAAAAATGAGTACAACATTTAGCTAATAAGATGATGTAGAAATTGTTACTGTAATATATTCATACACGTAGTAATATATTCACACGACCTCCATCCCCCTTTGGCCTTTGGCCATCAAGGAAGGAGAAGTGAAACAACTCAATAGACATATAAAACTAGCAGCCACGGTGACATAAATAATAATTTGCTTCAACATTATACTCACATGTTGATTGACTATCCTTATCTGAAAACATTATTGACTTACTTAATGTATTACAATAATTCCTATGTGATTTGAAGTAGCAACTATAGTTTGCTTTGTTGATCTCTGTGATAAACCGGTGCTTCTACATGTAAATAAATGACCTCTAAATTTTATCAAAATATAAAAAGAGAAAAAGAATCTTGTAGCTACATATCCAATAAATTGTGATTTTGATTCATATAAATAAAATAAATATTAGAAGATATCACAATAAAAATTGAACATCATTCTAGTATGTTTTTGATAAACAATAACTAAATCTCGCTAACCGCGAAAGCTACATCTAATGATGCATTATCTGGCATTGTATCTCGTCCTCCTCCATGGACATTCTTTGGCATGGTGATCGTACTGGGGTTTTTCATCCTTCATGAGGTATTCGTCAAGGAGACCCCCTATCACCTTATCTATTTGTGATTTGCGTGGAGAGACTTTCCCAGCTTATTTGTGCAGCAGTTGAAGATGGCCTGTGGAAACCTGTATGGCTCAGTAGAGGAGGTCCCAAAATATCGTACCTCTGCTTTGCAGATGATCTCTTCTTGTTTGCTGAAGCCTCTTTGGATCAGGTTGATATCATTAAGCACTGCTTGCAGATGTTCTGTAATAGTTCCGGACAGAAAGTAAGTATGGAGAAGACAAAAATTTCTTTCTCCTGGAACGTTAACCATAATCGGGCTAAGGATATTGCGGATGAGTTGGGTTTTTCTTGGACTCATGACCTCGGGAAGTATCTGGGCATTCCTCTATTTCATAAGAGAGTTACCAGCCAGACCTTCAGTAACTTAACCGATAGACTTAGCCAATGCCTGTCAACTTGGAAAGCATCCTCTCTTTCCTTGGCTAGTAGGTTGACGCTTTGTAAGTCTGTGATTGAAGCTAGCCCCTCTTATATCATGCAGACTTGCCTTCTCCCGGCAAAAGTTTGTGACTTCATTGATAAAACTGATAGAAGTTTTCTTTGGGGTTCTGTGGATGGAAGCAGACGTATTAGCCTGGTCTCTTGGAACTCAGTATGTAAACCGAAAGCAGATGGTGGGCTTGGTCTACGTCAAGCTAGATTGTCGAATATATCTTTCTTGGCTAAGCTTGGTTGGGGTCTCATTGTGAATAAGGATTCTCTCTGGGCCCAGGTTTTGAGGGGTAAATACAGATGTGGAGAGGCTATCATTCCTGAAGTCAAGCCAAAGACTAACCAGTCGAATGCTTGGAAGGGTATTACGAAAATCTGGCAATATGTCCATGACAACATTATTTGGCGGGTGGACAATGGGAATACTATCAGGTTTTGGAAAGATCACTGGATCCCTGAGTTCACGTCATTGGAGACACACTCTTTAGTCTCTATTCCGTAGCCTGATCTCCATTTCACTATTGCCCGTTTTGTGAATGATGAAGGTAATTGGGATTGGGCTCGCATTTCCCCTATTTTACCTGATAATATATGTAATCTGATGATAGCTATCCATCCCCCTTCCCCTAGTCTAGGCGCTGATTACGTTGCCTGGGCTCCTGGCCATGACGGCTCTTTTTCTATTAAATCATCTTATTAAACTCTATCGGGAGAGGATTCTATACACATCAGAGACCCCATTTTCGGGTTAATTTGGAAGTGGAAGGGAGTTAAGCGGGTGAAATCCTTCCTCTATCTGGTTTCCAGAGAAGCTTTACTGACTAACGTGAATCGAGTGAGTCGTCATCTTTCTTTGGATAGTTCCTGCCCTCGATGCCCTAATCATGCCATGGAGACCATTCTGCATGCCCTTCGAGATTGTGAGGTAGTATCGAGATTTTGGGAGAGGTTATTGCATCCTTCTTGTTGGTACAACTTCTTCAGCGCATCCCTGCATACATGGCTTAGAGATAATATGAAGCTAGGCTATCGTTTTGGTTGGTATGGTGACCAGGAATGGCGCTCGGTGTTTGGTTCGGCCCTTCACTATCTCTGGTACGTTCGTAATGATTTTATTTTTAATAATTCCTCCCCTAGTATTGGTGATCTTTGGTTTTCTTTTGGTCTGAGGCTTAAGCATTATTCTCTTCCGGTTGATATTTATTCTTCTCCCATACCTTCCAAATCGGAGGAACATCTGGTTTGCTGAAACTTTCCTTCACCTGGATGGGTGGTAGCGAATTGTGATGGTTCGATGCTTAGTTCTGGTAGTGCAGGGTGCGGGGGACTTATTAGAGATGAATCAGGAAGCTTTATTAAAGGTTTCTCGATCAAGTTGGGCTTGACATCCATTACCAAAGCCGAGTTGTGGGGCATTTTGCATGTGCTAAATATTGCTTGGCAGGGTGGTTTTCAACAAATGCGAGTTGATTGCGACTCACAAAGTGCTATCAAGCTTATCCAGAATTGTCATAATCGCTTACACCCAGCTGCATCGATTATATCTCGGATTCACGAACTTTTATCAAGGAGGTGGGTTGTGCATCTTCAATATGTCTTCAGGGAGTCAAACCGAGTTGCTGATTGTCTTGCCAATATGAGTCACAAACTCATAACTTTGAGATTGCTTATTTTGATGTGGCCCCGACAGCTACTCGTACATTACTGTTGAATGATCTGATGCAGATCGCGTGGCCTCGTGGAGGCTAGTTTTTGTTGTTCCCCTTTGGGCTTTGGCCCCTTTGTCTACCAAAAAAAAGATAGATACACTATCCAATAGCACTTAGATGCGGTACTTTAAGACAAAAAGTTTCTCATAATTTTCTTAAGGTCTTAATAGATATTTATCTAATATCTCACAGTTATTGGGTACAATGGATGTGCTTAATCCATATAAACTCATTCCAGAGTCTTCTCAACATAAATTGATTGATAGACAAATATTTTATTTATCAAATAGGTAAGCCAAGAAAAAATTGTGTCTTGTCAATATATTTCTTGAAATATTTTACATATTTTGGAATCTCTTTTGGAGATCCAATGATACTTAAATTACCAACTTATACTGTGATTATAACAATTTAAATCCACACCCTTTGATGAAATATATGGATAAATGTGATCAATTTTATACTCATATTTCAATAAGAATTGACTTAGACGATTGTACCACATACCGAGTAATTTAATTCATATAATGATTGTCAAAACCTTAATGAACAAATTTTCTAAAAAAATTCTATATGCTTCAGCTATTTTAAATCCTTCAGGGATTTTATAAAATTTTATTAGCTAGTTAAGCCATATTAATAGGCTTATAGACAAATGTCTAATTTCTTTATTAACTGTTAAAATTAAATCCGCCACCGAAGAATATTTCTCCATATAGTCAATGTCAAGTTTCTTTGAAAACCCTTATGCTACAAGTCGTGTTTTATAAATTTATATCTTATCTTTTTCCATTTCATTTTCGCACGAAAACTCACTTGTTTCCCGCTAGCTTCACACATTTAGGTGCTTAACTATAGATCCCAAACACTTCTTTTCTGTCTATATTCTTTGACAGATTTTTATTTAAAATCCTCATGTTGTTTATTATTTCGGTGGCAACATTATGTGCGTACAACGTTGTCGACAACAATATGATTTACATCCATTCCATATTTTTTTTATAAAGACATAACTCATCGATATCTCTTTATTTTTGTCATTTCTTAAGTACTTTAACCACTTTTGGGGTTTCATCAATAATTATGTCTTGTGGCTATCTTCGAGCACTTACCCACTATATTATGATCGTTTTCATTAATTCCTCATTTCCATTTTAAAGGAACTTTCATATTCGAAATCGATTGTGCTAACACGCTTCAGACCTGATTTAATTTACACTAATAGGTTGCCCTTCTAAGACGCTATTTTAAATTGGAGCGATAATTTCCAAATATATATTATTCATTGCATCTTCTCTGTTTTAACTATTGATTTGGTGTCATCCTTGAGTGGATTGTATTTTTGCAAAAATAAGTTTTCGTAGTCTCAAAAATTACGACAATAAAAATTCACTCGTGTTAAATGATATTGAAGCAAGATCAGTTGAATAATTTATCAATTTCACTGAGAATGAACAATTGACAAGTGTAAATTTATATACAAAGATACAAAGCTGCCTATTTGCATGCACATACCATGAACTTGATTTTATTAACTTAATTTTGATCGAAGCTGAGATATGGGTGAAATAGTCTATGTTTAGTCACTTTTGCTAAAAAGTAAATTTGAATGTCCACAAGTGTTTTAACTAATTACAAAATGAAAAATTATTACTTTTTGTCAAATCAAGGTTTAAAATTAAAGTATTTTTTTTTCCTTTTTGAGTGGAGGTTAAAGACTATCAAATCTTATAATAAAATAATATGTTTTTTTATCATAAAAACCGCAGCAATAATAATAATATGTTGAATTAGTCAGTGCTAAATTTTAATTAAATGCATAAAAGAAATTAAGCAAAATTGTGCAGGAGAGGGGGAGGGCCACTATGCAGGGGTTCAATGTGCATCTCAAACTTGTGGTACGTAGATCTTGTGGCAATGACAAGCAGCACAAGTGAGATTAGCAGGGGTTCCATCAGCTGCACTAGTCATGAATTAATGCCTGGCAGCCATCAATAACATACCCTCCACCAAGTTTAGCATGGTTCTTTAGACATTCTCCCTATGTCACATTGATGATGAAATATTAGCTAGGTTCTTGTGGAAGTTGGTTGCTGCTTAAATAGAGAAGGAAAATAATGAAGTAGACAAATAGATAATTAGGGTGTACGTAGTGGGGTGGGGGTGTGCACAACTGTAACCAACTCTACTTAATTAGTTGGCCTTGACAATGAGGTGAAAGGCTATATGCATGAAAAAGGGGTATTGTCAGAGATCAACCTCTTGCCAAAACTGTAATAGTCAGGTGTACGAGAGGGAAGGAAAAATTATAGAGTATCACATGGGATTGCAAGTCAGGGCTGCAAACAAACGCTTTGTGTAACTACCTACAGAATTCTACTTGTGTAAGTGGGTGACTAAGAAAATAGATGAAATTCTGGTGTGATCATAAGTAAATGGGTGAAATTCTTGTGTAATCAATCACAATGAAGAATTAAGGTGATGCGTAATTTTACACATAATTTGAGATAAAGAGTAATTTTAGCAAATCTCAAAGATAATAATTTGTAGCTTAATTTGTGGTAATTATCTCTCTTTTATTCCTAGAAAATCAAAACGCACCATGTTTGTCTGTTCACTTTCTTATATCTTCCTAAAAATACTTCAGTCGTATTGTGTCACAAAAAAGTATCCACTAACATTAAATAGTAATTTTCTTTCCTCTTCACTCACTCTTCCTCACTCACGCTAACTCTTCTCCTTTTTCTTCCTTTTTTTTTTTTTTTTTTCACTCCAACCACATACTCTCTTTTCATTTTTGTTCAATTATTTCACCTACAATTTTTTTTTCATTCTCCTATTTATTTTTCTCCATTTTTTTTTCATTCTACTATCTTCTCCTTCTATGATCCATGTTTTTTTTATAAATTTTGTAATGTTTTTGCATGGTGTAATGTTTGTTTATTTGTATTGTAATGTTTGTTTATTTATTCATTTTTGTGTGGTGTAATTCATGTGCAGTGTAATGTTTGTTTATGAATTTGTAACGTCTATTTTATAGTGGTGTGATGTTTATTTATTTGTGGTGTAATGTTTGTTTATGAGATAGTGAATGAGGGAGTAGGCGAGAGGGTATCATTGCTATTTAGTTTATGTGATGTCTCATTTTATTTTATTTTTTGTATTTCATAAGGTTTGTTTATTTATTTTTTAACGTTTAGACAATTGATTTGGGTCAATAACTCTCATATGAACTCTCATAACTCTCTTTGGGTCAATAAATAAATTTGACAATTGATTTGCGTTATTTTGCCATTGCCTTATATAAAGATCTAAATATAATAATGACAATGTATTTTATGTAATTTATATTTTCAGCTGCTTATTTTCTCCCCCTGATGTTGAGAAAATTATTTCATCAAAATGACAATAAAAAAAATATAGTCATAAAATAAATCTCGGATCAGTCGAGGTAGTTTATAATAAAAGAGGATTCATAACCAATCATATATTCTTAACATTCTCTAATGTCCTATCTTTGCGCGTTGTGGTGGAAAAATTTGAACATAAACCACACATTTAAATTATTTATTTATTTATTTATTTTTAAGATGATAAATATTTAGCTCCAGGCCAAAAGTCAAGTGTAATGGAGAAAATTTATAATAGCTTGTTGGCATGATTCGTACAAGTGTTGCTACATGCAAGATAACATGTTGTCGTGCTACAACATGAAGTTTTGTTCTCATAAGTAATGGTCTAGCTATTAATTTGAGTCATTTAATAAATAATTATGATAGACCATGCATGAATAGGAGCATCATGCTCTTCAACTATATATTGTTCCATTTGACATACAATAATCATTAAAATCTTGAGACATTAAATCACCATTATCATCAAGACAAACCTTCTTAATGACATTATCTGAATACCCTAATCTTAAATTATTTGAGCAAGCAATCTCGTAAACTTCAGGTTATGAGTTAACAATAAACACACATATGACTATTTGTTCAATGCATCTATAAAAATCATACGTAATTTTTAAGTGGTCAACATGATGGGTGAATGGGCCCACATAATTCACCCTTAATAATACATACGAGAAACGCAAATCATTCTCTCATAATTTCAATTGGTGATTGTGTCTCATTATTTTTCTTTGAGAACAAGCAACACACGATAATTCATTTAATTGAAGAATTTTTTGACTCTTTAATGAATGTCTATGTGAATTATCTATAATTTTTTTTCGTATTATAATTGAACTGAGATGGTTTAACTGGTTATACCAAACGATAAAAATATTTAGTTGAGTAAACTTTTGGTTTACTGTAATATAAGTTTATTTTACGCCAATATAAATTTGTATAGTACAAACTTGAGGACAAAGATATAATAGTTGTTACATGGAGATATTTACTGTTCTCTTTTATTTATAGTCTCAACATGATATTCATTTTATGAATATCTTTAAATATTAACAAGTTTTATTGAAACAATCTTAAAATACCCAATTATCTATAACAAATTTTGTTCATCCAAATAGTACTATATTAGCTCGTCTGGAGCCTTTAATCATTTTTGTACTACAAATAATGATTAATCACTCATAATAATTTGTGTTTCTCTTTAAAGGAGAATAGTAGCTCTTTTAGAGCCTTCCATTGTCTTTATGACTTGATAGTGCATTATAAATTTTGTTTCTTCAAGAAACAAAATAATAGTAGCCTTCAGTCATTTTTATGAATTGATAATAGTAGTGCATGATACATTTTATTTATTCAGGAAACAAAATATAGTTATTCTAGAGCTTTTAAACCTTGGTACTACCAAATGTTGTATTATCATTCCTATTTTGATCATTTTCTTCAAAACAATATATATATATATATATATATATATATATTAATACATAACATAATTAAAAGAAAGAAAATTGTCACGTTTAATTACCAACATATATAATATCTCACAAGATGCTTACAAATTTGAATACAAATTAATAGCAATAAAATACTCTTATTTAGAACATTTAAATTAAAAATTCAAATTTAAGATAAATCTTATCTAAGATGAGTCTATAAATTAATGTATTAATCAAATATATTATTTACTTATTTTCCTAATGATAATGGAAATATCAATAATAACAATTTGATCTAATTTTTTTATAAAAGAATAACTCAATCAATAACTATGAGATATACCATAATTTATTAATTTTATTGCAAATATTGAATAACAATAAGTAAATTCAATAAACATTAATGAAAATAAAGGAAATAAAAATTAAAGATTGAATATGCCAATTTGCTTCTAGAAATTGGTAATAACATACATAGTTCTCTTCAGGAGGATATGAATGTCATATTATAAATGCTCAAAATTAATAAAATATTTTAAATAATTAACAGAGGTACATTCACTCAAGGGAATGTAAAATATGAAAATAACACACTTTAGATAGTGTAAATAATAATATTCATTCACTTCAAATAATGAACTTTTGACATATTCGCTTATGAGAATATGTAAATATCCTTAAAATAATATATGTTGTATATAGTTTGGAATAATAAGGATACAATTGCTTCAAGGAGTAATCATCCTTTTTTTCCGTATAATTATCATTCACTATTGGAAATGAGTATAATTGTCATTTTCTTCTAGGAATGTATATGATTTATTATGGGAATGAGTATAATTAATTACCATTTCCTTTTTTTTAACGAGTATGATTGTCATTCACTTATGAGAAAAACTATAAGTACAATTTCATTCAATTCTAAGAATGATTTTGTTTTCTTATATGTACCATTACTATTCACTTTAGGGAATAAATATATTTTCTTGTAGGTACCGTTACCATTTACTACAAAGAATGATTCTTTTTTTTTTTTTTGTACCATTATCATTCACTTCGAGAAACAAACTTTTTTCCATATGAAACATTATCAACCATTCACTTTTGGGAATGATATTGAAAGAAAAGTAGAATAATATAAAAGAGGAGCACTTTGAAAAGGCGGTAATAAAAAATATAATTAAAATATAAAATCAAAGGGAAAAAAATTGAACTATGCACACACAAATGTAAAAGGTCATATTTATAAATATTTAAAATTATTGTTTAATGTATATTCGCTTCAAGGAATGTAAAATATGAAAATAACGTACTTTGATAGTTTGAATAATAAGATTCATTTATTTCGGGGAATGATTTTTTGACATATTCGCTTATGGAAATATCCAAATCTTATTAAAACAAATATTCTCAAATAGTTTTGAGTAATAAGGATACATTCACTTCAGGGAATGACTATCCATTTTAGGTACGATTACCATTCACTTCTAGGAATGGTTATACAAAAAATACTAAATAGAAAAACATTGAATTGATAAAGTTAGAAATAAGAGAAAAAAATAAACAAATTTAGAGCAATAAGCCAATATATAAAGGAAAAAAAAAAGAGAATAGAAAAACATAGCCGGATTGATAATATGATATCAATTGATATTGAGATGAAAAATAAAGAACATAATCTACATTTCTTATTTGACAAGGTATGAAATGATTGATATATCAAATGAGGAATTAGTTTACGTTAATATGAAAAAAAAGTGAAATTACTACTACCTTAGAAATAGAAAAGAGATTCATGCTGATAACGTATTATAAAACTAATGAGAAAGAGTGTTAGAAAAAGTAATAGAGTGGATAGAGAGAGAATTGAGAGATGTGTATTGTACATGAACACTCATGACTATCTATAAGTTAAGAATAAAATACACAATATTACATCAAATTTGTGTTATTATATATATATATATATATATATATATATATATAATTCAGATACCAATAAATTAGGATAAAAATATCCACATTTCAATAATATTTTATAACAATTAATTAAGTGTTACTAAATTTCAAATATGCAGTAATGACACAGTAAGAGATAACATTTCCTTATGCCCGTGAATGGAAATCCAATTTAAAAGCTTTCATAGCATCAAGATGTTGAACAAGGTTCATGTATACATTTGACAAGAAAGTTAGGCCTATAGCTTATAAAAAAGGTACTTCTTCTAAAAAAATATATAAAAAAAATAACTTAAAGAAAATAATTTAAAATACTATATTCTATTTTTTGTTAGCAATGTTTCATTTAAAAAAAAAGCAAAAAAATAAGTGATTTTTAATAAAAGTTCATTACAAATGTAAAATAAAACTCTTAGAAGAAAATTATACTAAAATAATATAAGTAAAAAAATTATTTTTTTAATTAAGTTGATAAACTCCAAATGGTGCCCATATCATATCATCATTTACAACATTCTTGTTTGGATTGACTAACTCTACTGTACTCTTACCTATAGGGCTGTCAAAATGAGCCCGATCCATTTACCCAGTTAAATGGATGGACTTTACATGCAAAAAATAGGCTCACAAAATTTTTTAAAAAAAACTGGAACGGCCCGTTTAAGCCCGACCCGTTAGGCCCGCGGGCTAGTCCGTGAGCTCGTGAATTTTTTTAAATAATTTTTAAATAATTTTTTTAAAAAAATAAACGGGCTGACGGGTCGACCCGTTTAAACCCGCAAACCGACCATAAATAAGTCGGACCCTAAAAATAGACATATTTTTTGCCCGACCGGTTTAGGTCCGCGGGCCTAAATGGGTGGGCCATAAACGGGCCGGGCCGGGCCGGTCCGTTTAACAGCCATACTTACCTATGTAGTCAAACACCTTTACCATTTTATCAAATTTTCATAATCTTTTACCACTTTTTCTTGCTCTCTCTCTCTAGTCCTACACTAGGTTGCACCATGAGAATGGTTTTCAGAACTTAGTGGAAACAAAGGGATGGAAATTTTCATCAATCATATCAAAAAGTATCTAAAATCTGACACACACTTAGGTAACGTTTGTTTATTAAGATAAAACAGAAATACTGATACACAGTGACAAAAATCATGTTTATTTATTGAGACAGACATAAAAATTTGTATATTTTCTGTATCTCTGTTTTGCTGGGGCACGGGTACACAACCTTTCAGAGTAGGATAATGTATTTTTTTTAAAAAAAATTATTAAATTATTGCAATAACAATATTTTAAGTCATTTAGAGTGTATTTTTTGTCTTGTTTATATTAAGCCAAACAAGATATAGATACGAATAAGTGTGTTTTGTACATTGTCACCAAACAGAATATAAGATTGTTGTCCCGATATTTATGTGTCTCAACAACCAAACGCAGCCTTAGTCTTCTTGTTTAGTCTGTTACACTTTTTGTCTTCCTACTGCTCATATTCTTAACTACTAATGAATAATGTCAGGACAACTAATCATTTTTATAATGTCTAATCAAAGTCGATCAATCAAAGTCATAACAACTAATTAATCTCTTCCTGACCTCTCTCTCCTTCTCCACTTCCATTAGAATCATTGACTAAGGAATGGAGAAGAACGATCATTTCTAAACTAACACTACCTATTTTACTCTGTGTGATACAATAACAGATTTCAAATAATCTATGTTATCTATGGTGTCGTAATAGTCATTTCTAGCTGTTGTTGCTCTTTTTTGCTTGAATTTTAGCTTTTGTTTTTGCATGTTCTCTCATAGTTCATTACTTTACACTAAGTCGAGTGGAAACAAGAAATAAAACTACAAATCAAACAATGTCTTTGATTTCAGTTTTTATTTCCAAATTTTAGATTTTTGTAAAAAAAATAGTATAAATAGGAAACAAGATTTTCACCATCCAAAATTATCACCGTCAAGATGCGACTCGTCATAATTAAATATAATAATATTTATCTTTGGTTTATTAAAATACAATCAATAAATTAATAAAAATATTTTCACAATGCAACATAATTACATAATTAAGTAATTTATAGAAAAAATATTGCAATTTTTTTTTGAGAAATTCATTTCTTTAATCTTTTATATAATCTTTTCAGTTATAAAATTTCCATTTATTTCATCAAATAAAATATATCAACCTAAAATAACTTTACTTTAAAAAAAAAACCCTAAAATAACTTTTATCTCAAAAACAAAAAAATACAAAAAATTAATTTATCCTAAACACTATCCATATTTTTAGCTCACAGAGTGAGAGCACAGAGCAACACTCTCTCCACCATGGCCACCACTCCTTCTCTTCTACACTCATCTGGTTCCTCCTTCCTCTCTCAATTTCGTGCCTTTCCGCCTTCATTCTCTTCTTCTTCTTCTTCTTCTCCACTGTTCCTCCACGGAACCAGGCCAGGAGGTGGTGCAGTGGTTTCTGTGAAGGCCAATGCTTCTGGTGGCGCCGCGGTGCTTGTGGAGAAGTCGGAGGCAGAGAAGGTCCATAGGCTCAAAACGGTTTACAATGAGAAAATCGTTCCTTTGCTCATGGAGGAGTTCTCTTACACCAACATCCACCAGGTTTTTAAAGGAATTTTGGTCACTTTCTGCGTTATGGGTGTTTCTTGAAATTCGTTGATTTGGAGGTCTAATTGGGTTTTTCAATGAAAGTTGATGTCTTTTTGGGTTTTGGGTTGATGGGGTTATGTAATTTTGGTATCATTTGGCGAGGAAATGTGATGGTGTTGTGATACGTAACAATTCATGGGGTTTCATTTATTAATGTGGTTTGAGATTGATCGGTTATTATTTTTATTTTTATTTTAAGTTTTGTTATCATATAGTGTGGAAAATGAAATGAAGGAGTGTTAAGTTACTTTGGCTTCATGGGTTCAAATAGATTTTGGTCTGGGATTGATGGCGTTGTTCAGTTTTGGAATCATATAGTGAGGAAAATGTGGTAGAGGCATTATAAGTTGTTGTCCTTCAATTTTGCAATGTTGTGTTTTACAATGAAAGTTGAAGTCTTTTGGTTTTGGGTTGATGGGGTTGTGTAGTTTTGGTATCATATAGTGAGGAAAATGTGATGAGGTTATGACAAGTTGCTTTGAATTCACGGGATTTCATTTATTTGTGTGGTTTGAGGTTGATGGTTTTTTTTTTTGGTATCATATACTGTGGAAAATGAGGTGAAGGAATGATAAGTTACTTCGGCTTCATTGGGTTTTTCTCAGTTGAAAGTTCAAATATTCTGATCTGGGGTTGATGGGGTTATTCAGTTTTGGAATCATACTGTGGGAGAAGATGTGATAGAGGCATTATAAATTGGTTGTCCTTCAATTTTGCAATGTTGTGTTTTTTATTTTTCCCATGTTGCAGGTGCCTAAAATTGAGAAGATTGTGGTTAATTGCGGTATTGGTGATGCTGCACAAAATGCAAAGGGTTTGGAAGCTGCAATGAATGATCTAGCTCTGATCACAGGGCAGAGACCTATTAAGACTCGAGCCAGGGCTTCCGTCGCCACCTTCAAGATCAGGGAAGGTCAACCGCTCGGGATTGCTGTGACTCTCAGAGGAAAGGTGCACATGTAGTACTCTATTAATATTGCTCAGTGGATATATTCAATTGACTCAGTAATGTGCACACTTACTTGAATTGCTTGTGATTTTGCAATCATAATCTAGAGATTTTCTCCCCATCGATGTTATTAAGAACAATGTGGTTATCATGATGTTATTAGCCTCTGATAACCAGCTGCTACAGTGCTAGTAGAGTTTAAGTTATTATTTTCCATATGGTATGATTGGTTTTCTGGTATAGATAAATGTCTTGCTATAGAGAACTTTGTTTGGTGATGAAGTGCAGCCAGGATACTACTGTGAAACATTGGCTACTATTGTTAAGTTGTGTAGCTTGACGCATCTAAGGATCTTGTGTAAGCTTGTTGATGTCTCTTAGAGAAGGAGGAGTAGATTAGTTGAATGAAGTATGAGTAATGGAATACAATTCAATTGGGGATTATATGATTATGGAAGGATTTCATTTCTTTATTAAGGCATTTTCGATTGATTTGGTGAGTTAGTAGTTCTGAGCGTTGGTAATGGATTGATGGCCAAGGGTCATAGAATTTGAGTAGTTAAATAAAATTTCTCTAAGTGTGCAGAGATTCCATACTTTTGATTAAAAAGTAACCTAGAACAATTAGTTGTAATTGGTTGCATTTTGGTTTTGGAATATATGCCTTCACGTTGTTAGTTGAGAATTTTCTCTCTTGACAGAATATGCTTTCCATTAATCTAACTTTGTCTTGAAGCAAAAAGTGTTTACATAGAAAACATTATTCTCTATTATCTTGAACTTTAGTTAAAGAAATCCAAAGTTGAAGGAAAGTTTAGTTTTCCTTTTGTTTTGTGCATGTCTGTGTGTTTTTTTATCCCTCTTTTTTTGGGGGAGATGGGTGTTTGGGCTGAACTTCTTCTCTTTTGCATAGGCTATATTAATCATTTCATTCATTTCTTTTTGATTTTCAGTGTTCAATTTGATAAGAGTGTTCTCGCCAGGAATTTACCGAATGATACTAGTGGGATTTCCGAAAATGTTGCAATACTTGTCAACTTCTTATCTGGGAGAACATCTTTACATAAAAAATTTAAGGGTAAATTGCACAAACCATTGAGGTTTGCCAAAATTGCACCTCATCCCAGTTTTTCTTTGCGACTTGGTCACCACTAATCAATTAAGTTTCTGTTTTTATTTCTTTTTCCTGTGTTTTCTGTTAACAATAAAATCTTGTATCTTATTTTTATTCTTTGTGTTCACTATTTTCTTCACAAAATCTTAAAACAAGAAACATTATTTTATTGTTTTCCCTATATCCTTCACAAACTTTTGAAAACAGAAAATATATGAAATAAAACAGAAACTTAACATATCATTAGTGATCATTTGTAATGAAAAATTGGGTGGAGTGCAATTTTGCACATAATTTGGGGTAGAGTGTAATTTTAACAAACCTCAAGGGTGGGTTTGTGCAATTTACCCAAATTTTAAAGTACATTATGGTTTTCCATTGAGTACCAAATTCTATTCTACATTTCATTAAGTTCATATTCTAGTGTTAGAACCAAATTACTTGAACCAAAACTATCTGGGTACTACAGACTAAATCAAATACCTACTGTTTGATATTCGACAGATAATGTACTCATTCCTAGACCGAGTTATCAACTTGGGACTTCCTAGGACAAGAGATTTCCAAGGCTTAAACCCCAACAGTTTTGACGGGCATGGGAATTACAGCGTCGGCATCAAGGACCAGGGCGTGTTCCCGGAGATTAGATATGACGCTGTTGGTAAGCCTAGGGGAATGGATATCTGCATCACGACGACGGCCGAAACTGATCAAGAAGCACAGAAGTTGTTGGTTCTTATGGGCATGCCATTCAGGGAGGGAGGTGGTCCTGCCACTGCCGTTCGCAAGAAGAAGCTGAAGTCTCATCATTTTGATGCAAAATCTAAGGGAAGATCAGTAAGAAAGTAAAATCACCTTGATGAAAAAATCGTAGGGAAAAAGGAAGGTTATGACCAGAAGAGAGACACTATGTTGTACACCTTGTTTAATTCAGATGTAATATCATTGATTCTTTTTTGTAAGAGATATGCCATCAACGATGTCATCAAAAGGTGGTTATATGATGGTTATGTAGATCATGCTTGCTGATTTTTATTTATTTTCAAGTATATTTTGTTTACTATTCAATTGTTTTAAGGTTATGTCCATTTATTCTTCAATAAGTTGCTAACCTGTTTCATCTCTTATGCTGTTTTTCCTATAGAAAGGTATCAATCCATCATAATTAGAAAACCAGATTCTAGATTCAATTAAATAGATTAAGCCAACACTTCAAAATGCATCTAACTAATTGTGCTAATGTGAGGATGTAATTTTAACATCCTTGCAAGATTAAAAAGAATGTCTTATAGGTCTTCTACCAGAAAGTTTAAGAAAACACTTGTTATACATTAAAAGGAGTGAAAATAGTCATATCCTCAAATCAAAGTATAATGTATGATAAAAAATAAGTAGTAATCTTGCGTAAGTTTAAAGTAATATACAATAAAGTAGCATTAATTGAAGGTTAAATCAAACTTATTGTTAATATATTAATATTCAAAGAAAGTTAAACTTTTCTTAAGGTTGACAAAAAATGAAGGCAAATTCCAAGCACCTATATATACAAATGATCTGATTCACTTCTCATGTATCAAACTCTTGTTTATGCTAGGTACTTCAGCTCAACCATGGTGCTCCCCTACTTGGAAACTGTCATTGGTGAGCTCTTTCTTTTCTCTATTTTTCTTTTCTAATCTCTGATCATTTCGTTGAGCTCTTGAGTTATGTTTTGGTCAGGAAATCCCCTTACATGCAGAAAACAAAACTACATGAATTCGGGTTCCTTTTCAACTTTGCTAGCTTATTTGGCCCTTTAATTGGATTGGCACGATGCAAGAGTTGCAAATGTTGTGCTTGTCCATGTAGAGATTTTGAATATTTTTCAACATTAGTTGAAAAATGAGAAACCCTTTGGTTGCTAAGCAGTGCAAAGGGAAGGGGAAAATATAGTTACTAGACAGTGAAGTGCTGCTTTTTCTGTTTTGGTTAGTTGTAACTTTGATAAGAAGAAAAACTTAGGATTGGAATTTAGATCAGGGTGTGGCTAAGGGAAGGGAGCGATAGATATTATCCGATGCCTAGTCTGATATTCGTTTTGGCGTCCCCTGCAAGCGAACAAGGCAACATCGTTGCCTGCTGTTCTGAATCTCACTCCCGCATTTGGCCAGCTTTGTTCTGAGTCTTGTGAGCAAAAATCATTTGAATTTCAGGTTCATTTCCTCTGCTTCTTTTGCTTTGTCTCTTTGTGTGTTTGAGTGAAGATGGTTAAGTGGAAAATAGCAATGTACTTTTTTTATCATTAGTCTAGACATCAAGATCCATAGTTTATTAAACTTTGACTAATCTGGTTCGAGCAAAGTCGATCCACTATAGAGATAAAACTCTTCCGATACTACTTTTGTCCGTTTGCAAGACTTAAATCTGAAACTCACTCAAGAGAATTAAGGCCGAATCACATGAGCTAATCAAACGGTACTAAATAACAGTGTATTTTGTTTGCAACATTATTCTTTTCAGTGCATTGCCATTTTCCACTTTGCTTTTTTCACTGTTGTGTTTGCGTATGTTTGTGTTTTTGTCTCCCTTTGACTTTGACTTTGTGAAATTCATCCCATGCAGGCTGATGCCTTTGCCAATGCTCAATAATCTGGCATTGTGAAACTATGGGGGCATTAACAATCTGTGCTTGCCTACTTTATTTTCATGGCTTAATCTAGTTTTTTTTATCTGACAGTGTCTTATTGAGTTTTGGTGGGGCATCTTATTCATGGGTTGCTTTGCTTATTTATTTACTATTTATATTCTTCCTCTAGCTACTTAAGAACTAAGTGGTTTTTGTTCCCATATTTGACTGGTGGAGAAAAATCTTTCTATTGTGGTTGTTCTAAGAAAATTAGGAGACTGTGGTCAATTTAGCAAATCGCCAAGGTCATTGGTGATTTGTTAAAGACACACAACAATAAAATATTCAGTTTTGTCAGTGCGCTCCCCCACTAGACAGATATAGTAGACGCTTTGTCATATTACGTCACGTGATTTAATAATTTTTTAAGCAAATCATCAGAAGGAGTGGCGATTTGCTTATGTATAGTCACATGAGTGGGCGGCGAGACTCATTGTCGAGACATTGAATTTTTCTAATAATTTTTAAGCAAATCGCTTAAGCTTGTGGCGATTTGCTTTTATGACCACAATCTCGTGAGTATTACATAAATCTTATATTTTCTTTCTGAAATTGTCATAATCGCCTGAAATAGCCTTTATTGGTCTGTTTTTAAGAAGGAGAATCAATCTGCTATATATGAATAGTGTTACAGGGTCAGGAAGTCCAAAATGGAAAGAGATCTCCATAAATGGGATAACAATAAACCACAATAGTGAAACTGACAACATTGACAGAAAAAACCCGTGTTTACGAGTCTTCTCACTTATATAGCCTTTGTACTCTGCTTATCACTATTCTTATCCTTCCCTTGTTAAAAGATTGGTTGCACTTAACAAATCAGAAAAGTGAACATGAACCAATGAAGAGCATACAAAATTCTTTGTGCTTTAATCATCTCAAGGCAGAGGTGTTTTGTGTAGTGTAGGTTTCAGTGCTCATGCCTTTATCCAGGATGCAAGTTGACACCAAATGGCCTAGATAAGATTTCAAGAGTGAAAAGAAATTGGGGAAAAACAGAACGTAGCTAGCTATATGGATCTCATGAACCCAATTTTCCTCAATTTCAAATAGCGACACATGGTGTTTTGTTTTAATCTCAAGACAAAAGAATAAGTGTCCAACTATTTAAACCAATTAATTGTTGATGTAACTAATTTGTATCTTAATTGTTAGGAATCAAAATTAAGAAGGAAAGAAAAATTTGAAGTTGAAAATTGTTTGCCAATAATTTGAGATGAAAAACAAGGTTACTCGAAACCCTTGATTTGGGTGGTCATGGTTAGGCTTGGCACAACGGTTTGATGGCGGATAATGATATTCCAGTGTGTTAGTAGAGTACTCGTAAAGCCCCCTTTAACACCGAAGTCACAAATAGAACTGAGAGGGAATGTACAAGGTGGAATGATCTGATACGATATTTGGTCATGTGAGATCTTTATTCTAAAAGTTGTGGATGTCCAGAGCTACGAAAGATTAATCTTACATCCCATGTTACGAAGTGATTCTTGCCGATTACTTATTTTCATGCGCACTCATAATGAATATGTCGTGTTAACATTACGTTGGTGTATCGTGTTAGCGTCGCGTCAGCGTGCCGCGTTAATATTTAACAAAAATTTTATTCTCATTCTCATATGATTAAAAAAAATGTCAAGTGGGGGTATTTTATTCTTTTTTTTTTCCCCTTCATAATTTCGATATTCCCTATCATAAAATTGGACGAGTGGGCCATAGCTATAGGACCCACGATGCGTAGGTCTTATCTACTTCTTTAATTCAATAAGACTTGCACTATAAGTCTTATTTATTCTTTTACGAATTCAACCCATCAGACCTACCCCACTTATGACTTCTTTACTCCCTTAATCTGTTTCCTCTCTTGCTATTATTTCCTCCATTCTAATGACTGCAGGTACCTAAGTCAATTATATGAATTTATAGTTGCAATAATTATAAAGTTTAAACGGCTCCAAAATCTGCTTTCTGTCCAAACAGATCATAGCCACGATTTAAATATAAGTGGAAGCAATCAGAAAGAGTAAATAATACTCAGGAACCATTTTGTTAAGGAAGAAACGCCAACTGGCACGATCACACAAGACCACAAACAAACGAGTAATAATAATATTGTTTCATGATTAACTCTACACATGACACGATATTATCTATTAATTTTTGATATAATTATATATTATATATTTATAATTATAAAAGAGCTTTTAATAAATAATATCATGTGATGTGTATATTTTATTTTGAAGACGGGTGTATATTATAATTATTCCAAACAAAATGCTTTTTTCATAAATCACGGTGCATAATGCTGTCCAAGTGCCTTTTCTAAGTACATTTTTTTTGTGACTTAGTCAGAATACACTATATTACAATATTAAGATTCTAAAGATCCATGGCTGCTTTCTTACTTTGCCGTGACAGAAGACAGAAGAACAAGTCCTTGCAATCATAATGTTTTAATTTTTTTCCCCTATATAATTCAATTTTATTCAATGCCATGAGCCTATAATTTCTCAATCCTATCGTACACTCTTGCATCTTATGTGAAAAGAAATAGAAAAGCATTATTCGTATTGGCAATGTCATAATTTGATTCTCAAATTTATCATTTGCCCATCGAACAATTTTGCCACGTTTTCCACTAATTATAAAAGAGACTAATGGGTGAAGCAGCCTGTGTCTACAAATCTTATTAATTTAAAGTTGAGTTAAGTGACAACTTAGTCTTAAAAAATATTTTGATGCCTAAAACGGTCAGTAATTTTTTTTTTAAAAGTGCTAACTTAGTTTTTAAAAATATCAATATATAATCTCTAAAATTTTAAAATGTTACTCTCATTTCATTTCCTAAAATTTCAAAAAAAAATTATAAAAAAAATAATAATAAAAACATTTTAAAAATTCAAAAACTAAATTCACACTTCACTAAAACATTTTACACGAACTAAATTGGCACTTATCCCTTAAAAGTTTTATTAACCTCAAACAAATTCTGTACATGTTGAGATATAAACTGTAACTAAGATAATTGTGAATTTGTTAGTAGGATTTATCATGGGATATATAAAAATGTCATTTTCAACCACAAATATAAATAGAGAGAGTTTACCAACAGAGGTTGGTCTAAGTGGTAAGCGGCTTGGTATCGCTTAAGCAAGGTCCCGGCTTGGTATCGCTTAAACCTAAAAAAAATAAATAGAGAGTTTTGTGCTGTATGAGGTAGCTGAAATCCGCTCCAGACATTATTTGCAGGCCACCAACCTATTTAAATGAAAAAAAATCCAATTCTATCATGCAGATATTTATAGTTAATAATCTATAACTGAAAAACTAGTACGCTGTTTTTTAACTTTTTGGTACATAAAAATAAATAATAAACTAAAAAAACCTGCAGTGTAACATAGGGCACAGTTGCATATACAATTTTACAAATAGGAAAATCTGCAGTTTTTTTCTTGTTATTCGTGTGAACTTTGAATTTTCATTTCAGGTGTCACGGGAAAAAATATTAAAAAATTGAAAGCTATGGTTCGTTTTCAACCAATAATGCAGAATTGGTACCGTTGGTCCAAGTGATTAGCGAATTGATATCGCTTAAGTAAGGTCCCGAGTTTGAAACATTTGTGTACGCAGTTATCTTGTTAGGAGACTAACCCACCATAACCATACTTAGCAAGCAACTTAAAAAATATAATGCAGAATTGGATATCTCAAGCTGGGTCATGGCACAGTATGTGATACAGCAATTCTCAACGTTATAATCTTCCTTTGTCTGTTTTCATTTTTTTTGTTTACTACTTTTTCTTCATCTTGTCATTTTCCTTTGAATTTTTTCCATTCTTATCCCCCCCCCCCACATAACAACATGCATTACAATTATCTGTTATGTTTTTTTCTGTTTTATAAGAAATAAAACAAAAACACAAGGTAATAGACACAGATAAAAAAATTGATTGAGTGCATATTTAGATTAACCAAGTTCGGGTCAAAACAGATTATAACCAGAGAGAAGTAATAGTATTACAATTAAGATAAAAAACTTTAAGACAATTACACACATAAAAGTGAGAAAAATTAATTGCACACTTTTATGAATGTAATTGTATTAAAATTATTCAATTTTAATTGTTATGATAATATTAGTCATACTCAAAAGCTTCTCACACATGTATAAAAAAAAGAAGATAATCTCCTTTTTAAAATAAAACAAGAAGATTGTATTTATTATCTCACTATTTATTTATCTATTAAATCATTTCATATTAGCATAATCATTATAAAAATAGTCATCTTAAAATACTAACGTAGGAATAAATAATTATAATTCATCAAAATCTAGTAACTTGATCGATATCTCTCTTGATATTAAGCTAAGAGATCATGTGTTAAATTTAGGCACATAATAATATAATTCGTATGTTTTGAGTTTGTGAAATAAAATATGTTATTTAATGCAAATACTCATTCTTGTCATTGTGTATTAAAATTTATAGGTTATTCCATTGAAACTAGGGTGGCTAGTTTTTAAAAAATTAATAGGTATAAGTCACTCATTTTTATTTTAAAAAAATACCTAATATTAATCTGAAAATAAGGAGTTTTTTTTATTATACTGCCCCTGTTAATAAAACATATTACCAAAATATCACTGTTTTAAAACATATTACAGGAATGCATCTATTTCAGACAACATGGAAGACGAGTCCCCGTGATAAAGCCACGTAGGATTCGCCAACTCGTTAGGCGAATGTGGGTTGAATTCACTAACCCGTTAGGCGAATATGGGTTGAATTCACTAACTGACTTATGTTCAATTCGCCAATTGATTTGGCGAATTTGGGTTGAATTCCTCCACCTTTTGATTTTGTATTAAATTATGCATTGAATTTGCATGGCAATGATCACGATTTTGTATTTGGCTTAGATAAAATTACTAATCTTACTTTGACTTTGAAAAATGGTGGTACGAGGTCTTATTTTAAAAATCGATTCGGCTATAATTTTTTTACTAATTTTACTTGTTTTGGATAACAACTAAAGAGGTTTTTAGGGTTTAGGATGCTCTATGTAGGGTAATGAGGGTTGTATTTTAATTTCCTAAATTTAAGATTTGAATAATTGCAAGGATAATTATTAGATTAATTACTTTTGTTCTTGATAATTTGTGGAAGCAATTCAATTGAGAATGGAAGTGCTTTTGGGGTGGTGTGGTTGGTTTAAGGGGTCCAAAAACTAATTTGCTAAACCAGTTAGCGAATTCAACACATTTTCGCCTATCGGGTTGACAAATTCAACTCATACTCGCCTAACGAATTGGCAAATTCAATCCATATTTATTTAACGAGTTGGCAAATCCTACGAAACCTTTCCACTCAAACTCACCTACCATGTTATCTAAATTCCAGTAATATATTTTAAAACATTAATATTTTGGTATTATATTTTATAATAAAAAACTCAAGAAATAAGCTATTACTTTCCAATAATGCTGTTGCCAGAGTCCAGACATACACTGAGACCCTCTTTGCTGGCCTCACCAATTAAGCTTCTCTCTCTCACACTTTTCAGCTCATAGTGCTAAATTGAGTAAATTCTCTACCATTTCTCTCTCACTTCTTATAGTGCTTTACAGAAAGTCCATGATCCCATTCTCTCACTAACCCACATTTTCCTCTCTTTCTCTCTCTCTCTCCCTCTCTTCAACTTGATTCAAACTTTTCTTCTTTTCTCTCTTCCACTGCTTCCTCACCGGGAAGTTATGAACTTTCCGGCGAAACCAATGCAACCTAGTTTCTAGAACCTCACCGCCGGAGAAAAAGGTTCACTCTTTTAGGACTTCCCGGTGACCCATTTACTAAAACCTCGCCGTGAAACTCCCATTCACAGGGAAAAAGTTCAATCTTTTAGAATTTTCCGGCGACCCATTTGCCATAACCTCACCGTGAAACTCCCATTCCCCGGAAAAAGTTGACTCTCTTACCAGTTTTCCGGCGACCCATTTTCTAGAACCTCACCGTGAGTGTTCGACAATGTCGATCTTCGATGGAGCTTTCATGGACACGCAGCTCTCGAAGCGCACCTCAATCTTCGGCCTACGCCTCTGGGTCGTCGTCGGAATCCTCGTCGGCGCCGCCATCGTCTTCACCCTCTTCCTCCTCTCCCTCTGCCTCACCTCCCGCCGCCACCGCCGCCGCGCGGTCGCCGGAAAACCCACCGCCCCCGCCAAGGAGATCCAGGAGATAGTCCACCTCCCGGGACCCCACATGCTCCGGCACCCTCCGGCACCGGTGCCGGAGATCCACGTGGACATCGGCAAGGCGGAGCACCGGGTTGTCGTGCACTCCTCCGACAGAGGGGTCTCGAGCGGGGAGAGCAAGGGAACTGCTAGTGGGTGCGAAACGACGTCGTCGTTTGGGAGCGGGAGTGTCGTCTTGGGTGTGGGGCCCGAGGTGTCGCACCTCGGTTGGGGGAGGTGGTACACTTTGAGGGAGCTTGAGGCTGCAACTGGTGGGTTGTGTGAGGAGAATGTGATTGGTGAAGGTGGCTATGGGATTGTGTATCATGGTGTGCTTGCTGATGGCACAAAAGTTGCTGTCAAGAATCTCTTGAATAACAAGTATGTTTTGTTTTTTCTTCTCAATTCAAATTTTTGGTTTTTTAAAGAAATTTGTATTTGTCTTGTCTTGTATTCTTGATTTTGGTGATAAACTATTTTGTTCAAGTATTGTGTCTTCTTCCGATAGCACGTTTGGTTTTCAGGTGAGAATATCGAGAATCAATTTTGATTCTGGGTGTTTCCCCGAAACCAAATGTGATATAAGTTGGTTTTGTCTCATCTTATGATGTTGAATTTGACATGAATTTGGTGTTAAGTATTTAGTAGTAAGTACCATTCCCTTCTCAATTACTCTGTGTTGCAACTAATTTGATGCTTCTGCCTGGCTTGAGGAGAGTGCTACTGCGTAGGAAAACTCAGTAAAAATGAACTGTTTAGATACCTATTGATCAGTGGGTATTTTTTTCCCCTTTTTCTTTTTGGTGTTTACATGTGTATGTTAGTGTTATTTATTTGGCTAATGCTTAAAGCTTGATCTATCTGGAGTTGTGTAAAATTAATATTAGATTAGATGAGCTGCAATTATTGTTCAAATATTGCTTCTCACATGCAATTTTTGGTTTATGTGGACTTGATTTTCCTAGCTTGCTTCCCAGATGATGAAATGATGAAAAATTCACGATATGTAATACATACAGCTCTTTGATACTATGAATCAGAGGAAGGACAGAGGATTTATTTATTTATATATTTTTTTTATTTTTAAGCTTGGCTGTACTCCATCTGATTTCAAAGAAGTATGAAAAGTTTATGATTGGTTTTACGACTTTAGAATATGGTTTTAATTGCATTTTCTATAATTGAAACGGCTAACACATAATAATATATCACTGTCCTTTGTCCTCTCAATGATTTTTGTCGAGACAACAAACCATATGTGTCCTGTGCAATGATTGGCTTCTAATTTTAGGCCATGGTTTTTCTTTCCATTACTTTATTAACTAGTGTTTTCTACTTTTTAACTGTTTTTTTCGTGTGATGTCCTTGTCTTGTATGTATTGTTGTTAGGACTTATCCTTTAAAGTGACTCCCTCATGTGAAGAAAAGAATCATCTTTCCTTTCAGCTCCATGATCTCTTACTGCTGAATTTGATAATTCTGTCACTTGTCATGAGTTGTGCACTCACGCATTTTTTGGATTTTCCCTGTCAATTTCTCTTTTGGTGGATTACTTCATGTTGCTTCCTAGTGAAGTTTTCACTGGTCCTGGTTTTTGGCCTTTGTATTTTTCTTTCTGATAGAAACAGGTAACTCATGTTTAACTTGTATATGCTTTCAGGGGCCAAGCTGAGAGAGAATTTAAAGTAGAGGTAGAAGCAATAGGTCGAGTGCGACACAAAAATCTCGTTAGGTTGCTTGGTTACTGTGTTGAGGGGGCCTACAGGTATTGATGTCTTTTTCTTCAAAAAATAAAAAATATAAAAATATAAAAATGGGAGGGGAAAATAAACATTCTACCTCCTGATTTAAAAAGTGCAAATCAACTCTAAGATTTTATTACAGAGAAAATTAACCTCCACATGATCAAACTACCCTCATCTTCTTGAAGAAGAGGATGAGAGGGAGGGGAAGGAGATGGGGGTAATTTTGTCATTTATAGGTCGATTTGCTCTATCATTAAACATTAGGGGTCGGTTTGCACATTTTTACTAGTCTGGGGTGAAGTGCATATGACCTTTATAGTTTAGGGGTAAAATGTATTTTTATCTTCGAAATATATAAGACATTGATGCTAGAGATTTTGTAGTTTGAAGAGATGTGAGATTTGAAGTATGGCATTGTTTCACAGGATGCTTGTGTATGAATACATGGACAATGGCAACCTAGAACAGTGGCTGCATGGGGATGTTGGTGATGTAAGCCCTTTGAAATGGGATATACGCATGAACATTGTATTGGGAACTGCAAGAGGGTACCAAACTTTTGATTAATAATCTGCATATACTAGAATCCATGTTGCTGTGTGATATATTGACGAGTGTTTTGGTCATTGTATTTTTGTGTATCTTTTTCAGATTGGCATATCTTCATGAGGGTCTTGAACCGAAGGTTGTCCACCGAGACGTGAAATCAAGCAACATACTCATCGATCGCCGGTGGAACTCCAAGGTTTCTGATTTTGGGCTTGCTAAGCTTTTGTCAACTGAGAATAGCTATGTCACAACTCGAGTGATGGGAACATTTGGGTTAGTATGATTATACTAAGCATATCCTATCTTTCTTTCAAAATTATAATTACGTTCATTTCCTGTATAAATGCAATGTGTATGTAGCCAATATTACATACAAATGTTTTAAGGCCAAACATAATGATCCTTTTCCTTTTCATTTTCTCTTTATGTAGTTATGTCGCCCCAGAGTATGCCTGCACTGGCATGCTGACTGAGAAGAGCGATGTTTATAGCTTTGGGATACTAATCATGGAGATAATTACTGGGAGAAGCCCTGTTGACTATAGTAGACCACAAGGAGAGGTTAGGGAGCATCACCATCAACATACAACAATTTAGAGATAGTTCCTTTTACACTTATCTATGTTGCTTTGTCTCTTTTTGAGGGCTAACTATGCAAGTTGGAAATTACAGGTTAACTTAATAGATTGGTTGAAGACTATGGTTGGGAGTAGAAAATCTGAGGAAGTAGCTGATCCTAAGCTCCCTGAGATGCCACCTTCCAAGGCTCTTAAACGTGCTCTATTGATCGCCCTTCGGTGTGTTGATCCCGACGCGGCAAAGAGGCCTAAAATGGGACATGTGGTCCACATGCTCGAGGCGGACGGCCTGTTATTCCAGCATGTGTGTTCTTTTCTTCCTTCTTAAAACTTTTACATTGAACTTGACTGGACCAAAAGCAGGCCACATTCTTTCGACATTTCCATAATCTGGTAAAACTTTTTTTTTTTTTTCGTTCTTGTTCCCAGGAACACAAAACTGGAGGAGAATCTTCGCGTCCGCATCATGATCATCAGCATGGGCACAAGGACTCAAATTTGGAAAAGAAGAGTTCAGATGGAGGGATCACTGATCAAAGTGAAGATGATAGCAGTAGAAATCATCATCAGCCAACTAGTAGGAGATGATAATAGTCTTGATAATTATATAGCATTGTGTGTTTACACTATTTTTGTATTTAATAACTTGCCAATTCTTATTTATGCACAATTTTAAAAAAAATTAAAAATTGAAAGCAGTATCCATTCGTTTTTTATTCTTACTACATAATTTTGGACCTGTTGTTACTGACCCCAAATTGGGATTCATATTCATGTGTATACTATGATTCATTATTATAATTAAAAAATAACTTTTTGTTCATGTAACAATTTTGGACAAGGTTTAGTTGTTGGTAGTATGACAATTTTGGATAAGCATTACCAAAAAAGAAAGTGTCAACCATCTCTCCCAATTCCCAAAAGCTTAAGCTAATGGGTGGATGCCCTTGAAATGATTATATACGTCTTTGCATATAACCCTTCACTTAATAGCATATTTGGTTGGCAGTGTAGATAATTTTGTTTAAAATGGGAGTTGACAAAGATTGAACTATTGATCTCGTGATTATTGTAGCTCTTATACTGTGTTTTAAAATTATATTTCTCAAAAGCTTAAGTTAATGGTCCAAGGTAATTCAATGATTTTATGTGTTTTTCTAGAAAGTGTTCACTGAATCACCTATATAGGATCAGTTTCCTTTGGCTCCTACGTTGTTTGGTTTTAGCATTGCATCGTGGTCCCATCATAAGCTGGATCACTTAGCATTTTGTGAGTGTAATGCTGTAATTGGTGGCCCCAATTGGGAGATCCTCATTGAGAACCACAACTACTATCCAGCTATATCTTGGATGAAAGCAAGTAGATTGCATCAACATCATTGCCAACTCCATAGTTGGATGCTAGTGGGAAATGGAACTGCTAATCAAAATCATCTTGTTGGGGACTCTGTCAAATTTGGCTTATAGATTTCTCCATTATACCAGCAAGGCACTGACTGACAAAAGGAAGTCTACAGGGACCATATATTATGAGAAATATTTTTGGCACATAGGTTGTAGACACTCACATCGATATGCGATGATTCATGTATAAATAAGTTTAGATTTAATTTATGTAAGTGTTAAATGTTTTGTTAAAAATGAATGTACAGTGTCACTAAAGATATTATGTCAATTCAACACATGTGTGACTAAAATTCACTCTTATACATGGTTTAGTCCATGCTTGTTCACGCGTCAAAATGAATATGTTCAAACAATAAAGCTAATAATCAACACGAATTGATTTTAGTGGTTTGACATTTATTTCTCTTAAATAAGATTTCAGGTTCGAGTCTTATGGATGGAAAAACTAGTGTTGTGAGATATTTCCTCCTCATAGTGGCCTGACTCTGCTCGATTCAGATTAGGTAGAGTCCAATAAACTTTAGATACAGATGATTTTGATAAAAAAAATTAAAAAAAAAAATAAAAACCAATAAATTAAGTTGATACATTGTTGGTTTATGTTTTGCCATATAAGCCAATACAAACTTTTTTGTCCACACAAGCTCATTGCCTGCATTTGGTGGAAGCTGATTGTTAATGCACATCTCATGTCTCAAAGCTTTCTTCAATCTTTTGTTTGTTTCTGATGATTATGGCTGTATACTGCATTTTGGTTGTCTGACATTGGCTTGGGAGCAGGCAAGCTGTGAGAGATTCTTAAATACACCTGCTGCAAAAATCATGATGTACTTATTGCTTCTCAATGTGTACCATAGTGGTTTTAAGACAACGTTCTTATACCACACGAATGTGTACTTATGTCACATTCTTCCAGTATTTTGACAAAGCTACTCTCAGTAGAGTAATGCAAGACATATGGTTTAGACTTTGCATCATTTTTTTTAAATAACTACGTATCAAATTTGTTTAATTAACAATCTATTACCTCAGTTTCAAATTAGTTTACTGTGTCTTTTACGTGAATATTAAGAAAATATTAAAAAATATGAAAGTAAAAAAAAAAATTTGATAGTATTTTACTTAATTGTCCTTATATTATAGTGAATGATTAGAGTTTTTGTAGTGCATGAGCGAAAAAAATTATTTAATATATGCATATTAAGCAAAAATAATTAATATTATCTAAATTTTGTAACTGCACAAATATTTTAAAAAATACCAATATAAAAATGTAGACAACTAATATGAAACAGAAATTTGAGGTCGGAATTGTGATTAAGTACTGATATAAGTGGTTAGTAATTGGCAAAATCATGATTAAATAAATTTTATATTTAGTTAGTGAGCATAATGTGAGATTATCTCTTTTATAGATTTGTTCCTCCTATTAGTGGTCTATTCTTACTTGTGGGGACCCTCAGAGGATAATCACATATGTACTACATCCATCCATTTTATTTATTTTTTTATGTTCTTATATTTCTTGATTTGCTTATCATTTTTATATCCCTTCAAGCATAAAATGGGGCCACATGAATCTCTCGTACAAGAAGCTCAAAGTCTCCAAAATCTCCAATTAAATGTTACCAACATGATCTAGAGATATATGATATGATCCTTTATTTGTTGAATAGTCTTGGGGCAGAGTGGAAGAGACTATATAACTGGTTCTTACTCAAAAAGTGCACACTCTCAATTGAAGTATTTCAATTTGAATCTAGCAAAAAATGCATTTCAATTTTGCTGACAGATTCGTTGATTGTAGATTGAAAAGTTGAAGGAGCGTGCACTCAAGTCATGTGAAGTTTTAATGGATTGTTGATGTATTGTCATGTCTCTAGTAGAGGCCAATATCTTCCCTCATAAATATGGCTTGCTGTTAGAAGTGTGTGATTCATTTATTCTGCCAATTGTTCATGGTAATGATTTATATTCTGCTAATTGAATCAAAAGGAAAATGATTGTTACAAAGATTATTTATACGCTTTCATGTTGAGTTTTAATTATTTAAAATAAAATTCAAAGTTTAATTAATGATTATTTGTAATATGTATGCACACAAATGCTCGGATCAAATGGGTGAAAGGCTTAGATAATTTACATGAGATTATAAGTTCAAACTTCAATGTCACATATGTACATAAAAAAAATTGACCGGATCAAGTTATACCAATATTAACTTGTTTGTTTTAGATTTCTTTGACGCTAACGATAGGCGGGCCAAAAGATGTGTGAAGGACACTTTTGACAAAATTTCATTTTGGCCAAATTTATGAAGTCCAATCAGTCAATCATGATAAAAACTAGTAAGCGAACGGTTGGCTGAGAGTCATAAGTATTAAAAGTGATGAGACAATATTAAAGCATGTTTTGCTTAGCTCTAGAATATAGGAGTTTTTGGTTGGCACTTTTAAGATTATAGCTTAGTGGCTCATTATGACTTATTATTGGATATTTTTATGGGTCTTGTGTTTGGGTTAGCCATAATAAACAAGTTAGGCCTATCGTTTATTCACCTACATGAAAATGCTCATTTTCCTAGCTTTATATATAGGCGTTTGTTGCCTCATTGATATAATGCACGTTTAGAACTATGATAGAGAATATGAGAAGTCACTTTTCCCTCAAGCCTCCTTGGCTTTCTCTCCTCTTCTCAGTTTTCTCTATAGGTTCTTAATGTAAAGAACAACAATTGTGTAATACTCTCATTCTAAGTATTCATAACTTCAATATCATAATCTATTGTTATAGTCTATTGTTTTACATGTCATAGTTAGAGTTATATTGATTTATAGGAACTTTTTGTTATTGTTTATATGTTTGAATATCAAAATTCCTTCAGTTCAATCATGTTTTGTTATTTAAAATACTTTTAAAGTAGTAAAAACAAGATTCATTCAATCTTATTTATGTGAAAGCAAACAATTCGATAGTAATGTAGATATTTTTACACTATATGCAGATACAAATTAATATATTTAGTATATATACATCACTCTATAATTTTGTGTGAAGAATTAACTAGTTAAACATTTCAATCTATTATTACGTGACGGAATTGGGTTATAAAAAGGACGAAAACTGTGACGTAACTCATTCAGGTTTGATGCCTTTGACATTGCATTTATTGACATTAAACAACTAAGTTCAACTTTTACCCCTTCTTTTTTTGTGTTAAGCTTCTTTTTCTTTGGATCCCTAAGTGGCAGAACTGCTAAACTTGGATCATCAATCTTCACTTCAGTCAGGGCATGCAAACAAATTAGAGGAATAAGTGCGAATGTTATCTGAATTGACGAACCTCTGCAATTGCAAATCTAATGAGAGAGACCAAAGAGACCAGAAGAAGAGAGTAACTTCCATTATTCCCCGTTATAGCCGAAATGTATATGACAGTCTCAACGAGGGAGGTTCCTATACATAGTGCTAAGAACATCTCCAATAATTGTCACTTTTTGGATCTTATTTTTGACCTCATCATTATCACATTGCAACAATGCAACGACACTTTGGCAACGTCTCTTTGTCGCTAATGTTGAGCATAGTTCCAACAACTTCTTTCCCAAAAAATTACTAAAATATAATAAATATTACACGTGTCATTTTATGATTGGTTAAGAATAAAAGGGATTGGTCCCTTCCACTTAGGACGCGTCCCGCTTCAGAGCCACTATTTGGGTTTGGGTCCCTCTTTGTAGCTCCAACAGTGTGTCCCTGTCCCTTTGAATAGTGCACTGTTATGAGAGGGACCAGAATTAGTATTTATCGTCTGCTTAGAGTTGCTTTGTCTATATGTCAGCAAACTAATAGGTCATACATCATATCATATTATACCATATCATATCATATTTATTTATGTTCCGAAGTCTAATAACAAACGATATTGATCACAAAATGGGGCGGTACAATAAGCTCTGGTATTTTGGCATCAAAATTAATTTGAGTTTTAAAATTAAGGTGCAATTTTGGTTTATGGCATTCCATACTTAAAAAAATCCATCGTTAAAATCTTTCGAGAACATGTTTGCACATGTGCTTAATTGCTCATCACATCGAAGGGCACTAAAGTAGTGGGAGCCAAATTTTATTAAGTTTCTTGCAGTCAAATACCATTGATTACAAAGCAGTGCCTTCAAGAAAACTCCAACTATACACTAAAGTGTTCATTCATTCATCATCAATCACCATCATCATTCATAATAACATATAACTAAAATTTGAGAAGTTAGCATGACGTGTGTGGTACCCCGCGGCGGTTCTTAACATATTTTGGCAAAAAGGGATGCATGGCTTTCTTTTGAGCTCGTTTTCTGATGTGGGAATTGATACTTTTATGGGAAAAAAAGGTTAGGTACTCTGCCTAATTCAGTTAACTGCCAGCTATTATCGGTTATCTTTCAAGTCAAACCAAGTTTAGGAACAAGATTGTGTGTTATGATTTAAAATTAAATGCTGCAAATTAAGGTACATTTTTCTTATTTGTTCTCTCATTTGCCACATCTTTTGCTTAGCGGTACAGACAAATGAGGGGACAAACTTGCAAACACGAGCAAGGATTTTGAGGAGCACCCCGTTTGGTGAGGGACCATTTATGTTTGTGGACAAAATATAACTTGGAACACCGTGTCGATTCATTGTCTATTTATCATTTAATGAGGTTTTATTGATTGTAGTTCTTATTGAAATCTTATCTTAATGGTAAATATGATGTGAGTAAGCACAATATCATGTAAAATGAGTTAAAAGAACACATTCCACACATGTTATTGTTTCTAGGAAAAAGAAAAGGAAAAGCTTTAGGAAGATAGGGAGTATAATTGAGCACACATTAGTAGATAAGTAGTGAATTTTAGTATGTCTTTCTCTTGATCTTGTATACACACACATGATCAACATTATAAATGACTTAAATTGTATAATTATTAAAAAACTTACATACTTTTGTTGCTTATTTTAAGAAAAAATAATAGAGATAATTTACCTCAATTCAATCTAAATAACCCTAAAGAGTTGATCGAGTGAAATGGGATAAACTCTTACCTATAACAAGTCACATATTTGAGTTTTTACTCTCCTCCTTAAAATAAGATAAATGTAAGTTTCTTTGTGAGTGCTCTATGAACCATGAGGCTAGCCTTGCCTTGGACCGATAGGTCATCTTCTCACCCTAAATTTTCCATTACCAATCAAATAAATCTAAGAAATATATTAATATTTACGTGTCATTTACCAGAAAGGGTTGTTGGCTGATGGGAGCAAGAAATTCCCTATTTAGAAGGCCCATGATGATGTAATTTAAAGGCAAAGTGAGTCTATACCCAAAACTGAAACGTTGATTATTTAACCCAAAAAAAGTGATGGGCTTGGGCCAGTCCATGCCGGATGGAGTAGGCCCCACTTGATGGCGTTTCTTAACGGCCTTTTTCCAGTTCTTCTTTACCAGGTAATAAGAAAATAACTTATATCGTATTTTTTTTTCAAAAATAAATAACTTATATTTCCTAAAAATTGTAAGTTTGATTTTCACTATTAATGTAAGCAGGGTGAAAGTAGGGTGAACTGCTTGTCAAGGTCTTTGACCTAACTCACTTAGGGTCTAACCTAGCCTAATGCATTTAATAAACAAATTAAGTTAATGTTTTTAAAAAAAGTTTTTTAGCTAAATATGTCAGGCTATAAGCAATTAAAAGAGCCTATTAGACCAGTTAGACTGATTTATTTATAAAAATATATCTTTTCTATTAAAAAATATTAAATTTTTTTTCCTTCTAATCTTTTTTACTCTCGTAGAAACATAGTCATGTCTTCTTCTTTGACTCTTCATCTTTTGTCTTTGTCTCAGACTCGAGTGCCTAGCGTAGTATCACTTCATCTTTTTGTCTATTATATAATATCTATTAATTTATTTTCTCTTATTATATCACTTCAATCTTTGCATAGTAGTATTCTTTCTTAGTAATTAGTATAATTCATCTTCTTTCATGCTTATTTTGGTTGTATTAAATTTAATGGTCAAATAATGTTTCTTCTTGTATTTCTTATTAATGACTTAATTAGATACTTCGTATATATAACTTCAGCGATAAACATCTAAGTTTTTTTTTCTTTGTTTCAAATAGATTTATAAATAGACTTTTGGATTAGGACAAACTTTTAAAAAGGATAACCTTAAAAAAAAGTCTATGACGGATAATAGGCTCAAGTTCAACTTGAATAATTAAGAAGCCGATCAAACATATTTAAGTCAAAGTCTAAATATGAGGGTTATTTTAGTGAATGATTAGTAAGTATATATGTAAGAGTTTGAAGATATATCCTAACTCTAAAACGAGTGATATCAAATCTATCTAAATTTTTTATTAAAAAGGAACAAAAGGCGAATGGAGCTGTCAATCAATAACAACCGTTCGATTAGCTACCGGCAGATAAATGAGTACCGTTCGATTTGAGAGCCGTTTATACAGATATACTCGCCATGATTCATCGCTCCCTACCGACACCTTTCTTTAATACTAAATAAATGATCATAAAATATTAAAATGTATGTTGTTCCATATAATTAAAAATATCCATAAAACGTGATTAATTGAACCAATAAACGTATATCATAATTCAGAAAGTTAGACTTATGCATTGTAAGCTTGTAACATAATAGTAGAGTTTAAGTTACATTTGCCTAAATGCCTAATGATAAGGAAAAGCACCTACTTAAATTATAAAAAACAGAAAAGTATTCCTGAAAGAGTGTTTTACAAGTATTTTGTCTTCATGGTGAATATATGAATTCATTTTTCTGGAATTAGTATTTATATAGACGTAAAGTAAGTACAAACTTTACAAACTAAGTTATTTAATAGTATTGTGTGTATCTTTTCTTCGTGTCTTTTTATTTACAAAAATAACGAGAAAAAAATTGTTAAAATTCTATTTCCCTTAAACGTTAAAAAAAAATCCCTTTATTGTTTTTCAACATCACTATTTAATAATTTTTATGATGCAAAAATATTTAAGTTAAAGGAAATGTTCAACTTATCTAAGATTAGGACATGCCTCAACTTATGGACATCCCTTTTGGTTTGGTCCTTGCCGAAAATAAGGGTTGTTGTGTAGAATGGTGCGGGATTGATTTTTTACATGTGTTCTCATGTATAATTAGGTAATAAAATCTTATCATTTTAATGTTTAATATTCAAAATTAAATGGGAGGTGTTGACATCACAACATCACACATGTACTTCATGAAGCTAGTATGTTTGGTGTGAGAGTGATTCTTTAGATGTTGTGCGTTCAAATTGTGGAGTCTCATCATTTTGATGCTTCCAATGCGGATATGCGTAATTAGATGGGAGGGATTGGCATCACACATGTACTTCGTGAAGCTAATACATTAGGCGTGAGCGTGATTCTTTAAATGTTTTGCGTCTCATACACGACCAAGTTGTGAGCCCCGTCATTTTGATGGTTCGATTGCGAATATTCGAAATTAGACAGGAGGGATTGCATCACAATGTCACTCATGCACTTCGTGAAGCTAATACATATTATGACTATCTTGCCAAAAAAACAAAAGCTTGGATCAGGATCATTTTGTGATTCTTGAGTCCATGCTCGTGCACTTCAAGATTTGTAGCGCGGAACTCACCTGGATATCATCTTCATTAACACGTATCCTCTCTTTTTTATTTCATAAATGTATATAAAAAAAATACCTGGCCTAATAATCGGAGAACTAGTGATTCAAATCAGATGCATGTTGGTTCACAAGAAAAGGACTAATTCTTAAAAAAGACTAAACCAATAATTGATATTACATTAATATTCTATAATAATAGGAATAGATCACATGAAATGTCATTTACTTATTTCACCTTTAGAATTTTGATTTTTTAGTTTAAATCAATAATATTTAAGATTAATTAAAATTTATCTAACTTGACTAAAGGTAGATATTTTTTAGAGTAAAACTTCATAAAATTCAACTTCAAAAGTTATAGTTCCTATAAATATATTTTATATTACTTTATTATTTGTGATTACAATTTTAAAGAGCTTGATATTTTGAATAATTAGAAGAGTCAGCATCTTCTGTTATAGATACAATATTATGCAATTAAATAGTAATACTGTCTTACGCTAAATTGCATAATTAGAAAGTAAGAAAAAAAAAGAAGAGACAACTCTCCGCAACTTCTTGTTCCTTGTTTGCGTCAACACAAAAAAGATCAAATAAAGAAAAGGAGTATACTGTTACCCGAAAGCAGTGTACTACACATTACGTACCAACAAGATAGCACCACGTGTTAAGCCTTCACAAAATCACATGAGAACCGAGGTAGCTTTATCACCCTCACCCTCACCCTCACCCTCACCCTCACCAGCTACAAAGTAGCCTCCATCAACCCACCGTTTCTCTCCAAAAACAGCAAAAACGAAACCCTAATCAATTTTTCGATCTCTTCGATTCTTCTTCGCGGTAACTTCATTCAGTCTTTGATTCCCTTGATTTCTTCGTTTTCTAATTTATTTTCTTTTTTCTTATGATAAAATCGATACAATTATGGCTTCCGTTCTTCAATTTTTTGTTTGACTTTTTTTTTTTTTGGTATAATCCGAAGATCAGTTAAGTTTATCGCTTCGACGGGTTTTCTAGGATGAAGTTTTGAAGGTTTGATTTTTGTTATAATTTTTTTTTTTTGTTTTTGAGATTTTGTGGAAAGTGGAAGTGATTGTTCCTTGAGTCATTTTTTTTGGTGAATTTTTTCCTTGGATCATGTTTGTATGGTAATTTGGTGTTCGAATTTGGCTGTTTGGGGAATTATAGATAGTTCTTGTTTGAGTTTTTATTTTTATTTTTAAAACTTTTTTTCATCTCGGATTCGCTTTAATTGTGAGAAGCGGTGTAGGAAAAAGGTGGAAGGGTGAGGAGAAGGAAGAATTTTTTATGGGTGTTTGGTTTCGATTTCCGTATTCCTTTTGTTTTTATTTTTATCTGCTTTTGTTGGGAAAGTTCAGCTAACTAGCTGTTAGTATGTGATTACCGACGGGTTTTAAAGAAGATGATGTGAAAACTTCGGGTCATAGAAGTTAGAATATCTGTTTTTTAAATTATGGGTACTTTTGCGGTTGCCTTAACTTACTATCTATATGCAAATTATTTGAGATTAGTTGGTCAAAATTATCTCATAGCTTGTTACTGCTCGAATGCAGAAAGAAAACTATATGTTTACCAAAACAGTAAAATAATTAGTCTGTGGAAGGGGAGGAAATGGTGTTCAGAGTGGCTGATGGGTGCTAGTTATTTGAGATTGACTATGTCAAGATTATCAGAATTTCATATCTTCCTTCTGCCCTTCTCCAGTATTATGGTGACACATGCTATTCAAAAGGCATAATTGCTATGCTCATGAGATATTAGTGCACAAATTTGTTCTTATATGTAGAGTTTTTTTTGTTCCTACCTTAGATTTTCATTTGATATGTACAGGTTTTGTTCTCTGATGTTGTGTCTTGCTGTCTAATCTTGCTTCACAGTAAAACATCTAAATGAGTCGTCCCCAGGAACCGCACCGGCCATTCTTCCCTTTTGGAAATCCTTTCCGGATGATATCTCCCAAAGGCTCTAGCTTGTCTCCACAACTTCTGACAGTATTACATGCTTTTGAGGTAACTTTGGGTGAGAGGCTGAAAAAGCTTATGCCCAAAAGCAAGGATGACATCATCAGCTTGCCTTGGATGGCTTTGGCTATGCAGTCACTAAGTGACTCTCATAATGATATTAAAACCCTCATAGCAGATCTCGAGCTGCCTATTCATGATTGGGATGAAAAGTGGGTAGATGTGTACTTGGACATTAGTGTGAAGTTGCTTGATATGTGCGTTGCATTTAGCTCTGAGTTATCACGTCTGATCCAGGGTAATCTTTTACTTCGTTGTGCGTCGCACAAGTTAGATTCTGCCTCTTCAAAGCAGTTTGCTGGGGCATGTTCTTCACTTGATGGTTGGAAGCAGCATATTGTCTCTAGGAACCCTAGGATGGAGAAATGTGGCGGCATTTTAGATAATCTTGTGGGATCACTTGATCTACCAAAGATTAAAAAGTCTCGCAAAGGGAAGGTTTTGATGCAAGCTATGTATGGAGTAAAGGTGCAGACAGTATTTGTTTGCAGCGTGTTTGCAGCAGCTTTCTCAGGCTCTTCTCAGAAGTTGATAGATTTGGATGTGGCTGAAATGTATGCTTGGGCTCCAGCTTTTAGAAGTTTGCAGAATCTTGTAAACGAGGAAATTAGAGTTAAATTTTCGAGTGGAGGATTTCCTATATTGAAGGAGTTGGAAGCGGCTGATTCCATTGTTAAGGAATTATACCCTATTATCAAGGATGTTGTAGCTACTATTGAGACAGAATCACATCTTAAGTCTGTTGAGGAATTAGGCAGAGCTGCAGAGAAGCTTTCACAAGGATTTGATCTTCTTGCAAAGGAAGTGGATGGGTTTTTCCAAGTGGTCTTGACTGGTCGTGATGCCTTGCTATCTATTCTGAGGTCAGGTGGAACTGTCTACGATCGCGTCCCCCGGGGTAATATAGATGCACAAATAGTCAGGTGAATGTGTTGCCACCTAACTTTGGTACATACTGAAGGATCTAGGTATGGGGTTTTCTGTTTTATGATTGATGATGTTATTCAATCTTGTTTGGCTTATTATGTCCAAGTTAGCATGAGTAATAGGTTATATTATTGTACTATTGTGCTGAAATGTATATGGATGATGTTATGTGTAATTGCATACAATAAAATATATATGAAAGTTGTATTGTGCTCAAAGAAGTTTGTTATTGTTTGACCTGGTAATGCACTATAGTCATCGGCTCATGAAATCTTTGGGTCTCTTTCTGGCCGGAAACTTTCTTTTTTGACATATAATGTGTTTGCCGTTTTTTCTCAAATAGCATGCTCTAATGCACTTTTGCTGTTTGTTGATGTTAAGATTTTCTCTTCGTCTGGATATGGGGGGAGTGTTTACCTGAAACTTTATTCACGTTTTTAAGAAGTCTCAGATTTAATGAGGCTTTTATCTTATCTTTTTGTGTTGAACATGGATTTAGCAGTTGTTTTCTGCTTAATACATACAGTGTGCTGTGTTATGTGGTATATCTATCATACATGTCTCTATTGAATGTGGAATTTAGGTATGTATATCACCGTGAAGTAGTTTTGATTGAATACTATACGGTGGGGCACATGTATATCACATTATTTAGCATGTTGCGTGATATGTGATCTGACACTGAAACTCAATTAACAGTTGCAATCCATCTGTATTCAAGTGCCACAACTTTTGATCTCCTCACATCTCAGCTCACAGAATTAATCAATGTCGTGTTTTGATTGTGGGAAATTATATAAACCACTTGCAATTTGTTCCCATTTTTCGAAATAACCAGGCCTTGCTGCCTTGCACTCCTTGCTGTTGAGAGATGTGAAAACTGAGTTGCTGTTGAGATCTGAAAAATGAGGTAATAATTGTTGGCGAAGAGAGCACAGACATACTCAATCGCTACATCTCGCTCGGAGCTGAGATGATTGTGCTTTGTGGGCTCTATTGAAGAGATCAGAGACATGCTCTGAGCCGCTCTGTCTCCTGCTGCGAGCTCTGTTTTGTTTGCCTCAGTAAGCCCCTCAGAATCTGAGGTGGTAAAGAAAATTTCGAAGTGAAATTGTTGGTGTAGACTGCATTCTGAACTGAGATGAGAGAGCAATAGAAGATATGTTAGAAAGAGCAGAGACCAAGCTCTATGAGGAAGATGATCTGCGAGGGTTTCAAAATTTGTTTCCCTAAGTAAGCACCGTCTCTTTCCTTCCTTGAGCCTCTCATAATCTGAATTGGCAATTGAAGTACCATGAGCTCCTCAAAACTCAAGCCATCTGCATGATATTGTTTTTGGGCTAAAGCTTAAATGGACTAGGTAGGTACATGGAGCAAATTGGTCCTAGTAGGTGAACCGTTGATATTTAATCGGACGACTAATAATTTTACGTGAAAAAAATTACAAAATAAAATTTATTAATATTTTATAATATTTTTATTTAATTTACCAATTCTACCCTTAACAATTTTTATAAATTTTTTATTTTTGTTTTTTACTCTTTCTTCGGTGACCCTCCCAGAGCCATTGCTGGTGTTGTTAGAGCTATTCGAGCAGTTGCTGAGTTGTCGACGTCCATAAATACTATCACTTTTATTTTTTGGACTCCTTTGACTCCATCTCAGATCTGGAACAAGTGCAGATCTTGTTGCTTCAAATTTGAGCAGAAGGCGAGGGGTAGCAGGATGGGTGCTCTGCCGAAGGCAACGAACGAGCGTAGTGGCAGCTTTGCAAAAAGGTAAGGGGTGCGGCGGTGACGAGCGTGGCGAAGTCGAGTAGTGGCAGTGACGGCTCCTAGTCTCAAGCCGCCACCATCATCAGTTCATCACTCCTCCCTTCTCTGGCTGTCACCCTTCATTGTGTTGTCAGCCTGTACCACCACAACCACACTGCTAACGACATCAGAGCACCTCACAGACTCTCCCATCTCCTTCCACCCCATCGTTCGTCATGGTGCCCTCAACGCTGCCGTCACTCTCAGCCCTTGCACCAGCGTCGTTTCCCTTTACCCTTGTCTCCCCTAGGCTTGATGTTACCTCAACCGCCAATTCATCTCCTTCCCTCATGCCCCATTGTTTTCAAACTCAATCTCTAACCAGATGTGCACAATCATAGACTAGATCTACAAAAGTTTTGATGCATAGATTCAACCTAGAAAAAAATTGGGATGACGTGAAAGTTGTTAGTGAACCCGGCGGGTTCTGTAGATGAAGAATGGGGGTGCTAGAGGGGAGGAAGAGAGAGAGCTGCTTGAGAGAGATAAAATTTTGAGAGAATAAATAAATAAGGTTTAAAAAGGTAAGTTTATAAAATTTTTATAATTTTTTAATACCAAGACCAATTTGCTCTATGTAAGAGCCTGGCCTATGTTAGCATTAGCCTTGTTTTTGGCATTTTCAGGTATTCAACAGTTCAGTGATATTTTTACACTTGGTTTTAGAAGGAAAATGTTTATAA
Organism: Nissolia schottii; assembly: GCA_003254905.1. Taxonomy (NCBI): domain Eukaryota; kingdom Viridiplantae; phylum Streptophyta; class Magnoliopsida; order Fabales; family Fabaceae; genus Nissolia; species Nissolia schottii. The sequence goes on from QANU01050875.1 coordinate 357,541, forward strand.
AGTTGTGCGTATTTTCTTGTTCAAGTATCAATTCTTGCGGAAGAGACTTTGAGTTTGAGCATGCTATAGAGAAAACACGCCTGGGAGAAGAGTTCTCCCCCTTGTTAAACCGGCCGTAGTTCGAGTAAGTTTAGTTTTGTACTTGGAAGGGTGTGGAGATATTTATTGTTAGATAAAGAAAAAGGGTCAATTATGCTACAAACATACTACAAATATCATCATCTAATCTTAAAAAAATCACTCTAGTTTTGATCAAACGTATTGTTACGTTTGTTTTTGCTTCTACCCCTGCAAACTTTTAAACTGGTTTTCTCAAGTTACTTGATACATGGCAGAATTTTGGGAGAGGAATTCGTCATCATTTTACTTGATAAGTAAAATGGGTCCCGACTTGTGGTAGGTGCAATAACACTCCGTAGGAAAACTTCAAATCCTAACGCTAACAATATTACGTTTGATGTTTTTGTTGTTTGTTGGGTTGCTGTATGTGTTTGTCTATTCTTGTTTTGGTTTACGTTTTTGTCAATTCTACTTACGTTCAAAGCATTTGCCTCCTCTCCAAATGAATTATCATTGATAGTCGTCGTGCCCTTGAAAGGAGTATCTTGTTGTGGGTACCCCCTATTCCTTCCATTGGAGACTTTTTGTCGGCAATTCGGAGAACTGAAACCAATCTGCAAAGATTGGGAGCATCAAGTGTTTTGGTGTAGTGGGAGCGTCACGTCTTCAGTGAGAAGGTCGTCTTGAGGCCCACTGACGGATAGACAATCACTGCCCTTAGTAGTCGGAGTGATGATGTCGGGGAGGAAGAAGAAAAAAGAGCGAACCTTGACCAAGTGCTCAAGGTTTTGAGAATCACAAATAGATGCCAAAGATTGAAACATTTTTTCGAGGTGAAAAAGAAAAGAGATGGAAACTTGAGAAATGTGTGGAAGAAAATAGAAAGCCCGTAAGCAAGGCAGTCAATTTGATGTTGACGGAATGCAAATTACCCATGCCATCAAGTTGCTAATCTTAGTTTTTTTTCTTTCTTTTGTTTTTTTTGTGAAATCACATGTATCCTCTTACTTGAGGCAATTCGCTTGAGTATTTGGGATTCCATAGAGGACATGACTCTCTCAACACTATTTTTTCATACTCAAAATTTAAACTTGAGATCACTAATTAATAGGAATGAGCATCTATCCATCTTATTCTTAAAAAAATAGCCATTACAATGGTTGAGCGATACTCTAACAGCCTGCGATTAACAACTGGTTCCTACTAGTAGATTGCATCATCTCAGCCTAAAGCAATGCTACTTTGACTAAATAATGCAATAGGCAATATGTTGGCCTTTTTCTTTTTTATGAAATAATAGAAAAATTAATAGATATATAACAAAGACAAAAGAGATAAAATTTTATTCTATTGATAATTTCAATGATGTCTTATACAATGAGTACTCAAATATTTATTTATAGCCTATGAGTGAGAATGCATAAAATCTCATCAAATCTCTATGATATCAACATATATTTATTTAATTAGATACTAACTGATGGACATCCACATTAATAATATTTTATAACACTCCCCTTGGATGTTCATTAGGTATATACCTTGTTAAAACCTAACAAAACTGATTGGAAAAAAATCTTAGTAAAGGAAAAAGAGTGCAACATCCTCATAATGCAAGTTATCTCGTTAAAAACCTTATCAAAGAAAAATGATTACAACATTTCTCCCTCTCTTAGGATAATTATGGACATTCTTCTAATAAGATGAAGTAAAAATTGTCACCGTAATAAACTTATAAATGCAGTATTGCAGTTTCTGTAACAACGACTACACAATCTCTATACACTTCGACTTTTGGCCATCAAGGAAGGAGAAATGAAACAACCCAATGGGCATCTGAAAGTTGCGGTCACGGTGACACAAATAACAACTTGCTTCAACGTTCTTCGTGATACTCGAACATGTTGATTAATTGCTCTCATTCAAAAATATTCACGACTCGCTTCATGTATTACAATAATTTCTACATGATTAAAGAGATAGTAATTAAAGTTTACTTTGTTGATCTCTATGGTATAGTCATGCTTCTACATGTCAATAAATAGCCTATGAATTCTGCCAAAATATAAAAGAAGAAAAAGAAGTTTGTAATCTACCCAAAAATTGCGAAATAAACCAAGTCATTCGAATGACCTATGGAGTCATTTGAATGACTCAATTTCTTTGGTCTCGGATATGAATTTTTCAGCATTTATTCGAATAACACTTGTTGTCATTCGAATGAATGAGCTTTGGAATTGACATATCAAGTGAAAATTGTTCCAAACTCAACAAAAATCAATGTTTTGAATAGCTAAGTAGATAGATAGATAAATAATTAATTAAAATGAAATAAACTATATGCATATAAAATAATTATTTAAGTTATTGGGACATTACATAATACACGTCATAAATAATGATAATATTATAAAAATATTAACATAATACGTAATTACTAAAAAATTATCATATATATGTAATCATTTTACAAAAATTAAATTACTATTAATTATAATATATTGTAAATATCATAATTATTAATTTGATTTAATATTGAGATTAGATTCCAAATAAAATTTTCTAAATAAAATAACATATTTTTTTAATTTTATAATATCATAAAATCATAATCTCAAAATTTATAAAAAGAAAGAAAAAACTAACATATTAGTAAATATTTATGTCATTAATAAAATGACCAATATCTCAATTATGATTTTTAAAGAAAAATAGATATATCTAAATAAATCATATTGCTCATACCATTGCTCATGTCATTCTCTTATAGGGATATTTGATAAATATCAAGAAAACGTACCATAGGTACATGACCAAGTTATTTCAATACACATTTATTATATTTATTCTAGCAACTTTGCTACTTTTAAAGTTATAATTTGTATCATTCACTTTAGGGAATGGATCATAGCCAACTAGGCAATTTTTGTGATTTTTCATGAATAACTCTTCCTTTTATTCAGCAATGATAAGTAGACAGAATATCATTTCAAAATATTCTTATAACTCATTTCACATATTATTACAACATGAGCATATTTGAAATGTTAAATGTGGAAAATGTTTTTTCTAATTAGTTATCGCTAATGATCTTTTCATCACATAATTTAAATAGATAACTTATTTTAAAAACTATTGAGTTTTTCTCTCACTATCAGTTTTAAGATCTTATAGTCTTTCGAATTTGTGTATCAAATTATGTTTTATAATTTGGTAAATAATGAATTCATTATGTTATTCTATTCAGGAGAATACAAGTACCAAATTATACATACCCAAAATTACAAAATTATCAAAAATAATTCTTAGTAGTTACATTCGGTTCGGGGAATGCAAAATAATAAGATTCATTCACTTCAAGGAATACAAAATATTAAAGTTCATTCAATTCTGTGAATGTTCTTTTAACATATTCACTTCAAGGAATATGTTAATATAATCTCCGCAAACAGAGAAATAATAATATTTTTGAATAACTTTGGATAATAAAGATGCATTCGCTTTAGGGACTGACTATTATTTTTCTTGGGTATTATTATCATTCACTTATGGGAATGATTATATTTCTCCAATAGTTATGTGTTCTCATAGATATACTTATCATTCACTTCTGGGAGTGATTATATGTCCCCTACCATTCACTTCTACGAATAGTTTTTTTTTGGGCATAATTTATCATTCACTTCAAATAATGATTGTACTTTTAATATTCACTTCGGGGAATAGTTATATTATCTTTTAGGTACAATTTCCATTCACTCCAAGGAATAATTCTATTTTCTTATTGGTACTATCACTATTCACTTTAGAGAATGATTCTATTTTCTCATTGGTAATATTATTAACCATTCACTTCTAGGAATGGTATTGAAAGAAAGAAATAAAATAGAATACTATAGAAAAACATTGTATTGATAATATAAAATAATAAAAGGAGAACAAAAATAAAATATAAATAAAAACAATAAACAAAATTATGTCATAAAGATAACAAATCACAAGAGACTATAGTATACCCGTAATCGTTGATAATGGAAAGATTAAAGGAAATATTACCTTTGAAGAACTCTGAAAGAAAATTTGATTATTTGAATTTCTTTTACCTTTCACTTTAAAAGCAAATTCATGCTGATAATGTTTTATAAAATAATAGGGAAAGTATAAGAGATAGAAGAGAGAAAGAATAGAGAAGGAACTTTATTCTATCGATAATTTGAATGATGTATTATACAATGAGCATCCAAAGGTCTATTTATAGTCTAAGGGTGAAAATACATAAGATCCCATCAAATCTTTATAAAATCAACATATATCTATCTGCTATACTAAAATTTTTCAAGTTAAGAAAATAATCACCAGGTCCTAATTTGTGAAAGGTGACTTAATGATGTCTTTGAGGGGACCAATAACAAGTTGTAAAGGTGACTCATTGATAATTTTGAGACAATCAATAATAAATTGTGATAGGTGATCCAAAAGAAGTCCTACCAATAGCGACCCATAATGGTAAGATTCCATGGAAGCAAAGAGTGTTGACAACGTTTGCCACAAAATGATGAATGAGTGAAGGATGCGTGTCAAGGAAACTAGCATGCAATGAGGGAACACTAATATTGCCACAACAGCTTAGTAAAAGCTCAAAGCATGAAAATAAAACTTGAATGGGTAGAATACATGGACTCGACCAAGAGGCACACTAAGATGACCAAGGGAAATTAAATGAAGAGAAGCATAAGCCAAGAGGGTTCAACCCTTGTGAAAGCACTTAAAGTTATGCTTGGTGTCGTTGAAAAGCAACATGTAGGCAACACGTGTGTCAACATTGAAGGATGGTAATTTAAAGTTAAGCATTGACATTTTCCTCATAAGCGCGCGCACACAGACATACACACACATATAATATTCAAATTCAAAATGATGGATATTGTTAAAAGTTATTTACTATATAGATTACAAATCGAAGCATCAAAGCACATGAATTAAAATTTCAAGACACAATTTAAAGATACATGGCTGCAGTTACGAGGAGTTAAAAGAGATTATATGAAGGTTATTTAACTGCTCAAAACTCTACGGACAAATCAATCACCCAAGGCTCTAGCAAATAATCATACAAGGCTATTAGATATTAGGATTTTTTATATATAGAACTTGTAGAATTTAATAGGATTGGAGTTACTTGAGAAGTATTTTAGACATCTTCTCATCATCGTGGCACCAATAGATACACAAGAAAAAATCAAGTACTTCAATCTCATTTCTTCTTCTTCTCTTTTCATATATATTCCCAATCTCCTCTATTTCTCTTCTCACACATTCTTCATTTCGTTTTTCTTTTACTTATGTAATTTACTTCTAGTTTAGTTATTCTTTTAGTTCTTCGTTTTACTTTTAAGTTTGTTTATATAATTTTCAGTCTTTGTACTTGTACTTCTACATTGCAATATTATTAAAATTATTCATTTTAATTCTCTCTTTCCTACTATTGATAAAATCTTGAGAATTCATTATTGATAAAATCTTGAGAATTCATTATAAAAATTACTTCCATTGCCTGAATCGAGTTAGAGAAGCAAGGCTGCAATTTTTGGTATCTAATTAGATACTAATCGGATTAGGACATGAACATTCACACTAATAATATTTTATAACAGACATAAAAAATTAAGGTATATTAGCATTGGATTACCGTTGACTGAGTAGGGACATATGATCAAGTTTCTTGTTAATTAATTATACGCTTAAGCGGTAAGACGACCATTGAAAAGCAAACCACTAACAAAAACAGGTTGTTTTGGATCACCTCGACCAAGATAAACTCATAACCTTGATTTAACTTGTGCTTCCTTGGCCAGGCGTTGGCCAAAGGGGCACCATTCTTTTATTGCGGCTTGTGAGGATTAAGCTTCTAAGGTTACAAGCAAGAAACAAGGAGCATGTTGCAGTGTTACATTAAAATAATTTGAAAGAAAATACAAGAGTTTAGGATAAGGGTACTCAAGTAAAAATACGAAAAAAAATGATAAGAAAGTTGCTTAAGATGAGGTTGGATCAAACGACCCTATCTTAATGATGTTAACTTAAAGATGGTAGTCAACCTAAAAAAACTCGAGTGAACTATATCAAAGGGCGTAAACGTTGACCAAATGGATGAACAATGAATTGACCCTAATGATATAGACTATGGACGAATAATTGTCTGATGATATAAAATGGTCAACTGGTAGAAGAGTTGTAAAGATAAGATCACTGTGTCGAACTAAAGTGGCAATCTCATCCGAGACTTTTGACACTTTTTCAGAATTGACAATGATGACCATTTTGTGTTGTCCTATAAAGAGGTATAGAGAAAAATAACTGTTGGTGTGTCACATACGGATAATGGACAACGATTATTAGCGAACATGCATACACTTTTGAGAGGTGGTTCGCGAGATTCTTGTTAAGTGGGACGAAGTGGAGATGCGGGAGCAAGTGCTAACCGTTCGGGGGGACACATGACAAGCATGCATGAAAACTCTAGAGCCTATAAATAGGACGACTGGGGATGAAGTAAAGGGGAAGAAAACACACTTGCAAATTCTCAAACATTCACAAGTCTACAACGACACTTCGAGTTTAAGAGAAAGATCAAGTAATTCCCATTTACTTGCTTTATGTTATTTCAATTTCTATAGGATTAGTTATTTTCTTTTCATTTCTTGTATTATTGTTGTTTATTAATTCGTTCTTGTGTCTATACGATTTTCAAGTTTGTTTAATGTATTATTCATAGCTCCTTTCTCTAAACTCATATTCTCACTAAAGGAATCTACGATACATAAGAATTACATTGTAATCTTACCTTCTACAATATTTATTTAATTTTTGTGGTGAACGTTTTATAAGTGATTATAGACCAAAAATTATCATAAAACATGTAGCAAGGGAAGTCTTGGATAATTCAAAGCTATAAAGGCGGTTATGACATACTCAAACCACTAGCTAAAGGTGACGGCTAACTTGGTTCCAAGTATGTTTTAAACCTTCATTGGTCCTTAGTTTTTAATTGTAAAAAAGACCCATGTCAATTTTTTAATAATTATAATTAGAGTTATTTTTTTTTTATTTTACAATGAGAGTCCCTCACCACGTCTTCTTCACCCTCAATATGACAACACGCTCTCCCTCTACCTACTCCCCCTTCCCCTCTCCCTCTTCCACCACTTCCTATTCCTCTTTGTACTTTCTCCCTTTTTTTCTTATAATAATTATAATAACACTATCTTTTTATTTTTATTAATTTAATTATTCATTATACAACCCATGACGATTGCTCTTTATTCCTCTTTTCACAGGATCTATGGCCACTAGTCCAGCAACTCGTTGAAAATACTCCATTCAGGTAATTCTCTTCAAAATGTTATAAAAAATTAAAGCAGTTACGTGTTAATACCCAAAAATTGACATAAGAAATTATTAGTTATCTGAAATTCAAGCCGATGAAAGTTTGCTCATTGAAAGGTTTGAACCCTTTTTTTCTTTAAATTTTGACTAGAACATAAATAAATTATTCTTCACAGTAGCAGAAGGAGCATGTAAGATAATGAGCAACATCTTCACCGAGATTGACGTCGTCTTCACGAAGCTTGACGAAGGTGAGAGGTAAACATTCCTCTCATGCTCATAGCTATGGAGATTTCTTGGCAAAAAAAAATTTGTTGAAGAAGATGAAAATGGTTCAAACAAGAGCAGAGAAAAGATGAAAAATAAATAAATAAATAAATAAGTGAGCATATTTATGTTAGTTTTTAGGAAAGTGGAAAGATAGGAGAAAAAAGTGAAAATAATTTAACAAATGAGGTTAAAAAATCTATAATTAGGTTAAGAAAATAAGACATTTTGACAAATGACTCTCATTACAAAATAAAAAATAAAATAACTCTAATTATAATTCTTAAAAAATTGATATGTGATCATTTTTAAAATTAAAAGCTAAGGACTAATGAAGATCCAAAATATATTTAGGATTAAGTTAACCGTCACCCTAACTAGAGCATGCAGACCATCTTGAAAGGTTAGAAGTACTAGAAGACTTCTAAAGTTGAAAGGCTTTCGAGTCATCACACAACACAACATTTACATTAAATGTATGGTGTATCTGCACTTTATCATGTCTTTTATTTTGCTTTCGAACGATTTGCATTCCTTTATTGCTTTTCAATATGTATTTTTCAGCATTTATTATTCTCAATTTTATTTTATCAAACATTTGAATTAAAGTTGTTTTACGTGGATTCTAATTAGGTGAAACTTTCACCACGTAAATTAAATAATGTGTGTGATTGAATAATGTAGATCCTTTTAATAAATATACCAATTCAAGAATAATTTGTTGATTTTAATAAATAAGTATTGAGCCGAAATACATTAACATAGTCTAAATTGTCTGGCAAATATTTTAAAGACTAAAAGAAGACTCTGGTTAATTGGATTGGATGTCAACATGACCAACACGGTTATAATTTTCCCAGCGTTTACTTGTTGGTTTTATTCTAAAGTAAACGTTTATTTAATTATTTTAAAAATACAAGTGTTATGAGCTGAATCATTTAATAATTTGTAATCTCAATGAACTTTCTTAATTGTGGAAAGGTATATATCAGAACACGCAGACTCATTTTTATAATATATAAGCAATGTTGATATTACATCATACATATTATACCACTGAAGAGTTAAATTATTTGAGTTGTGCTGAAAATTTGAATTATGATTAACTTTTTCAATGATTAAAACGAGTATTTCCGTTTTTCTCTCTTTAAAAATAAATGAGATTTATTGTCTTAGTCTAAAATTTAAGTTTGTCACAAACTATAATACAATTTACCATACGATATATACATAAATGGCTCACGAATGAAGAATCACTAAGAAGATGGGTGCCCAATTAAGAGTCATGAACATGTGCTGTTCTTTGAAGTTTCTAGTTCTACTCGTTTTCAAGTTCAATGGTCAACTCTGAGACCACAATGGAAAGGAAAAAAGAAAACACGGATTAAGACTCAAACGAAGACCGACTATAAACTAACATAAGACTGAAAAACAAACTCGAGTTGCATTGATTTGAAGAGGATGGATGAGACATTTTGGCTTGATTTTGACTATATAGGGCAATGCAATAACATCTACGACACTTACTAAGTTTGCATGTTGCCCTCTTCTTTTTCTTTGGTTATCCTTAAAGTTTGCATGATTTTAAGAATAATAATTCCTTTTAAGTGATTAATATACAATGACAATGTAATACAATTTTATATGATCATCTACGGTCACATAAGAAAAAGACTAAAGTTGTTAAGTCTTATTTTACCACTAACTAAAACATTTTTTTATATAACCGCACATACTTAGATAAATAATATTATATGTACATTAATTTTAAGACAGACACACATTATGAAACCTGCACTTATATTATATAATGTAGAACTAATCATATGATGTGTATGAGAATGAGACTTAGCGTCTACAATAAAATTGATGTACAAATAATATTTTTATAAGATTGAGTTTGCTCCAAATCATTTCGAAAATAAAAGTAAACAAAAACTTGCACTCCAAAGAAAATGCCACTTGTTCACGGGTTCACACGTGCGTTTCCACTTCAAACGCCTAATTTCAATGCGCGCAGAAACACACGAAACAACACACAACACACGACACACCTACTTCTCTCTCTCTCTCTGTCATAGAAATTACTCAAAAGAAAAAAAAAAACTCATCGACGACGAAATGTCAAACACTTATATGACTCCTACTTCCCCCTACCGACCCGTCCGTTCCAAATTCGCCACACCCCATTTCTTCAATTTAGCTCCTTCCCCTTAAAAATCATTCCTTTCTTGATTTTGCTTCACTCTCTCTCTCTCTCTCTTTCTCTCTTTTCCATCTTCTTTCTGTTTTTGTTACAGAGAAAAGAGAGACATGTCTCTTGAAGGCAGCAACATCCGAGGCTTCCCCACTCATGGTGGTCGATATGTTCAGTACAACATCTATGGCAACCTCTTTGAGGTTTCAACGAAGTATATTCCCCCTATTCGCCCTGTTGGAAGAGGAGCTTATGGTATTGTTTGGTAAGGAACTAAAAGGTTTTGTGGGGTTGTGGTTTTTTGTTGGATTGATTTGCTTTCATATTCATGGTGTTTTGTTGTTGTTGTTGTTGTTTGTGGTGTGTTGTTGTGTAAAGGGTTGTCCTTTTTTGAGCTTTTTTGTTGGAGTTAGTTGGCTTTTAAAGCAAGGAACTGGTTTGTGATGGCAATCATAACATTTTTTTTGGTTTTGGATTTGAGTGTAAGAAGGGGAGTTCAGAAATCAGAAGTGGTTGTGAATTGTTGCATCTGTGTGTCATAACCTGACCTGTGAGAGATTATATTATTTGTCTTTAGTGATAACCAATTAACCATCAATTGTAATTCTCTTTATTCGATTAGCATACGAATAAGGATCCTATTTCATACGGGTGAAACAAATTATAATTTGAATATACTCTTTGTTTTCCCTCTTAGCAATTATAATTTTTTTTACTTCCAAATATGAACTTAGTGAATCCGCGAGTACATGAACATTTTAGAGGGAAAAAGAGATAGATAGATAGATAATATAGTTCTACTCAAGCCTATTTCAAAATGAGATGAAATCATTCTTTTTGTACTCAGGTGACATTGACACTGAATGACTTAATTCCCGGGATGGTTTCTTAGAATTTGGTGCATTTGACAATAACTTGTCTTTAATCATTCATATGATTTAGATTCTCTGTTATAAACAATGTGAGGGACAATATATATGTTTTTTCATTTTCTTCAGTGCTGCTGTAAATGCGGAGACACGTGAAGAAGTTGCCATTAAGAAGGTTGGCAATGCATTTGACAACAGAATAGATGCCAAAAGGACCTTACGAGAAATTAAACTTCTGCGGCACATGGATCATGATAATGTAAATTTTGGTCAACTTTTTTACCTGCATTCTCACATCTAGTCTTTGTTTCCCTCGTTAATATTGTTTATCTTCATTTTCTCCTTGATTTTTGGATAAGAGAATGCCATTTTCATCTGTTTTGCTGTATGAACTTTCCTGTTTGTCTTATGGTTGCTTTCTTTCTTTATTTTCTTATTTGTTTCTCCTTCATAATGTGTTTTTTTTTGGTTATATCTGCTCCTATAAGAAAATTTTACATATGTTACTAGTGATGAAGGATCTTTTTACGTATATTGGTGATGTTCTTTGAGTAATTTTTTGTTTTATGGGTAAAATATTGCTGATGTTTGGTCCAAATTAGGTGTTTGTTTTACGGGGTGTTTGGCAACTTAGAACCAAGTTATCATGGTACAAAATAGAACTAGTTATGTTTAATTGTGTAAAAATGACCTAATTTGTTATTAAGTAATGTTTGATTTGGAATTAGATTAGTCCGTTTTTAATACTGTTGGAAAAAATATAAGGTAATAGATAGAGAGAGAAAACATAGGATTAGAGAAAACTAACTTTAGATTAGGCTTTTCTCATACTAGTTTTAGGCCAAAATTGGTTTAGATAGCCGATTTAAAATGATTTTTTAGTTACCTAACAACATTTATTTGAAACCTGTCTCCATTGCACCTATTATCCGGTTTTCCATGTTTCCCAAACACCCCCTTTGTTTCCATAAGCATGCCTATAATTAGGTATGGTGATACTGTGACAGAACTTCTGCTTCTTGATATACAATGAAGCTTTGCTTTTGTGTTGCATTTGTTTAGAAATTTATTGCCTTTACATCATTTTTCATTGAGTAAATACTCAAATTAGTCCTCTAAAGATATATGTGACATCAAGCTAGTCAAGATTTTGGATATCAATTTTGCCCCTTAATGTTTAAAACAGACATCCGTTTAGTCCTCCAATGTATATGTGACATCAAGTTGCTCATTGGATTTCGATTTTACAATTCTCCATTACAATTCATTTGCTAAAATGGTTGCTTACTTTACTTTCCAATGCAGGTGATAGCCCTTAAAGACATTATACGACCACCACAGCGCGAGAACTTCAATGATGTGTACATTGTTTATGAGTTAATGGATACTGATCTGCATCAAATAATTCGTTCCACTCAACCATTGACTGATGATCATTGTCGGGTTGGCACCATAACTGTTTCTTCTAGCATACTTTTTTCCTTTTCAATGTCTACCCTATTGAAAGATCTTTAGCCATTGGCTTGATTACTGAGTTCTCCTTTGTGGTATTGATCAATTAGCTTAATCAAAATGCTTGAGATATCGTTTGTCGGAGAAGTTTTTTGTTGTGAATTTTCTTCTTACTGTTTTCAATCTCTTCAGGATTTTAGTCAGAAATTTTCTTCTTTTTTGTTTTGAGTTGTAACATAACTCAACATGCATGCATTTATGTAGCAATATTTTTCAAAAATGTAATAATATTCTGTCTTACATACAGCGACTGATAAGATACATATTTTCCAGTATTTTCTGTATCAGTTGTTACGCGGACTCAAATATGTACATTCAGCAAATGTTTTGCACCGCGATCTAAAGCCTAGCAACTTGCTGGTGAACTCCAATTGCGACCTTAAGATTGCAGACTTCGGTCTTGCTAGAACTACTTCTGAAACTGATTTTATGACTGAATATGTGGTTACACGATGGTACCGTGCTCCAGAGTTGCTTCTTAATTGTTCAGAATATACTGCAGCCATTGATATATGGTCTGTCGGTTGCATCCTTGGTGAAATCATGACAAGGCAGCCCCTCTTTCCTGGGAGAGATTATGTTCATCAGCTGAGGCTGATCACAGAGGTATTAATTCGAGTGCTTTAATGAAGATTTTGTGTCTGTTAATAAGCTTGTGCCTTCTCTTATGAATTCGATGGATTGTATATCCGGCATTACCATGTCTAAACGGAAAACTATGAACTTGCTAGCAAGTTTTCCTCCTCTGGAAGGTTGATAATTTCAACTTGAGAATGAAAAATGAGTAAAATGTGACGGCGTGGACAAGTCATTAGGTTCCAGCTAGGCGGCATCTCACAGTTTGCATAGATAGATATTGGCCATGTGTTTTGCCCTATAGATTGCAAATTTTGACAATTTTTTTTTTGCTTTTAAAAGCTCATAGGTTCACCTGATGACACCAGCCTTGGATTTCTACGAAGCGATAATGCTCGTAGATATGTAAGACAGCTTCCACAATATCCAAGGCAGGAGTTTGCTGTTAGACTTCCCAACATGTCTCCTGATGCTGTTGATTTGTTGGAAAAGATGCTTGTCTTTGATCCAAACAGGCGCATTACAGGTAAAATGACTTGCTTTTTTTAATTTGTTTTTGGTATTATTCTCGTGATTTTATTTTAGAAGTTGCCCCTCTAAACTTGTGTGTTGTCTGGTCTGCTGACCTCTCCTAATCACTGTGATTAATGCCTTCCAATCAACCGTGATTAACTTGCTATGCAGATCTGATTCTTGGTTACAATTCAACCTAATTGGTGTCAAAAGCAAGATTATCATCTCAATTCTTTATTTTGTTAATTTTAAATGTTACAAAATTATTATGTTATCTTGGTTCTTACGGTTAGGCCGCTAGGTCAAGATTCTATTGTTTGTTGATAGAGTAAACCTTTACATTCGTTCTTAGGGTGGTCGGCGTTGGTCAAATTCGTCCCTAGGTTATGGAAATCGTCATAGTCCTTGAGGTTACCAAAAGATGGTAAAGTTAATCCTTGTGAGAGACTAGTTTGACCGATATCGAATGATTAACTTGTTCGGCTTTTAGCAACTTCAAGGACTAATATGATCATATCCATAATCTAGGGACAAACTTGACTGATGCCTATGAATGAATTTGAAAGTTTACTCTTTTCTTGACAATATATCTATAGTTTTATTTATTTATTTATTTTATAAATGCGGGATTCTCGTCTTACTTTTCTTGATAAACCTCTATTTGATGATGATGATGCTTTGCAGTTGATGAGGCTCTCTGCCACCCGTACCTCGCACCTCTCCATGACATCAACGAGGAGCCTGTTTGCCCTCGACCTTTCAGTTTCGATTTTGAGCAACCGCTGTTCACCGAAGAAGATATCAAGGAACTCATCTGGAGAGAATCTGTGATGTTCAATCCTGATCCACCTATTTATTGAGATTTTTGCATTTAGTAGTTGTTGTATATCCATAGTGAAAAAAATACTAGATAACTGATGTGCATCACTACTGTGAAGTTGTCAGTTTTCCACAACATATGAAACATCTTCAGTGTATTGAGATATGTTTTTTTGGCAAATTATATTCAGATTTAATGAGTTTGCTGTGAGGTATGTTCTCATTTAATTATTGTCTCATATTCTTGGATGATTTTATTTCTTTCCTTCAGCTTGCATTAGGAACCACGCTTTGTGCAGTATAACTGATGTTGCTAGTTCCTATATCCTTTAGAGTCAATAAGAATATATATATAGATATGTATAGCAGAAGAAAACTTTTCATTTGTAGGTACAGACATTATACCATTGTAAGACATAAAATGTAAGCTTAATTGCACAAATTACCCTTGAGGCTTGCTAAAATTGCACCTCACTTCAAATTATGTGAAAATTGCACTTCATTCCAGCTTTTCATTGCAATTGATCATCAATAATCTATTAAGTTTCTGTTTTTATTTCTTTTTCTTGTGTTTTTAGTTAGGCTAATGAAAACAACAAAAATAATCAAATATTGATTCTTGTTTTTATTCTCTTCGTTCACTATTTCTTTCTCAAAATTCTGAAATAGTAAACAAGTTTTAATTATTTTCACTATTTTTTATATTTCAATCACAAATTGTTGAAAAACAAAAAACACATGAAATGAAAATAGAAACCGAATAGAGCAATAGTGATTGGTCACAATGAAAAATTGGGGTGGAGCGCAATTTTCCATATATAGTTTGGAGTTTAGTGCAATTTTAGCAAACCTCAATTGTGGTTTGTGCAATTAACCCCTAAAATGATTAATGCAACATTACTGCTTGAAATGTGTTAAAATAAACACCTTTGCTTGCTCACTTGTCATTAGCTGTATTCAATATTATTATTATTATTATTATTATTTCCAGGATTGTGCTTTAACTTTATGGAATCTTTTATAGAATAACTATCCAAAAAAAAAAAAAAAAGTCTTTTGTAGAATCCTCATGGAAAGACATCAACTAGAAAATTCCTATAACTTTTATAATTTGGATCTAGTAACCAAATAGCCATGAAGTTTCATAAAACTAGTAGAAGAAAGTACATCCTTTCATTACTATAATTACAAAGATTACTCATTTCTCAACTTGGGAAATGCTTCGTGGAAAATCAGAGGAAAAAAGAAAGACAAATCTACATAAGACTAATACACACCAAGTTGCACAGAGGAACTACATTTCTTAAGCTCCAACATGTCAATGGGAAGACTCTCTGCCGGGAAATCGCACGCCGTGATCTTCTCTGGACCTTGATCGGGCAACAAGTTACAAGGCGGAGGCGTCACCCCGCTCGTCACCCCTTCGATGTCGGCGCAAGTCCATGGCTGCTTCTTGGCCTTGGCAGCCATCCTTATAGTCACATTGGCAATGCAGATCCCTGTGAAAGGGTCATTGGAGATCCCTTCAAACCTAGCAGCAATTGTCACATTCTCAGCCACAACATCCCTATAGTTTATCCCTTTGATCTCAGGCAAGGCATTGGGGTCATAGTGGGAATCAGCATGTGATCCATAGTCACCACTCATCTTGAATACCCACTTCATGGTGTGGAGGTTCATCCTCTTCACATATATGTCCCTCACGTACCCTCCTCTCCCCGCCGCCGTCTTGATCCTGACGCCCGATTCCGTCTGGATGGCTGTGATGTCCTCGGCCCTGACGTCTTGGATCCCGCCCGACATCTCGCTCCCCAGGGCGATGGTTGCGCTGTATGGCGAGATGCAGGTTAGTCTCCTGATCACTAGTTGCTTTGTCGGCCACCCGAATTTTATGCCATACTCATCCCATCCACTCTTCACAGCAACACAGTCATCCCCAGAAACTATGTAGCAGTCTTCAATTCTTGTGTTTGTGCAGGAATCTTGATGGATAAAAAAGAAACAGAAGCATGATATTTCAGTCCGAACTGTATTTTATTTCCAGTAACACTACATTTTAGTCTTATAAAGTATCAGATCTTAACAGATTAGTTGCTAAAAAAAATAAAATAATATTAGTCCTTGCAGCAATTGTCAATTCTTAACACATTAGTCCCTTACAGGGAGGGACTAATGTTTATGTGGTATTTGATTAGTCTTTGAAAGTATCGGATCTTAACATATTGGTCCTAGGGGAAAAAAATCACATATATATTAGTCTGTGTAGCAGCCATCGTCGGTTCTTAGAGTATTAGTCCTTCATATGGACTAATGTGTATGTGATTTTTATTTAAGGGACTAACCTGTTAAGATCCAATTCTTTCAGGACTAAAATATGATTCTATTCTGTTTTTATTTTATTTTATTTGGTTACTTTGTATCAAGTCCTTGCATGCTTTGTATTTCTTTTAATTCTTAATGGTTTGTGTTAGTTATTGTCAACTTTCTATTTTCTTGTTACATTGTTCTAAATTTGAAGAATCTGAAAATTGATTTTTATTTACTGACCTGGGTTGATGCCATCAGTGTTTGGAGATGAGATAGGAGCAATGATGGTGATGCCTTGAATTATAATATTGCTGCATAGTGTTTAAAATGTTATAATCTTGAAAGTGAAAAAAGAGAAGCAGAGATGTAAAAAACTTCGGTTATAATCTTGAACATAATTTTTGTAAGACATGAATAGAGTTGGTGATTACCTGCTGTAAACAGGATGAACATGCCATGATGGAGAGTTGAGGAGAGTTAGATTTGAGATTTGGATGTTGTCTGAGTACATTAGTTCAATCAGGTAGGGCCTAGTGTACTTCAACTTCTTTCTGTGGAATTGTTGCCACCAAAATGCACCTTGTCCATCAATGGTGCCATTTTCTCCTGTT
Organism: Nissolia schottii; assembly: GCA_003254905.1. NCBI lineage: Eukaryota > Viridiplantae > Streptophyta > Magnoliopsida > Fabales > Fabaceae > Nissolia > Nissolia schottii. The sequence continues at coordinate 374,658 of QANU01050875.1, forward strand.
ATTATGAAAAAGGGTCATAAACTCATAATTGATATTAAGATTCATCCATAACAATAATAATGTTTAGGGAAAAAGGCATTTTACCCTTTTGTATTATATACACTTGATCCCTGATGTTTAAACTTAAAAATGTGTAAACTGATCCCTAAGGTTTTATAACTGCAAATAAACTCCTGAATGACTAAATTGTCATCATTCCATTTTCCTCCCTATCATCTTCTTCTTGGGTAGTTTGGTCATGTGAGGGTTGATTAGCACTGTTGTTATAAAATGTAGAGGTTATATTTGCATGCTTTTTAAAACTTGAAGAGGTAAAGTACACTTGACTTATAATTCAAGGAAATAAAATGCATTTTTTCCTAATATTTACTCATGAGTTAACATATAGGAGTAGTAAATTTTGGTAATTCGAACTAAAATTTTAATGCATAGCACTTGTATTGCTGATTGCCTCAAAAACCACATAACGAATGCTTTGAATAATTATTTCCTTATATTGTAATTTTTTCCCCCCATACCTGTGATTATAACATCAGTGAGGTTTGTTCCAAATATGAGACTGGTGAACCTTCCAGCTGGTGCATCTCTTCCTCTACCGTATGATGGGAGGGGTTCAAGCACAGGCCATTCAGTCATATCCTAAACCATTTTATTAATATCAACCAAATTAAATAAATAAAAAGAGAGTGAGCAGTAGTACACATGAAAGTGCCAAAAAGGTAACACTAGGAAAGTAGGAACCATTCTCCAAGATAACAAAAAGACAAAAAAAGTGAAGTGGACCACACAATATGGCACTAGTAGAGTTGGTGAATGGATTGTAAGTAAGACCAAAAGTGCCATGACAAAGAGGGTTTTTGGGATCAAGAGGTTCATGATCTTGAACATTGCTTTCATTTAATTATTTTTTAAGAATATTGCTCTCATGCTTAGGCAAAAAGTGAGGAAAACTTGTGACACATTCTTTGTATTTCATTCATTGGAGATATTCCCTCATTTGTAACTCCCGTGAACCCCTTTTGAAAAAAAGGCCTATTAATGAGCAATTAGTCTATGATATTGACAGATAGCAGATGGATGCTATTCTATAATATAATTCTCAGAACCCAAAAAAAAAATAAAAAAAATAAAAATAAAAATTAAAGAACATATATCCTTTTTTTAAATTTTATTCTCAGTGAAATCTCTTAGTCTTATATACCATGCAATGAAACTCATGAAATATTTTTCAGATTTGGGAAAATGTTATAAATCAAATACTGCCAAAAGCAAAGGTTCAAGAACAGACAGATGAGGCCAAAATGGTTGGTGCAGGGCAGTGATGTAAAAGAGCAGTGAAGATTATGAAAGATTTTGTGAGGATTGAAGGCTTTTCATCCTATAACGGATGAGTGGTGAAAATTTTGTTAGGTAGGTGCAGCTTGCAGGCTTCCTGCTTGGGTACTTTCATAGAGCTAAGTAAAATATGTTTGCCGTTTGGTTTCTATTTTTATTTTCTGGTTTTGTTTCTTGCTTTCAATCTATTTCTCGCTTTTAAGGATTTTGTGAAGGAGTATTTCTTGTTTTCGGCCCGTTTCTTGTTTTTCAGGATATTGTGAAAGAGACAAGAAATGAAAGCAGGAAACATGAGTCTGTTTGTTGTGTTTCTAACTTCTGTTTTCATTTTCTGTCTTCAATTTGTTTTCTGTTATTTTAGGATTTTGTGAAGAAAACATTAAAAATAAAAATGTCCAATTTTCTGCTTTCGTTTTTAGTTTTCTCTTTTGTAAAATCCTAAAACACAAAAAATAATGTGAAAACAGAAAGACAAACACAAACACAATTGATTTTATTGTTTTTATTATTTCCTTCACAAAATTCAAAAAGAAAAAGAAAAGAAAGGAAACAAATTTAAAACAAGAAACAAAACCAGAAACCAAACAGGTCCGAAGTCATGAAATCTCACATCTCTGGTTATGACCAAAAGAAGGAGCATCGAATGAGAGAGAGATACCTGAGAAGCAAGGAGAACAGCATCCTTATCAAGGTAGAGTGTGAAGTGGCTGGTGAGGCTGAAGCTCCCAGTGAGCCACCTTCCGGCAGGGACATAGAGCTGAGACCCTCCATCATTTGCATACCGACTCAGGTTGCCAATTGCAGACCGAAATGCCTCTGTGTTCGATGTCTTCCCGTCGCCGACGCCGCCGAAATCCGTCAGTGAGGCACTGTGAGCCCTGCAGTTTATGGCACTGTACTCAAATGAAGTGGTCACAATCTTTGCCTTTCTGCTCTCAGCACTCTCTGAACTCAGCAATGCCACTACAAGGAGAGAAAAAACTAGCCTAATCACCTGCAGAGTCAAAGCACCCATGAAATTAAAATTGTTAGTTGTGCATATATAAGAACTTCATTTGAAAATAGTACTTAAGTGTGGATAGAATACTGAAGGGAGGAAAAAGGGTCTCACTTGTACCCTCATGTAAGTTTTCCACAAGAACTCCATCCTAAGAAAAAGTTCCTTTGGAACTTGGTTTTTTTTTTTTTTTTTTGGTATATGTGGAATGTTAAGAGATTGAAGCTATATGTCAAGTATTTATATAGTGGAAGTTCTGTTGTGACTGATAGGTTCGTTTCATTAGTTCCTAAAATATTATGCTTTTTTTACCTTGAATTTTATACACGTGTTCAACCTAGTCTCTAAAAAAAAAAAAAGATTTCTTAATCTTTGAGCTTGATAGAAAGGACTAATGAGTTTGACGATTGTCAAATTTAGGGACCAACCAGACTTTTGTTTTTAAGAAACTAAGTTGGACTGTGTGTAAAATCTAAGGATGAAATTAAACATTAACATTTTCTCTTTTGAAATCAGTCACCAATATTTAAAATTGACTAAGGTTCACCTAATTTAACTTAAGTTGAGTTGGTCTACTAAAAAGTAAAGCTCTCTCAATTCCAAGTTTTTCTATCTATTGTAGTCGAATCCTAGAACTTAGTTAAAGGAAATAATTATTGAACCTCGTAAACCAACCATACCTTGTTAGTTCCTAAAAGATTATGCAGGATATAATACACTGCATGTGCCTTTTGTCATTCTTAAAGTTAGGAAGCATACCCTAACCAAGTATGAATTTACTGCTACTTCTATGCCGTATATAAGAAGTAATTACTTTAGGAGGCATAATAATAACATGTCAAAAGAATGATTGTTGAGTGCAAGTCTTAAAATCTTAATTGCAACTTTGACATCATTCTTTCTCCAAAATTCATGAGTGCATTTCACTTTCTAATTTTGCTTCTGCTTTGAAGGTTTCTCAAACAAAACTTTTAAGGAATATAACAATCAGCATCAGTTAACGTTAATAATGCTCCCCATCGTTTCAAGTAGACATAAATTCAATGAAATTATAAAACCATTATATGATTTAAATTAATGTATGTATGTTATGAGACTTGACTAGTATCCAGTTAACGAATTTCCAATTACGTCTGCCTTCAAATTTCTGGTCCTAAAAACTGTTTATATAAGAAGGCACATAAAGAAAATTTAGGCATTTGATGATATTTGAGTCTCTCCACTCTTGCACTATCAACACCATGCCTCATTTTATCATTTCTGGCGTTACATTTGGCGTGACATGTTAAGTAACTTGCACATGACATGCTCATTGTTTCATACTAGAATGTCATCTTCCTATCTTATGGTGCCCACATGTTCATATATAGTTCCCACACCTATATTAAATGAATAATAAATGCTGTTACATACTTTTGCACCATCAGATTCTCTTTTATAATATATATGTATATTAGAAGAGATAAATACATAAGCACTTTCAATAGATAACATTTTTATTTTTATTTGTTAAAATTTGTTTGTATCTGTCTTGAGAAAATTGATGTATTGCTAAATTAGGGTGGAGGCAGAGCGAAACTAATTTCAGAGAGTTCTGCTCTGCTACGTGGGTTTGGGATGAACTTGGAAGTGTGGTTAATGGTTGGATTTGGGAGGAGGATTCATTTGGGATTTGGTTCACGTTATGTCAAGAGAAAGATACAAACAAACGTTTAAATTAAAATTGAAAAGATTAATTTTTATGCATTGAGGATCATGTGTTGTTTATTTTATTTTTTTTGAAGTAATAAGAAAAAAACTATAACACTTTTACGTGTTAATACTTGATTGAATGACACTTTTTCTTTTAGTGAATCCACATGTATTTTCAAACATTTAAAATTTCACAGAGAGCATAGCTCGAACTCGAGACTATTGATTAAGAGAAAGGAGTATCTGTCACTCTAATTGACCATATGTTGATATGATTGAATGACCTAATTGCATTTTAATTGTGATATAATGTCCATGTAAAATAATTTTATGCAAATTTTCAATCATATTTTGCCATAAATTTTCACTAACTCAAAAGTCTCTAATAAAATGCATGTGTAAACAGTTTTACGCATCACAATAAACTCAATTCATATCCATTCATCTATGTATAGTTGAAATCTGAGATGTATCACATATGTGCAACATATGATAGATCTTACTTAAATGCATAGAAAAAGGTCGGGGGGATATTAGAGTAATCAATCAATCAAGAATAAAAATAAAAATATTGGGGCTTAATTAATGGGACCTATAGGCCCCATAAGATTTCACTTTATTGGAGTTTTCAATCCTCACTATTTGGTCTCGTGATCTTAGTGCCACCCCCACCATTGCCGACCCACTTCACGGGTGAAGAAATACTGCGAGGTCTCAATCTCAAATTCCCCATCTTGTTTCTTGAGCAGAAAAACAAATTGCAAATGGATACACCACAATGTATAAAATATACAAAAATATTGACAATAATTTTTTATTTTTAAAATTTTGTATATCAATTTAGTCCTAACACATAGAAATTTAATACCAATTTTATCCCTTTTGAAATAATCATTAACAAAAGAAGTGCACTAAAGAATTGAATTGATATCAAAGTTCAAATGGTTAAAATTAACTTTCTTTTGTTTGTCCTAATGTGCTAGAATTAAATTGATTTCAACTTTTTTTTCATATAACTATAAACTTAAAAGTGTTAAAAGCTAAAACAGAATATTTACTCAAACTAAATTCATTACTTATTACTCTATATATACTTTGGGTATCAGCATAAGTTATCATGTAGTGGAACTACCTAACATTAACTTACATAATTGAATTGTTTTTCATAATACATAATGCATGGTAGGGTCTTCTTTTGCCTTCTAGATTTGTAGGCTAGCCGCAATTGTATGAGTACGACACTGCTATGACATATATTGAACTTTCTTGTGTTGCACTCACGAGTCACCAGAGCACTCATCCATGGCTATTACCTCCAAGTATATAGTGGGCCTTTGTGGATGTGATTTAAAGACAAAGACACATTTTCACTTCAACACCATCACGAGCCCATTCTGTTCCCTTTTCTAGATCTATTAAATTGTAATAAAACATATTTTTCTCCATAATAAATCTATTTTTTTTACATGAAAGAGAAAAAAAGAAAAGGCTCAAGACAACCCCCTATCACGTCCGCACTCAAGGTTGGAGACAAATATTAGCACAATTGGTAAGTAAATGACTCATACTTTAAAAAAAGTATGAGTTCAATTTTTTACTATTGATGTGAGAAATACTTTGACAAATGATTTTTAAGTATCATGGTAAGCGCTCAAAGAATCTGAAAGCATGTCTTAACCTTGATAGAACTCACTTAAACTTTCTATAACAAAAAAAGGCAAACGACGCCAAAGCCACTTTGGTCCGAAAATTGATGACAGTAGTGGCTAAAATAAATAAATAAAATTATTGAGTATTAAAACTAATTTTTTTATTAGGATATGAAATCATAATTTTAAATTTATTAAGGTTAAAAACATATTAAATCCTATATTAAAATATTTTAAATTTGTTTATTTTTTAATTATTAAATTATTCAAATACAATATATAGTTAAAATATAATAACTATTGTGTTTTTTTAATTATATTTTATATGCATTTCTAAAATTTATATATGTATATATATAAATAAAAGTTCAGTTGAAAAGTTTATTGTATTTATTCTAATACATAAGTTCAGTCGAAATACTGTTTAACACAATTATATTTTGATAACTATTTTTTTCTTCTTAAAACCATATAGTACTAAAAAAGGATTTTATCTGCCTTTCTTATATTTGCAATTAAGGTTATCAAATTCGAGAGTTTAAGTAAACTCATCTAGTTTCAACAAGTTCGTAAGAGTTTACATATGTAAAAAATATATTATGTAAGCAACATAATTAGTAACTAAATATGATTAAATGTCATATTTACAATTAATATTAAATAATATTAACTTTATAATTAAACAAATGAAAGATATTTCATAAAATATATCGTAATTCATGACTTAATTATTATGCGTGTATTATTTCATAATTCAATAAAATATAACTTTTATTTTATGTGCATATTACTTCGTAATTCAATATAACTCTATTATGATAAATATATAAAATTAACTTAATAAACTCAATTAATATTGTTTCACATAAACAAGTCAACACGTTTTGAAACATGTTTTTCCTACTCAAACACGTTTCTCCTCCACTGAAGGCTCCAAACCCAACACCCATCCCAGACTCCACACTCACCAATACAATACTCCTTTTGCTTTCAAATGTCAAACAGTCGGGTAAATCTATTTGTTAAACTTCCTTCACCCACCTAATACTCCTCGCAAAAATTGATTTTGCTTCTATCTCCTACATCCATCCTTATTCCTTCAATGATCTTTTTTTGCCAACATTGGATCACCGCAACAAAAATTATGACTGGTTTCCTATAGTCCTCCATTTTTCTTCACTTGTTGATTTGCAAGTAGTTTTGATGGATTCAGTTTGTTGCACAAGCATACAATCTGATTTCACAACTAACATTCTTCTTTCAAAAATCTCCACCACCATTTGAATAAAAGTGCAGAATTTTTAATCACTACATCACCAACACCCAAGCCACAAACATTCTTTGGCTTTTAGATAAAGTTCTAACTAATTGTCTCTATTCCGCACACCCCCATCATTCTTTCCCTAGAAAAATCTAGATTGTAGTGAGATTATCTTCTTGGCCACCTCCTTTGGCATTCTAAAAATTCCCAAATAGTATATTAGAAGGTTGTTTAACACTAATTTGATAAGCACAAGTCTTCCCGCTTTTGACAAGAATTTTGTTTTCCATGTGGCAAGCCTCTCCTAGATACTCTTTATAATGGGTCCCATGTCTCTACTCTCCTTAGATTCACACCCAAGGGGATGCCAAGATATCTGAAAGGTAGTTTTGCCACTCCAATTCCAACATATCACACATCTCATCCGTCCATTGCTCTTCGCAGTTTATAGATATTAATGACAATTTGTCAAAGTTAATAAAAGGCTTGAAATAATCTCAAAACATTTCAGAATCCTCTGATAATTCCTTATTGTTTGGACAAAATAGAATAATATCATCAGCAAATTGGAGATGGGAAAGCGGGGTTTTATTCTTTGCTACAAGCAAGGCCTCAATCAATCCCAATTCCCTTGTCCACTCAAACAACCTATTAAAGACCTCTGCCACAATGACAAAGAGCATTGGGGACATAGGATCTCCCTGTCTAAGACCCCTTTCCAGATTAAACGGCCTTGTTGGACCCCGCTCACCAATATGGACAAAGATGCCCATATTAATTTTCTCATTTACCTAATTAAAATATCTATGATATCAATTTTCTCATTTACTTACGAAAACAATGGGTGTGTTCCTTAAACTCAAAGCAAAACCCAATAATTTGGTAATAATCAGTTGTCTAAGAAAATAACAAGAACAACTAATAATTTAAGCTCTCCTATAACTATATATATTTTTAGCAACATTTAGTTGATAACATCAATTAAAGTGTTATTAATATTTATAAAATATTTTTACACAACATTATTAGTCTCAACAGTGCTCTCACATTATTAGACTTCTATGACAATTATGCCAAGCAGGTTAGATTTACACGGAGGATAAGGTGGAAGACGAAGTGAACAAAGAGAGAGAAGAGAACGAAGAAGACGAAGTAAACAAAGAGAGTGAAAAGAGCGAAGAATACGAATGGTTTTCTCTAAATCCTTATTTTTGTGCAACGAAGGGAAGTGGAAGTAGAAGCGGGAAGCGTGGCTTCACGCGCATTTTGATGTGAGTGGGAGAGAGAGTGGATGATGCATTTATTAATTTTAAGGGGTCCACTGTATTATAATACGGGTGTATATATGATATATGATTTTAAAGCGTACATATAGCACCACTGTAAGTGGATTCTGATATATAAATTTATGCTTTGCCATGTTTATTTCTTTATACATTACTTTTGGGAAATAACTAGATTGTATATCATAAACGAGAATAGAGCCACCACAAATTGTCTATCATCCAACTAAAACATCTACCACGTCTTTTTATTTTGTAATGGAATACCCCAAGTATTTGCCAATGCAATAACTAATTTAAAATAAAATTTCTGTTTATTTAAAAACATTGGTAATGGTGAACTTAAAATCATATAGTTTGAGTTTTTAAGGGTACTTTCTCTAGTTATCTTGACTTATGAAGTATGTGAGAAATTAAAATTAACTTTAAAATGTATAGAAAAATTTAGAAGTGTAGGATTGAGACGAACCTACACCTTTATCTTGGGGAACACACAAAACTACCCTTATCTTTTTATTTTTATTTTTTTATCATTTCATTCCTTTCCTTTTTCCTCATCATTGTTAGTCATCGATCTGTCTCTACCTCATTACCGACACATCTCTGGCTTTTCCTAAACCCATTGCAATTGCTATCTAACTTATTTACCCACCAGAAGCTTCTAGCAATTTGAATGTTTGAATTTTATCTAAAGGTTGGGATAGAGGTATTAAAAACAAGTGCATTCATTAAATAAGTGAATTAGTATTATTCTGAAATTTTAGTTTTATGTTTGGTAGATTAGAATAAGAGATGATGAGCTAGTTAGCTTAATTTTAGTTATACATTGGAAGTTCAAATTGTTTGAGTTGTGAGTCTAAAATAGAAATCATTTTTGGTGTTACATCATCACTTTAATATTGAAAATTTGATGAGGTTTACAAAGCAGATGAAAATTAAAAACTACTTAAAGACAAAGGTATGTGATTATTCAAAGAATCGCCAAATGAAAGAGCTGATGCTATGTGATTATTTCAAGGGTTGCTGCAACTGATATGCAGAGATGTGAAGGGTTTGTTTGTGCTTTTTTGGGGTTGGGATCTTTATATGCATGAGTGAGGTACTCTTTTTTTTTCTTATCTTAAAAAACAAAGGGTATAAGGTTTTTAACGAGACTCTCTTTATGCATGTCGCGCATGTTTGCAGTGGGTGGTGGTAGCCGCCCTGTGGGTAGGCTTTTGTCGTTTGCATTGTTGTCTGTCCACATGTGGGCTTGCATCTTACATTCGTAAAATCATAAAATAAAATAAAAAAAGACAACGAGTTACATATGAGATTGATGAAGAAAGATTGAGGTTTTTGATTATACTTTTTTTTCCGATACATAGATTATGTCTTTATATATTCAAATTAGAAACGATTTCTCATGAGTTTTCAGATTTTCAGGAGATTGACTTTCATGTTTGGCGGCTCCTAAGATATGTATATTGGACATTATCTATTTTGCTTCAATATATCTCTATTACTCAATATATTGGTTATTTAGACTCTTCATAATTTATTTTATGTTTATAACTTAAAAATAAATTCTATTTGGATTTTTTTTGTGAGGAAATTTTATTTAAATTTTAATACGTATATTAAATAAAATAATATTTTCATTGTAGAAAATATGACTTAATTAAATATAAATTGTTTCCTATAATCAAAGTTATTTGATGAGGTGTCTAGGCAAAAGAGTTGAATTTCAATAACTCCAAGTTTTTTTTTAAAATTTTTTTTATTACAGTATATATGGTAGTAACCACCAAATTAAATGCTTATACATTTTTTTTTATATCATTATGATTTTGTGAATATACAATTCATGCAAAAGACAAAATAAAATTATAACATTTTAGATTTGATGAACCTGGTCTATAATTATGTAAAATGTATCTAACCATATATTCTTATTTATTATAATATCTCAGATTTGATGAAACTAGTTTATAATTATGTAAAATGTATCTAACCAATTATTTTTATTTACATTCGCCTATATTGTATTAATTTGAAATTTTGGGAAAACTTCTTATGATAGTATTTTCTCTTTATTTTATTTCTCAATACAATATGCCTATTTTTGGGTAAGAAATTGAAAGTATACATTGCCATCTTCATTGTTTGTGTACAAAGAATCAATATAATTGGTATACACAGAAATATAGGATAAATCTTTTCCATTTAATATTATTTGCAAAATTTCTTACCAAGTATTTATGTTTTATTATTTTTCTATTTAGTCGAATATAGATAAAATTAGATACATTATAATTACATTAACTGAATAAATGAAATGATATAAATTATTTTAGTATTACAATTAATATATTTTCATGCATGCATCTTTTCACACTTGTGGCAGGTGACTATACTATATGTGAGACATGTTGAATATATATATATATACACTCTTCTATATGATGAAATTTTATAGTACCGCTCATGTTAGATGTATATTTCACATTGTTTGAGAGTAAATATGGCGCTTGCAATTTTCATCAAAATTTTCTCCTTCTTTGATGCTTTTCTCTCTAACTTGTGTACACAAACTTCAATGATTATTTTTGCATATCATCCTATCAAATCAATGAAGTACCAAATGATTAGTTTGAGTTAATGTTTGTAGGTTTTTCAAGGAGTGTCCTCACCCATATGACAAGCAGGAAGAAGCTGAGCGGAGAATTAGGGTTAGAGCCATTGGAGGTCAAATTTTGGTTCCAAAACAAGCACACTCAAATTAATTATTATTTTTCATAGTAAAAGGTGTTTAGTCGCAAATGATGCTTGAGTTGTAGTTCTAACTATTGTCATATGTGAGAAAATCAAACATATTAAATTGTATAAGATATGTTATTATCAAACATTTCCTTGAATATGTGTTTATATTTTCTTTGTCATAAGTCTTTGCCTATATTATATATTGGGAGTTTGAGATAAAATAAATAATATAAGCTTATATGAAGGAGATATCTTAAGTTGCCACGATGACATGAATTTGAAAAGCAGAATTGTGTTTAGACATGTTCAACAATAAAACAAAGCACATATTCTAGTATAATTATCATTAAGAGATCATTCTATAAAACTACATAGGTGCTATTAGAAGTGCGACTTCAAAATCTTTCTTCTATTGTGTTTTCTGTAACTTTTCCCAAAATATTTTTCCTCTCTTTCATTTTGTTTGGAGAGTAATGATTTCAGTTTTATATATATATATAAATTAACAAAAAGGTTTTGCATAGAACAGAGAGAAAATATATATTTTTTTAAAGAAATATGATTTCATTTATAAAAAAATATAATATGCTTTCATTTGAAAAAAAAAATATAAATAAACAAAAAAAGACTTTGGATAATATGGAGAAAAGAATTTGCGAAAAATAAAAAAGGAAATAAATAAATAATTATTTTTTTAGTACATTGATATTACAAATAAAACACTCCATTTCATGAGGCAAGATGTGGCACGACTTTTCTTCAAACACAAAGTTGTGGGTTGGTTTGGCGACTTTTGTTTAAGCTTAAGCCAAAAATAAAACTAAAGTCATAAAAAATGAATTGCACACGACACAACCTCTTTTAATTAAGTTTACTTACATTAATTTTTAATTTAAGAATTTAGAGTTTGGAAGCAATTATTTTTTCATTACACTACAACCACCCAAAAATTATCTTCCAATTTTTAGCCCTGGGGTCTTTCTTTCCTTCTTTTTTAATTTTTATTTTTTTATCAACTGTATAGTTTTACTGGATCATCACTGTCCAGAAAAAAAAAAAAAAAATACCACTAGGCCAAAGTGATAGCATCCGTGTTTCCCTTCACATGGACCTAATAATTATTTTGGCAAGTTGAAGAAGAGATCTGGAATGAAAAAGTCCACAAACTTGCTTAAAGAGGGGCCTTGGCTGATTGTGATTGTTAAACCAAGTTTGGCATGGGAACCACTTATCCCACGTGTTTTTTCATTTCCTTGCAAGACATGTGTTGATACATAGCGTAACCCTTATTTATTTCCTCAACTTTATATGATAACTCTATTTAATCCTTTAACAAAAAAAGGTACCATGTTAATTTGAGATGAATAAAAATATTATATTAATTATTCACAGTTTTAAAGTGTCTGGATTAGTTTCTCATATTTTCAAATATTGCATTTATTAGTTCCTTACTTTTTATCTAATGTTTTTTTTAAGGTGAAAGATTTTATCAGAAAACTAAGTAGGAGAACCAATCAGGGGTTTCACCGACCCATGATATTATTTTCCTCCACTGCTCCACCTTTCAACCAAAAACATTTGATGTTGCTTAGTTAAGTGTAGGTTTGTTTGAAGGTTTCTCCGGTATTCTGCAAGTTAAATGCCCTTTTTTCTTTAATTGTTTAATTTCTGAAAAATTTTAAAACTGATTTCACTGAATTTTATCATTATTTTATGTTTTATTTAACTTTACCAATAAAATCATTGAAAAGGCTCACTTGTAAAAGATTTAAAGATCATTTAAATTTATAATATACATCTTTATAAATATTGTATTAAAAATATTAATTTATTGTATTAGATTACATAACACATTAATACATAATATTATATCATAAAATTTTATAAATTTAATTTTAAAAAATTATGAAAAATAAGAAAATTGGAGTGAGAAAGAAAATCGTGAGATAAAGAAAAACCTCCTTTTTATTTATTTACTGGAGATATTAAAGATTGATCAAATATATATTATATGTCCTAAAAAAAAATTTGTACACAACCCCCAAAAAAAAAATAATGACACTTGACTACTAACTTTCGTGTTGGGAGAACCTCCTTGCTTTAAATAATACCTTTGTTGCCTCTCTTTCCAAGTGCATGGGAACCAAGAATAAAGAGAAGAGGATAGCTGGCATGGCATGGCATGGATCAGGATGAGGTAGTGGATCCAAAGCTCTTAGCTGATCATGACAGTTGTTTTTGTGAGTTCAAAGGAGTTCATATACACCACAAGATATGTGATGCTGAATCACAAGCAGAGTGTTTCTCATCAAATCAAGAAGCTAGATTTTCCCATGATCCTAGTTGCTCCGGCGATTTTTGCCCCGCTTACTATTACTACACCCAAGATTGTTATAGAAAATCTATCAAAGCAAGATAACAACGAGGTGTACAAGATTCTCAATTACATTGTCGATGCAATAACACAGATGATGCATGGTGGTGATGATACATATGTTGTTCTATTTCTCCAGGAAAATTTTAGTTGTTATCCTGCGTTCTTCCCTCGGTATAATGATGGTAATGAACTTGATTTGATACACTAGCAGTACTAATTTGTTATGATATCTGCTTTAACTGCCCATTAATTAGATAAGAGATATCCTCGTGTAATCGTGAAGCGCCATGCTCAATATGTTCCGGTTCGTACAATAAATGATCTAGAGCATAGGCATGCTAAAATGTCAATCATTATATATCCTTCAAAACGGTCCATTGGAACAGTTGCTCTTCTGACGACTTCTCTCTTTACATGTATCTTAGGTAAGAATGGCAATCGATAAGTTTAATATCGCTGTAGCTCGAAACGCATGGTATGACCAAAATAAGGTCTCTGACCATATCATTAGTGGTTATACGAAGGTAACCCCACTATGAGTTCCTTCCTTTTTTTTATATATATTTTCATTGCTCATATTTTGATTTTTCTCATGCACGCTAATAGAGCTTACTAATCTAAGGATGAATAAGCTCTAGCTTTTCATCCTCTATTACGCGCTCATTCGGATATGTGGCCATTGAGGATTAAGGATTGGGATATGGCACTGGTGGAATGTACATTGCAGCATTGCTTCTGGATGAGGAATCTGAAAGTGAAACAAAGCAATCACTTAGACAAAGAATTCATGAAATATCATGTCCTGGTGATGTCACTAATCCTATGTATATGGCCAATTCTATTTGCTTAATTTAACCTCCAACCTTTTTGTCTTTGAATACCTTGTTACTTGTTACTAATAAATAATGGGCAGTAATATAGGTGAAGTGGAAGACACGTATTTGTATAGATAGTAACTCTCTTTAAGCTACATTTTATTGTAATAAGAACTTGTAACACCCCGTCATAAGAACTTGTAACACCCCGTCAAAAGAAAAAGTTTAATACTCAAATTGAAGTATGATATTACTTTGCTTATTTATTTAAATGTAATGACTAACAAAAACAATTGGTCTCCATTGAATTGTACATATCTTCTCAAACATGAAATGAACCTGTCTCTTTTTAATTTTTGAACCTTGGTACGTGCACAACTCCTAATACATCCACCATATTGCTAACTCCAAATTTAATGCATTGGTCCCACTACTTTAACAGCTCAACCAATTGCTTCCACTACAACCCACTCCAAAACGTGAACACGTGCGTACACACATGATAAAAGAAACTGTTTACGCTTCTCAATTTGTATGTGATGCAACACAAACTTGTATGTAACACACTTAGCAAAATAGTGGTACACACATTTGCTACATTATTGCATAAACATATACAACATACATGTACAAACATATGAAACAATTAACAATAGATACTAAATGACCAAAATAGGGGGATTAGTAGTGCACAAACATACACAACATACGTGCATAAACATATGAAACAATACATGCTAGATATTAAAGGACCCACACAGGGGGATGATTAGAGCACAAACATTTGCTACATTATTGCACAAACATATAGAACATATGTACATAAACATATGGAATAATTAACACTAGATACTAGAAGGACCAACATAGAGGGATGAGTTGAGCACAAACATTTGCCATATTATTGCACAAATATATAGAACATACGTGCACAAACATATGAAACAATTTACACTATATACTAAAGGACCAACACAGGGATTGAGTAGTGCACAAACATATGAAACAATACACACTAGATCCTAAAGGACCAAAACAAGGGAATTACTAGCGCACAAACTTTAATTACCATATTGCACAAACACCTCAAACATAAATGCCCGAACATAACACATAATTATCATAAATTAGTATTTAGGAAAACAAAAGGCAAGATACGTGATGTACAGACTTCTACTACCATATGGCTCAAATATGACAAACATAAATACACAAATATATCATATAATTAGATCAATAGTTTTATTGAGGATTTATACCTCATTACAAATTCGTTCTATTGATTTGATTAGCAGACTCCATTGATGAATTCGGAGCTCGAATAAATTGATCATCATACTCGTTCATTCACTCGATTTGATTAACAAACTTCATTGATGAATTTGGAATTCGAACCAAGTGATCAACAGAATTCATTGAATGAATAATGATGATTATGCAGAAAATGAAGAACGATGATGAAAATCACAAAGTACCAATGTATGGTGAAGACAAAACGAGGATTGCGTGAGCGGAGAGGTGAAGTCATGTAAAGATTGCAATTTTCTGTTTTGCGTATAAGATGCGGATAACACTAAATTGTCACATATTATACTAAGTTGGCAGGTTAGTGACATATAATTAGTTGTACACCAATCATTTTTCTTAATTGTTTACGTAGCTTTTTAAGTTCTCGCACCATGGCCACTACATATTTATTTATTTATTTATTAGCAACATTTAGTTAATAACATTATCTTAAAGTATCGTTAATATTCATCTAATAATTTTTTCGAGTGTGTTTGATTAGAATTAAAAGTAGGGAAATTTTTTCATGAGTTAGGAGATTCATGTGTAATTAGCACGTTTATGGTTTAGTGTTTTTTCTGCCCCTCTTACCCTTAGCTTGTTATCGTGAACTTCTCAGAAGAATCTAGTCTTCACATTTTCATCTACACCGCAATCTCACCCACTTGTAAGCCATAAACTGCCAATATGTGACCTTAATTCCTCGTTAGAATCCTGGTTTTTCTATTGCATTGCATATTGCGTTTTACAAGCACGGTCATCCATTATTATTATTATTATTATTATTATTATTATTATTATTATTATTATTATTATTATTATTGTCATTGCAAATTTGTATTTTTGGTTTTAAATTGATAATCTAGCTGTGTCTTTTCGGATTTTGATTTTATTAGGTCCAAAAATCATGGTTAAGACTTCAATTTCTTATCATTCTAGTTATTTTTTGTAATGATTTAAAGTCAATATGTGGTGTCCTTTATCTTATTTTATTTTTGTTAAATGACATAGTGCTAAGCACCCAAAAACATAAAACAACCTTATAAGAAGGCTAGCAGTTACTATCAATACCTTTCCTCAGGTTGGAATGAGTAGCAATTACTTTAATCATTACTATAATCACGTCTACACCACATTTGTATTTGCTACGAAGGACTCAATTCCACAAGGAATCATTCTTCGAAATAAGCTTCCAACCTAGTTCGACCACAAAGGCTTTATTAGAAGAGTTTAATTGATATGCACTTTTTACACTGTATTCAATCAAATTTAACCACATAAGCAAAAACAATTGTCTCTCACTCATTACTTGAAAAAGATATGCATATGAAATGATTTGATTATAACTTTGCATAGAAATTAAAATTTTATTATACTTGTAACAGCATTGAGTGAACAAAAGCTACCACTCATTTGACTAAATAATAATATCACAGTTTATGATAAGAGAATCTTTCTATCCTTGTTCTAAAGTAATTCGATAAAGAATGAAGATACCTGAACATAATAGATAGATGAAAAGGTGCCTTGACAAGAGCAACAATGTTGATCACTTTGTGCTCGTGGTGAAGGTAGCAGGGTGTATCTACAAAGGCATGCCGATGCACAAGTTAACAAAAGTGTTATAATATTTTTTAGTATATGAACTAGAGATATTTGGTTAGTGTCGAGACTAAGTGCTTATAAAGGTGGGCCTGAGGAGTTGAGTTAGAGATGGTTATTGATTCTAGATGATGTAGAATGAATCAGTTAGCACTAATCTCAGATTCTTACCATCTGATCGTTACAAGGAAGTAGGATAAGATAAAGGCTTACCCTTATCTTTAAATACTTTAGCAACTCTCGGGGTGATATATCCTAAGTTGAGCTACCTTGTTGTTTGGGCTTTTTTAGTCTGGGATGTGCTTGGAGTGTTAGGCCTTTCTTGGCCTAGAACTTTAGTTTGTCTCAAGAGTTTAGTCATTTTGAACTCTTGATCCAGGACTTTAGTGTGTTCTAAGAGTTTATTTCGAAGACTTTATCTTAAATTATATTTTAACATTTATGATTTTATATTAAAAAAATGTGTTTTTTTTAAAAGAAATCCAAACAGGCTTAATGTTTAATTCATGTTTTCTTTTAATGAATGTAAGTGTATTGAGATTAAAAATAACCGTTAAAAAGTTAATTAGTGAATAGTGATTATAGTAATGTGATAAAAGTTAGGTTGCAATAAAGTTTTTCTCTTTTATATTAGAAAAGAATTGTGCATAGTGAAGCTAACTATTTTAACCGTCAATTAAACTACTATAATTAACTGCATCTATAACTAATTCAACTCATCAAAACTTATTCAGATATTCACAAACACACTGGCGGTAGTAAATATGGTTTAGCGGTAATAAATATGCTACATATTTTTCTGGCAACATATATTTATAAAATTAAGTGTCGTCAACATTTATAAAATATCCTTTTTTTAAGACTATATATATATATATATATATATATATATATATATATATTTCAAAGCCTTTAACCCTCTAAATATATATTTTGAAAGGGTATCATGTAAACCCAAGTCACCGCACTCCTTTAGCTTAATAATACTATTTGTTGATGAGGCGAATATTTCTATCCTCAGAAGTGGATCCAATATATAAATTTGTGCTTTGCCATGTTTATTTTCTTTACGTTTGGGAGATAACTCGTTTGTATACCATGAGCTAAAATTGAGCCATCACTAATTCTCTATCATCCAACTAAAACATCTTCTAATATTGGTCTTTATATTTTGTAAAGGAATATCCCAAGTATTAGTCAATGCAATAACTAATTTAAAATAAAATGTATCTTTTATTAAAAACGTTGGAAATGGAGAACTTAAAATCTTACTTGAGTTTTTAGGGTAATTTCTCTAGTTAACTTAAATTATGTAGTATATGAGAAATTAAAGTTAAGGAAGATGTGTGGAAAAATTTAGAAGTGCAGGGAGCTTGAGACGAAACTACACTTTCTCTTGGTGAACACACAAAACTACCCTTATCTATTTTCTCCCCTTTCACACCCTTTCTTGTTCCTCATATCATTGTTACTCACATTTCCTAATCACTGCCTTGTCTCTACCTGCTCATGCCTCTCTTTGCTTGAGTCCCTAGTTATTGCGGACTCTTGTTTGACCCTCCTAAACCCATTGCAATTTCCATCTAATTATACTTATTTACACACCAGAAGCTTCTAGCAATTTGAAAGTTTGAATTTTATCTAAAGGTTGGAATAGAGGTAATAAAAACAAGTGCATTTATTAAACAAGTGAATTATTATTGTTCTGAAATTTTAGTTTTATGTTTGGCAGATTAGAATAAAAGATGGTAAGCTAGTTAGCTTAATTTTAGTTATACATTGGAAGTTCAAACTGTTTGAGTTGTGAGTTTAAAATAGAAATAATTTTTGGTGTTACATCATCACTTTAAGGTTGCAAATTTGATGAGGTTTACAAAGCAGATTAAAAACTACTTAAAAGAAAATGGGTTACATGTGATGTGAGGCTGATGAAGAAAGATTGGGTGGTTTAGATTACGCCTTTATATTTAAATTAGGAAGGGTTAATTAAGTTTTTAGTCCCTGTAAAATTGAAAAGTTTGGTTTTAGTCTCTATATGAAAGTTTTAGTCTCTGTAAAATTTAAAAGTTTGGTTTTAGTCCCTGGAGTTGTAGGAGAGTTGACCGTGCTGACGTGGACGCGTCAGGCGCTGACGCGGCGCGCCACGTGGCATACCCAAAACCCAACCCATGACCCGCGACCCGCCTGGCCCGACCCGTTTTTAAAATTAAAATTAAAAAAAAAAAGCATTTTCCTCCCTAGCCCCCTGTCTCCTCCTCTCGTC
>QANU01050875.1:394339-412368 GCA_003254905.1 Nissolia schottii
TTTTTTTTTATTTTATTTTTAAAAACGGGTCAGGCCAGGCGGGTCGCGGGTCATGGGTTGGGTTTTGGATATGCCGCGTGGCATCCCGCGTGGCGCGCCGCGTCAGCGCCTGACGCGTCCACGTCAGCACGGTCAACTCTCCTACAACTCTATGGACTAAAACCAAACTTTTAAATCTTACAGGACTAAAACTTTCATATAGGGACTAAAACCAAACTTTTCAATTTTACAGGGACTAAAAACTTAATTAACCCAATTAGGAATGATCTCTCATGCGTTTTTAGATTCTTCATGTTTGGCGACCCCTAAGATGTATATTGGACATCTTTTAATATATCTCTATTACTTAATATATTGATTATTTAGACTCTTCATAATTTATTTTAGGTTTATAAATTAAAAATAAATTCTATTTGGATTATTTTTTAGGAAATTTTATTTAAATTTTAATTCATAAATAAAATAAAATAAAATAATATTTTCTTTAAAAAAATTATTTAATTAAATATAAATTATTTCGTATAATCAAAGTTATTTGATGAGGTGTGTCGGCAAAAGAGTTAGATTTCAATAACTCTAAGTTTCTTTTTTATTTATTATAGTATATATATTAGTAACCACCCAATTAAATCCTTATACTTTTTTTATATATCATTATGATTTTCTCAATATACAATTCATGTAAAAGACAAAAAAAAATTTATAATATTTCAAATTTGATAATTCTTGTATATAATTATGTTAAATGTATCTAACCAATTATTTTTATTTACTAGTATAATATTTCATATTTGATGAATCTACTCTATAATTATGTTAAATGAATCTAACCAATTATTGTTATTTATAGTAATATTTCGGATTTGATGAACTTGTCTATAATTATGTAAAATGCATCAAACCAATTATTCTTACTAACATTCGCGTATATGGTATTATTTTGAAATTAGGAAAAACTTCTTACGGTAGTAATTTTTTTTTTATTTCTCAATATAGTATACCTATTTTTGGATAAGAAATTGAAAGTATACATTCTCATCTTCATTGTTTTGGTGCAAATAATCAATATAATTGGTATAAACAGAAATATAGAATAAATCTTATCCATTTAATATTATTTGCAAAATTTCTTTCCTAGGATTTATGTTTTATTATTTTTCTATTTAGTCGAATATAGATAACATTAGATACATTATAATTACATTAACTAAATAAGTGCACGGATCTAAATTATTTTAGTATTACAATTAATATATTTTTCATGCATGCACATTACTATTTGTATACCTCAAAAATAGACACCGTATAAAGAAATAAACATTACACAATAGAAAAATAAATATTACATGATAGAAAAACAAACATTGTCAAACACATAAAATAAGTAATATTAAACACATGTGGGAACTGACACATATAAATGTTTAATGACAATATTTATTTTACTGTTCTGTAGTGACATTAAACTCATGCGTGCATGGACATGCAAACATATTCAATAACAATATTTATCTTCTTATTTTATAATATTTATTTATATGTTAGATGACTATTTTGAGGCTCTATGTATAAATACTCTTCTACATGATGAAATTTTATAGTATCGCTCATATTAGATGTTTATTTCTTGTTTGAGACATCACATGGCACTTACATTTTTCATCTATTTTTTTTCTCCTTCTTCGATACCTTTTCTCTCTCACTTGTGCATACAACCTTCAATGATGATCTTTGCATATCATCCTATCAAATCAATGAAGTACCAAATGATTAGTAACGGCAGAGTAAGTCATCTTTTTACAAGTTCATATATTTAATTTATACATAGATCTTTTTTGTGGTCAATATGAGTTGAACAATATATTATGGTTGTTCATATTTTCATTTTTTTTAATATAAAATGATATATAATTTACTAGATTTCAAATTGATTAACTTAATTAGCATCATTATTGGTTTGATTTGATGGTAAGAGAAACAACTATATTTTTTTGAACATGATTTTACTTTATTTTACCCGCAGAAGGTGGTGGTGCGCTGGGGGAGATGGACGCTCAAGAACGTATTCCATAAACCCTATCAACTCTTTTTCAAAATCTCGTTGTATATGATTTGTATGCCTAACTATGTACTTTTTCGTAGTGGAAAAAAATAATTAAGAAAAAGATTGGTTTAATTGTTTGTTTTTATTTAAAAAGTAATTTGTGTTAATTTTTGTAGTTTTTTCAAGGATTGTCTGCACCCATATGACGTACAGAAAAGCGGAGCAGGGAGTTAGGGTTAGAGCCATTGGAGGTCAACTTTTTGTTCCGAAACAAGCGCACTCAAGTTAATTATTATTTTTCATAGGAAAAGGTGTTTAGTAGCAACTAATGATGCTTGAGTTGGAGTTCTAACTATTGTCATATGTCATAAAATCAAAGTAATTAGCTTGCTTCGTATAGGTAGTAATTCTTTTTAAGCTACGTTTTATTGTAATAAGAACTTGCAACTCCCCGTCAAAAGAAAAAGTTATAACACTCAAATTGAATATGATATTACTTTGCTCATTTATTTAAATGCAATAACTAACTAAAATAATTGGTGTTCATTCAAATATACATATTTTCTTAACATAAAGAAAAACCCGATAGTTTGGTAATAATCGATTAAGGGGCCATTAACTTTTATATGGATAAGGATATAATTGTTACTAAAAAAAAATGGGTTGGATATGAATTTTATAAACGTATGGGCTGGAAAACTGAAATCGCCATATTGTAGGGTGATTTTAGAATTTTTTTTTTAAAAAAAGGAGTGCTGAAAAACATGGGAGATTTCACCACGACATTACACCTGCAGTTTGTGAATGACACCCTAATATTCTCACCGGCAAACTTGGAGAACTTGAACAACTACAAGCTCCTGCTGGCATGCTTCTCACTTATGTCAGGCCTCAACATAAACTTTAGCAAATCAATGCTAATAACAGTGGGATGCGAGGAAACATGGGCAGAAGAGGCAAGGGAGCTACTACAATGCAAGAGGGCAAGTCTTCCCATCACATATCTAGGGATCCCTCTAGGTGCAAACCCCAAGAAGGGGAGACGTGGAAGCTGATTCTGGAAAAGATCATCAAGAGATTGGCAGGATGGAAGGTTGGACTATTATCCAGAGCAGGGAGGTTAGTGCTAATCAAATCGGTGTTGAATAGCCTACCAATATACTACCTGAGCCTATTCAAGCTTCCGAAATAGGTGGTAACAAAACTAACTAGAATCCAAAGAAGGTTCTTTTGGTCAGGGAATGGGGAGAACAAAGGGATACCACTAGTGAAATGGGATATAATACAGAGGCCCAAGAAAATGGGTGGTCTTGGAGCGGGAAATCCGATGATTCAGAATACGGAACTACTCTTCAAATGGTGATTGACTATCAAGTGGAGGGCCATCAATGTGGAAGCAAGTTATCTAATCATAGTGATTCTCCACTTAGGGGAGTTGAAATCTTTCAAGATCTGGCCTACCGAGTGTATGGTGGCAAATTGCGAACCTGAATAATCTTAGGGAAGAGATGGGTCAAACTATGGCTGTTAAAACGGGCGGCCCGACCCGTTTAGGCACAGTCCGTTCAGGCCTGTTGGCCTAAACGGCCCGACCGCTAGCTTCGTTTATTTTTTAAAAAAATTTAAAAATTCAAAAAATTCAAAAAAATTTCAAAAAAATTCAAAAAAAATTATTTAAAAAATTTCACGGGCTCACGGGCCTGGCCTAAATGGGCTGGGCTTAAACGAGCCGGTCCAATTTGTTTTCAAATTTTTGCAGGCCTATTTTTTGCATGTAAAGTTCGTCCATTTAACTGGGTAAACGGACTGGGTCCATTTTGACAGCCCTAAGTGAAACATCATTGATGACGCTAAGGAAGAAAGTAGGTGATAGGTCTTCAATGGAATTTTGGTGTAACGTCTGGAGTGGGGAAGTGAGCCTCAAGGAGGTATTCCTTCGCTTATTTACCATCGCAAGGCAGCAACAATGCATGGTGGCAGAGATGGGGTTTGGGAGAATGGAATATGGTGTTGGGAGATTGACATGGAGACGAAGATTGTTTGCTTGGGATGAATCTTTAGCTGCTGACTTGCTTCTGGTCCTAAACCAACAAAGATTGGAAGAGGGAATGACTGATAAATGTCTGTGGCCACATCACTCTTCAAGGATCTTTTCTGTATCTTCGTTTTCATTGCAAGTTTTCAAGAACTAGGTGGGGTCATTGGATAGCGAGTATTCTAGGAACAAGGCGTGGAATGGACTAGCTCCACCAAAAGCGGAACTACTAGTCTAGTTCTTGCTGATGAAGAGACTCAATACAAAGGAGAGGCTGGCAAGGTTCAATTGAAGACCAGGGACTGACGTGAGCTGCCGGTTCTGCAACAAGGAGGTAGAGACACTTACGGACTTATTTTTCTCATGCACTGTGTCGACAAAAATCTGGTATTCATGTTTCTATTGGTGGGGCTTCCGTAGTTGTATTCATGACGATCCAGTACAGTTTCATGACAACTGGATGGGGGCTTCGATGAGGGGTTTTGAATACAAATGTGGTCCTCTCTATTCTTTGTGGTCTGTTCGTCAATATGACGAGTCAGGAACAAAATGATTTTCGAAAGCTTTTCTCCAAATTGGGAAGCGGAGACTCAAGACATCCGAAGAAGGCTAGGACTTTGGACTAAAGGTTGGTGCAGTGATTTTCCTGGTTTCTTTACATTTCTATGGCATTTGGTATAACTTGTATACCAAAATATGGGTTAGAAAAAAAATTACAAACGTATGGGTCTGGGTGCGATTTCAGACATTTTTTTTTATAAAAAATTCTTGAGGTCTGAAATCGAGGTGGCCAAAACCATACATTTGTAAATATGAAATGTAAATAATCCGATTTTCCTTACTCAGCATAATCCATGCTCATTAATCTAGAACAAATAAGAAGGTGGAAAAGATGAGCAAAGGAAAGTCTTGCTTGTCACTGGAGTGGGGTGAAGAAGGCGGGTTGGCAATTCTCTCTGGGAAGAGCGGTTAGCTGGCACAGCAGCGAGCCAGGAGATAAACAGTAACCTCCGTCCACAGTCGGTGCTTAGGTGCAGTGGTATGCTTGTGTTGTTTTATGTGGTTCTCTGTTTTTTTTAGATGCAGTCTAGCGTGGTAGACTCATAGGCCCATGTTGTCCATAACTTGTTTAAATGTCCTCCTCGCTTTATGTGTCCTGCATAGTGGTTCTGTTTGTAACTTCCTTGGCTCATCATGGTTTATGATTTGAGCCCCCCTTTAATCATCATCAAAAAACAAAATCTAAATTGTTTTGGTATTACAATTAATATAATTTCATGCATGTATTCACACTTCACAATAATTAATTCATATTATTTACATTATCATTTTCACTCTTTGGGTACAAATAATCAAATTAATTGAAATAATAAAGAAATGAAATAAATCTTTACAATTTAATATTATTTTATTTCTCAATACATTAATGCTTTTATTGGTCAGAAATTGAAAATAATTTATTAATATATTTACGTTACTATTTTCACTGTTGAGGTTCAAATTATCAATTTACTAGATTTCAGTTTAATTAACTTAACTAGTTTGACTTATGGTAAGAGAACAAGGATTTTACATGTAGTTTATTCATAGTGTTTAAAAGGCATCACTAGGAGATGCCTCATTTTTGGAGATTGTTAAAGTTGTCTCATTATGGTTTATTGCTTAGACCATAATTACATATTATTTGGTTACAAGTTTGAATATCCGTACATTTCTTGAATCTACCTTTGATTTTTTTTTCTCTCACAATACGTGATTGATATTTGATTGTAACTTTATTTGTCATATAAGTAGGGTTCATGGATCACCACAACCACCACATCCAAGTGCAAGGTTATGGTGTTACTTTAGGGCAGAAGAGAAGTAATAGACTTTTATTTATTGGATCATGCATGCATGCATGGTGTGGTGGTGCCTTTAGCCAAATAGATTTTAATATGTAATAATCACATTATTTCATGCATTGATATGGACAATGTGGAACTTATTAGTGCATGAAAATCACAATCAAAACTGGCAATTAACTGTTCTTATTTTCTGTTAATGTGTGGGGAAAAAACCCTGGCTGAGAAATTCATATCCCCTACAAGAGATGTTTATAATCTGGTCAAGCCAGGTTAGTCACATTTCTGATAAGCTCAAATATCAATAGTTCAATCAACATAAAAGAAAATTTTCATGAAGTGTTGGAGCCACTTTGTATCATAGTGTACCAAAAAGGCTCAAAAAA
Source organism: Nissolia schottii (assembly GCA_003254905.1). Classification (NCBI taxonomy): domain Eukaryota; kingdom Viridiplantae; phylum Streptophyta; class Magnoliopsida; order Fabales; family Fabaceae; genus Nissolia; species Nissolia schottii. The sequence goes on from QANU01050875.1 coordinate 400,649, forward strand.
TATAGTTTGTACTTTTAGTATAAACTCATTTAGTATAAACTTGATTGGTTGAGTGAGAACTTGTGGCTCAAATTCTCATGATTGATTTTTGGGGATTGAATGGAAAAATATAATGCACCCCTGTTGATATTAAAATGATATCTTGATTAGGCCATTAATTATTAAGTGGCATTAAAATTAGGTGATTTTTATCAGTAATGTTAGAGCCTCCTAATTATTTAGTATAATTATCTTTCTAACAACTCTTATGAATGACATTTAGTAACAATATTCACTTTGTTAGGAAGATAACTAAGTTATATAGTTAGAAGGTTCTAGCATGGGTGCATATCACATGAGAGGACATATTTAATTTGAGAGTGAGAGGAACAAATCTTGATCATGTAGAATCATACACAGATAGTCAAGATTAGAGATTATTTAGATGTCACATAATCAATTAAAAATCACATAACTTTATGTGCTAATCTAGATGTGATATTCCAACCGAGCATGATGGATGTCGAACAACTCTGCCATCTGAACATGTGCCAAAACACATCAGGCAGAGACGTCCTATGGATCAAAGAGGACGATTTTGACAATATATATATGCCACCAAATTCGACAGTGAGAACTTGTAAGAAGGTGATGGTGCATTGGGCAAGGACCAGGATCCTCACCCACACAAAAAGAAGCAATACCACCACCACACCTAGCATCAGATCCAAAAAAAATCAAAGCATAAGATATTAGCCCCACATTAATTAAACCCTAACAACTCTTCTTCAATACCATCATATGCCTAACTATGTTTTATTGTTTTTGTAGTGGAAAACAGTAATTAAGAAGAAAAATTAGTACCACTTAGTTATTTATTTTTAAGAATTAGTCATATGTCCTAAGAACTCAAATCACATGTTCATTTAAATTTGTAGTAAATCAGAAACTGTTAAAATTTTGTTTTTGGTAAGTTAATACAAAAGGGTACATAAAAACATGGGTGAAAATCCCTACTTTTTCAGTTGGTTTAATAGGGGTTTTTTTTTTTAAAAGTGGGCTTTTTGGAGTGTTATTTATTTGGGCTTTTAGAAAACGTAGTTCGGCCAGAACTTTTGTGTGTCTTCCTTTTGGCCCATATACATCAGTATGGGATTCCCCATTTCTTGATCGAGGTGTAGGACCATGGTAGACAAGGTCTTGACCCAAAAACTTGAAAAAGAAAGAGAAGTCGAGATGCATAAGCTTGAAAACTTCTTTAAAAAAGTTATGCTATTGATAAAAAATCTAATTTCACACTAAGATAATTACACTCACATTTATCAGTGTGTTTATTTAAGGATTAATATCAAATTGAGTTGTTATGATACATATCTTTGTTTAATTAAAATAAAAAATTATTTTGTGCTCATTTATCTATCTGATTGAATGGGTAGAACAAAGCTATTAGATAAAGATGTGATAAACTTTCTATAAGTGAAACCTCACAATTTTTTGAGTGTGTGTTGAACAGGCAATCTAAAAATATGAGTACAAATAATACATCTTTACTAGAATTCATGAATGATGGGTGATTTTCTTCAAAATGTATGTACATAGTAGGATATTGTGTCGACTCACATCTCATTCACTATTAGATGAAATTCTAACGTAGTTCACATACTAATGAGATCTCATTTAATGATAAATGAGGTGTGAGTTGACACTGTATTCCATGTCCCATGAAATAACATTTTCCAAAATATTTTGTGTAAAAAGTGAACAAAACCTAACTTGAAAAGTTTTTCAATTGTATTATTGGTCATCAATTTTCTTGTAGTTAATGGTTCCATGTACTTTATTTCGGTAGGAGATAATTAAAACGGATCAAAGGGATAGAATGGAGTTGTTAAGAAAATATTAATTTATTTAATTGGCATAATTTTCAGCCTCCCCTTTCACATTGAATAAAGTTCATCGTTCTCCACCAGTAATAATACAATTAAAATCCCCTCCATATATTTCTTCCTTTAATTTATAAGAACCCTTTTTTTTATTATTACTGCTCTTGATTATATCTTGAATTCAGTATCCATCGTTTTCTATCAATTTGTTCAACGCACTTTCCCAAATAAAGGTTCTGACGCCATTTTATTATGGCGTGGCAACCAAAACAAAACTAAGTATGAAATTATTTAATTGCAAGAACAAATAGAAACAATGATGGACTTCATAAACCAAGCATCCTCCATCAACAACGGGACTTAAAAAACAAAAAGTATTTGGTATGATATATTAGAAATAAAAGGTGCAATAAAAACAAATAGAGGTTTTAATATTTTGAACATTTTTTACTTGATGGAGTTGGTAGGTATATTCAATTTGCAATTTTCAGGTAAATTAAGGAAGCACTTATCCGAAGTCCACTTCTTGGCTTTTTCATTGGCAATTGTTCACCTTATTCCACCTATAATAGAGTTCATTAGAATCTCTCTGTTTTGTTGTCCAGTTAATCTATTAAGTCGTTTGTTTTTTTTGGTAGGTTATTAATCTATTAGGTGACAATCAATTAAGCGCATAAAAAAAGTGTTAGAATATATTTGCATGAATAATGTTATTTGTACATTTGTAGAAAAAAAAAATGTCATTTGTATATTTTAAAAGTAGACATTTTATCCGCATATAGTACAAAAGAGATACAAAATTTTCTCTCTCAATATTCATCACCATCTGTCTATAAGATAACTATTTCTAGAGATATTTAAATAACATTGCTATGCATGCAATAGTCTTTGTAAGAATTTGGAGAACTCTCATCTGGGCAGCTTTTGAGATTAATACTCACTCAATTCTAAAAGTGTAAATACATTAATTTGTCTCTGAACTTTACATTTGTGTTCATATTAGTCTTTCAATAAGAAAAAAAACTTAGAATTGGTCATTGAATGCCCATAATTGGTCTTTAAACATTTCAAATGTTACCAATGAGAATAACATTTAAAATGTTCAATGACCAATTGAATTTTTTTTTGTGTTGAAAGACTAACGTGGACATCAGTAAAAAGTTGAAGAACTAATAAAGACATTCCTCCATTCTAAAACAACACAGAGTCTATTATGTGTTTGATATTATGTTACTCACAATTTTGCAATTCTCATATGTCATAAATCATGTTTATAAAATCTTACATTGATTTGAAATCAATTGATATACTTTTTTTTTTATATATACACTAAAATCCCAATACATCTTTAAATATACACAAATAAAAACTATTTGATTAAAATTTTATTATTAATGTTCATTTGTTTTCTAAAATTTGGCACAAATGATTTTCATGACATGTCATGATAATCATCAATTGAATTGGTAAAAACTATATTTTATAAAATAAAATAAAAAATTATTAAAAACATAAGCGCTTCAAATCTTACATTGGTGTCAACGGATCCCTTTTCTTCTTCATATATTTCCTATAGGAAGGCATTTATATAATTTTATATATATATATATATCCTCCAAATCTTACTAACCTGAAGTTAATTTACTAAGCAAATTAAGTTTGGGACCAAATCCTTGTGTTGCAGTAACCAATTAAAACATAACTTTATGAACATATATTTTTAATTGCGAGAGCAAATCGAAACAATGCTGGACTTTTCAAACCGTCAATTCTCCACATCAGCCTCGTCGCTACTTTTTTGTTTTTTTAAAATAACTGCAAATATATCGAAAGTGACAAACACCGACCAATAACATTAAAGAGCAAATCAAGTTCAATACATCAGAGAAACAGGCCAAAAGGATAAGAGGAACAGCTCAAAAAAAATGCCAGCACAAAAGAAAATGTTTTTTTTTTTTTATAAATATTATGTCTTCTGTGGTTGAAAACAACTCGCAATTGGTGAAGAAGTGCACCTTGGTATATGCAACCCACCGAAACTCAACAATATTTCATTAACCCGAGTCAAACTTAATCAAATTTTTTTTAGAGAAAATTCAGTATAATAGACCCCTTATTTATTTAAAGAAAAAATGTATTCAACTTACAATTAATTAAAGATAAAATAAAATTTAAATCTCTACCTAGGCCACCAAAAGAAAAGATTAAAATTATAAAAAAAAAGAAAAAAAACAGTTTGCTTACGTATGTAAAAGGCAACCTGATCTCATCACCACTTGAATTACCATAATATATAATAATGTAATCACAATCAATAATTTTGGAAAAGAATATTATCAATATGTCAATTAACAAATTGGAAATTCTGATTTCATTGGCTTAACTATAGTCTCCATTACGTAGTTAATTTAACATATATTTAAAAGTTAAAAGTTTATCATTAGCTACGAGAGTACGAAATAAATGGTTTTACGTTGGATGTAAATTTTTTAAAGTAAAAAAAAGTATAAAATTTTATCCAGAGCCTGTCAGACCGGCATGTTTACTCACAAATGTTCATTTGTGTTTACTAAAAAAATAAACTTGTTTTATCTTCAGTGAAACTCGAACCTAAGACCTCTGTTATTCCCAGTAATGCCTTATCCACTAAACTAATATTACTTTTTACAACATTTTATGCAATCATATTTATTAATATAATTTTATTATTTAATTTTTCTTTTTAAAGAAACTCTAATCTAAAGAATCCTTAGGACTCTCCCATGCACACTCACACTCTCATATCATTTGAATCATGTGAGAGAGCTTTGCTGACATTTTTCTTTTTGTTTTTTGTTGGTAAAATGTCATATATCAGTGATAGACCTGCCTGTGTATTTTTTTATCATAAAAAAATAAAAAATAAAATAAAATAAAATATGCAATTTTTAATTTTTAAGAAATAATCATAACAAAGTATTATTTTTGTTAATAACTTAATTTCTTAATATAATAATATTCTAAAGCAAAAAAACTAATACATATATATGAAGGTATTTCTTGAGAGAAGGGAGAGAGTTTAACTGAATATATAACATTTACTATATAACAAGCAAGACTATATAAATTCAATATGAATCAAAAAAATATTTTCAATAAAGAATTGAAACTCTAAAGTTGCAAGCTGCTGGGGTATGCCCATGAAGAAACAGATCAAAAGACAAGTCTGAGCAACGTGAATATCCTTTATGTGAGAGAAAAATCAAATTTTCATCGCTTGATTTTATCATTAAGAAACCAAAGTCCATATCCCAAAAAAGTTTGCTCAACTTTGTTATGTATATCACCAATTCTCTTGCTTAGTATGTGATAGTAAGATCATAAACATAATATATGATATTTGACCAATAAAAACAAAAAGGAAAACGCTAGCAAAACTCTCTCACATTATTTAGATGAGATGAGAGTGTGAGTGTGAGAGTGAGAGAGTCTTAGGGACTGTTTCAATTATAGTTTCTTTTAAGAAAATTAAATAATAAAATTATATTAATAAATGTGATTGCATAAAATGTTACAAAAAGTAATGCTAATAGTGAATAACAGGATTGCCTAACAAGCCTAACAGACTTTCGTAATAACCTGGTCTGACCTAAAATATGCTTTGAAAATGACCTGCGACCTGTCTATTCCCACTCCTAGTGATATATAAACCTCATTTGTTTCATACTGAATGTGGTCATCATCTTACACCTCCTACGACAAACGATCCTATAAAATTAATTAGGCATATATATCTTATTCAAGAAGGAAACGTAAGGATTTCTATTTGAAGCGTTCTAGAAGTAAAACAAACATTAGATAAATAAAAAATAAAAAAGACATCTGCAATTAGTCAATGATGGAAAAAAATGCATCGGAATATTCCGCTGACCAATTTATGGGGTTGATTTTAATATTAAAACGTTGGTCAAATTCGGAAAATTCAAATGAGTTTCTGTGCCAAATCATCCACCAAACCTGCAGGTTGCACGAGCGATATCGATCATAGAACTGCACACGTCAAACTTCAACTTATGTTGGATTCTTGACTTCTCTAATTTAATTTCTACGAATACACCCTTTCTTATACTAAGCGAAAATAATGCAAAGGCAAAGCAAAATTGAAAAGAAAAAAATGGAGAGTCGAGCATCTAATCTTAAACAATAAAATATAATTGTGAATTTGTAAGAGGTATATATATATATGTGTGTGTGTGTGTGTGGGGTGGTGGCCCATCTATTGGCGGTGTTTACAGTGGGTCAAAACTATGACTTAATAGAAACTTTAGAAATGCAATACAAAAAATCTTACGAAATCGTGAAATCATGAAATGTAGACACACCGCACACGTGTGAAGACGTTTTAGATGATTTGATCATAGTCATAGAGATTGTATATAAACATCATATTTTAAATTATTTCTCTCAAAACTTAAACGGTCAGATAGAAGTGCACGAATAACTTAATTTGTTTTGATTGTTAGCATTATACATTCATCCCAATCACATCGATCCACTCTCGTTTATACATTAAAATTTATAAAAACTAAAAAACTTTACTATTGTTAGTTTCTTAACCCGTGCTTGACACTAGTTAGCAAAATCCATTATATAATAGGAGTAATGATAAATTATCTATTAATTAGTGAGTTAATCTCCTTTTTAATAATTAATGTATTTATGTTAGAGGATTTCAATCCGGGTGGGGAATGGTGAAAGGAATCTTCATGCATGGCCCCATCATCAACAAACTATGGCGTCATGCGACTCATACCTCTCTTGTATTATATACTACATATAATTGCAGAAATCTATCAGCATGCACTAATTAATAATTTAATATAATCATATGTTATTAAATATAAATTTGTTAGTAAATATATTAAGATGGATGATGACCGTGTGGAATTCGGAGGATCACCAAAACTGAGGAGAAAAAAATGTCTTGCATGCAGTTACTCACTCAAATCCAAATGAAGTGCATATCAAATTGATGAAGCACAATAAATAATTAATGGAATTATGCTATAGAAGAAGAAATTACAGTGACTAAAATTAAAAGCAAAATGGGATCGAATTGGTCCCAAACCTTGCAGCAAAATATTTATTGACATATTGATATTGGGGTTAAAAGTTCAATGGTAACTGATCCGTTCATAAATTCAAGACAAGATTGTGTTAAATAGTTTCCTGATAACTGAATCCTAAGACTCTCACCTTTATTACTATCTTAATTAGACGTCAGTGTGGCCTTACATGTACACCCACGGTTGTTCTTACATCACACCAAAGATCTTGTGTTCATACTTTCGATGTGCACCTCCTCCTGATTCACATCATCTCACTTTGTGAACCCTTTAGATTAAATTTCTTGTCGAGCATATGTATTTAATTTAAAAGCCGATTGACCATTTATTTGACGATTCCAAGTACGACTTATAGTGCATCATTGTATTGCAATGCACTACCATGTTTGTGTTATTAATTAATATTTTCTACCAAAATGTTATTTCTAGAACTTAATTTAATAAAAAATATTTTATATTTATTTTTAAATATTTAGTAAATATGAACGCTTTCTTGGATTGAGTGCCGGTTTTAATTTGGATAAAAATTTATTCTTGATCATTAATTAGTACTATATATGATGTTTTTTATAGCAATTAGGATGCACAACAGTCAGGCCAGTCCAAATATGTTAATTAGCATTTGAAATTGCTTCAGATGTAAGCTAATCAAATGGTCCAACTAATGAACTAGTCGGCTAGGGATCGATATAATATATTTAGTTTTATCAACTAACCCAACCCTCAAAATTCAAAGTCATACAATTTTATTGGAAGCCTTTTTTAATGACATCACCACGTGTATGCCCAAAAAGTCAAACAGCAAAGACAGAGATATGCCATGCATGGTGATGAGATGAAATGAACATACATGATGTCACGCCTACTTAAGATTAAGATTTTATGTAAGATTAAAAAATGTAGAATAAAAACGTAACAATTTAAATTATAAGATTGTTGATTTTATGCAGCAACATTAAAATTGGTTAACCTTTTAAAGTCATAAAATTATTTGATTCTAAAATTTAAATTAAGATTTTATCATATAAGGTGACTAGCTAGCTGTATGTTACGTGTAGTGTAAGTGAGACGAAAACTAACCTCTCTGTCTTTTGATTTTGGATGGAGTTAAGTGAGAGTGAGTATGTGAAACCCTACAACAAATAAAATTACAAAATTACTGGGGCAGTCAAATCTAGAATGTTCGGAATTGCTCTATAAATATCACTACACACACACCCTTTCTTCAATTGCTCATTTCTCATTCTCTTGTGTGACCGTTTCCTCCTTCTATTTGGTCACTATTAACTCGATCTCCTCTCAAATCTAATCTTTGTGGTAGTTCTTCTAAACAATGGGGGGTTCAAAAAATCTTGCAGGTAACTTGTTCTTGCCCAAAAACAATAGACCTAAACCTCCTCAAACTTCTTACCCAAAAGATCCAGTAACCTTGCCTACCATAAAAGATGTTATATATCCAAATTCAAGCAAGGCTCGTACAGCTAATTCCATTAATGCTTCTTCTTCATCAGGTGCTGGAACCACAACATTACCCAAGATGAGTGATATTTTTGGCCGCAAGAAAGGGCGTTGATGATGAATGATAAAGATTATCACTTGCTAGAATATCGGAGTCTTCCATCACTTGTCTTACTATATAGCCTGTTTGGATCTTCTCTAGTTTGGAACTCAAAAATCATAATTCGGCACAAATAGCATCTTTTGTTGTCCGAATCATTATTTAGAGCTTTCCAAACAAAATTACTATGTTTTCTTTTGTTAGTTAATTAATTTCCTCCTTCTTTTGTGTTCTACTATGCATTATATATGTATGAGTTAAAGGCGATGATGGACTTTGATTCAAAATATTTACGATGATCTTATATTATATTTATCCATTGCCCTTTTTTATTTTCTTCAATCTTCTCTCTCTTCCCTTCCATTCCCTTTGGGTTTGGCACGTAAAGATTTTATTTATTCACCCTCAGTCCATGTGACCTCAGTGTTGTGGTCGCCGGCCGGCGGCCATGGATGGCCGGAGGCTGTTGTCGTTCCCGGCAGCCGTGAATGGCCGGAAGTCAACGCCGGCAACCATGGCTGTTGTCGTTCCCGGCAGCCATGAATGGCAGGAAGTCAACGCCGGCAACCATGGCCGGGTTGTCGCCGCCGCCTCACCGGTGGAACTTGCTGTTTGACCAATGCAGGGATTCGATCGCTTTCACGGATCAGCGACGAAGTTGAAGATCTTCGTTACGCGGCACGTTTCCTGAATAAAGCTGGTTCGATGAGACATCCGATCAGCGTGTCTGGTCGGTACTCTCAATTTTCCGAGAAAATCTGGGATTTTCCCGGAAAGTGAGTTGTGTCCGAGTTCTGACTGTGGTTGTGGCCCGGAGGTAGTTTCCGGCGGCCGTGGTTTCTTGCCGCCTCGCCTCAGCTATCATGCTGACGTCAAGAAAGAGGAAAAAGAGAAAAGAGAAACAAAACAAAAAGAGAAGTTTTTTTTTTTTCTTTTTAAATTCTTAAAAAATGTTTAATTTTATGTTTCAAAGAAAGCCGAAACGGATATAAAGATTTTGCTTTTCTGAAAAAGGCAAAGCGGCTGAATAAGTTAGAAACATGGGAAGGGAGTACAGGTTATTGATTTGATGTGTGGGTCAAGGAATAAAATCCTAGTGGTCCCTACCGACACCTGACTATTGCAGCGTCATTGATGTGATTGATTATCTTGGGAAATTGCATAATTATAGGAGTATATTACCACTAAGATTTTGTTAACTAAGGCATTCTTAATTATAAATTAATGGTTATACATGGTCCATTATCTAATCAAATATTATTGCATACACAAAATCGGTTGATTCACTTAGAGACGGTTCACTAGGGTAATTGGTAACTATTTGGGACTAGGTTCAGATAAATAACTGAATGTGACCTTAATGTATGCTCACTTAGAGATGGTTCAAATGACAAAACCTTATGCGATGACATTTAGTTTGTGAATAAGAATCCCAGTGAGGAAATTCGTTTTCATATCCCTTCCGCATTTGGTTCTAAGTCACAATGGAGTTGGCACGAATTGCAGGGATAGGGCCTCACACCATAACAAGCGTATAGTTTGACCTTTCCGAAGGTGTTGTCGTGGTTGTCTCTGCTAACACAACGGCGTATGAGATTGTGATTACAAATTTGGCAGAGTCTTCCACGCTTGAATTGATGCACCGGATTCAGTTATTGCTTCCACCCATTGTTGTTGCTCCCATTGTTCCCCATGCACCTCCAGAGTACCGTTTACCACCTACACCTCTGCTTTCACACGTCGTTGCTCACACATCTGAGGTCAAAGAGAGCTCTTATATCTCTACCTTTTCCCCAGGACCCGTGTTGCTCGACTAGTTGCTGAGTGGGAGACCAGTTATCACTAAAGTAACCACATCCTAATTCTCTCAGATGGTGAGGAGGAGGCATTCTTTGGACCTGTCGTGGACGTTGTTGTTGAGGATGTTGTTGTTGCTGTTGAGCTTGTCATCAAGGATACAAAGATAAAGTCTAAGGCTACCCCAATTTTGTGGCCTTCTCCGCCGGACTGGGAATGCACATAGGTAGCAGAAGATGTTCAATATGCGGATAAAGAACACGATCAAAGACTTTCCTCCTAGGTGTAGACCAAGCTAGCATGATCTTCCTGATAGTGCTTCTAAGATCTGAGTGTTGGTTTAGTGCTAATGTAGCCTGCTGAGTTTATTGATCCAGTGTTTTTTATTTTTAGACTTGTTTATGTATTTTAGTTATCATTTTTGTTTGACGAGAAAGCTAGTGTATGCTCCTCGTCATGTTTTGGACATATGTTTTGATTTGTTTTTGGTGGCCTATGTAACACCTTAGCTAGCTAGCTTACGCTTAAGTCGTAAACCATGCTTCGCTAGGTTGTTACTCACTTGGTTGGAATACATGTAGTCCTATGTCAACTTTTGAAAATATCCCTTTTCTCAAAATATGAGCTATTTAAAACTTTTGTCATCTCTTTAATTTATCACAAATTAGGAGCCATGCATGTTGTGGTCGTATAATACTAGCGATAAAGCCTTATGGCTTAGTACTCGTCAATTTAGGGAATTCAACACTTGTTTATCATGCGATTGACAAAGCGATCCAACAAAGGCACAATATATCCAAACCATCAACATCCACACACACACACACACACATATATATATAGAATATTCATTGTTGATTGACACACACTAAAACGTCGTTAATTTCAGTGCGCAATCAAATAATAATTTATCAAACTAAATCAACCCCAAAAACGTAGTAAAAGGGGCTAACCTAGGTCGTCTCTCAAGGAAGCAATTAGAACCAATTGAAATTGCAATTAAAAAGGGGGGTTTGGATTGATGAACAAAAATAAAGCAAAATAAAAGTAAGTTAACAATGATAAAAAAACAATATCCTGCATACGGTGTTTCTAGATCAAGGATTAATTGTCATTGGTTCCTAATTAATTATTCATAAGGGGATGTTGTTTATTAGTTGAAATCTCTAACTAATACGCAATTCACCTAAGAGACTACGATCGTCAATCCCCTAAGCATTTATCAATATAGGAATTAAAACTAAGATCTCAGCATTAAAAACCTATATCAATTATGTTCCAATTGCACAACCTAATTAAATCTAATTAGTTTCCCAAAAAGTTCCCAAATCCTAAATCAATAAATCCTACAATCGTCAAGATCTATCAACCTAGAATTAACCCTAACCAATAACATGC
>QANU01050875.1:412385-521948 GCA_003254905.1 Nissolia schottii
GGTGATTCAAATCTCCAATTAAAGCTAAGAGATAGATCTACAATTTTGTAGTTGAGGTCAAATCGAGATTCAATCTCCATCTTGGCGCAAAATCCGTGGCAAAGTCAGCATTAAAAATCCTCAGCAAATCTTTGACCAAATCTTTTTGAATTTGAATTTAATCTTGAATTTATTGGTCTCAATCTTCTCTTCAAATCTCTTTGAAATTTATATCTTATCAAATCTCCTTCAAATCCTCAATGATCCTCTTGACAATTTATTTTCTGCAATTAAAATAGAAAACTAAAAAAGAACAAAAGAAATCTACACATTAAATTCTAAGATAAAGTAGTGCTTAAAATTGCATTTTTCTCAATTTCTCACAAAAGAGGATAATGTGCAAAACCTATTAATTAAGCATTAAAATTACACATTTTTAATATACAATGTTCAATTATAGAATAATAAAATAGGGTACAAAGTACACCTATCATTGATACATGATTTTGCATACAAATAGGAAATGAAAATAACTACAATATCTAAGGACCAATGGGTACTACCCATTTAGTCCGTACAAAAGCCCCTGCGACGACTATCTTGTCATTGTACGGCGACTGCTACTCCTCTGGTTCTGTCTCTGGATCCTCCTCCGGGTTGTCGTCCTTTGTATCCACCTCTATGTCATTCGAGGAGGGTGAAGTGGGAGAATCGTCGCTGACATCGTCGTCACCCTCGGCCACAGGGGACAATCCTCTTAGGGCTCCCGAGGGTCCTGCCTCCCAATTGTTGGCATGCGGGGTGAACCAGATGCAACGAGTGGGAACTCTCTTCCTTGCCCCCTACGGTTGGTCAAGGACCCTGGGCGCAAGGAGTTGGGATCCACCTCAACATCCTTGTCATAAGGTGGGGGCTCCACCTCCTCCTCGGGATGGCCGGAAGGTGAGAGCTCCACCTGCTCCTCGGTACTGACAGGAGGTGGGGGCTCCACCTCATCATCCTCAATGAATATAGGGTGGTCCAGAGTATCACCTGCTACTACCTCAATAGGGCTAGGGGTGGGTCCCAGTCCAACAAGAACTCATCTGGAGTAGGCATTGTTACATACGCAAAGGTCTCAGTGACGACCCCAGTCACGGGGTCAACATCCTTAGTTATGCTTAGGAACCACAGGGGTCCGCCCGTAGGGTCGTCCATCAGGGTCTCCTGGAGATACAAACAAGTGGGGGTGAGAACATGCATTCTCAGTGGGGATTCGGGGGTACCTACAGTTCTTTATTAACTTGATCATACTTTAGGCCACTCAGGGGTTCTCTATGTGATATGCAATTCTACTTTTTCCTACTTATTTTATCCTTGCTAGCCCTGAACAGCTTTATCTAGTTTACTAAATGCCCGGGGGACATCCTAATCTTTATACTAGTCATTAACTGTGCACACTTGTGTTGGGATTTATTCTGTCGCTCCTCGAACTCGAGTACTCTAAGTGCTACCTAAATTATGTTAGAGCGGTGACACACACCAAAACGTCGTTAATTTCAATACGCAATCAAATAATAATTTATAAAACTAAATTAACCCCAAAAACATAGTAAATGGGGCTAACATAGGTCGTCTCTCAAGGAAGCAATTAGAACCAATTAAAATTGCAATTAAAAAGGTGGGGTTTGGATTTATGAATAATAATAAAAAGAAGCAAAATAAAAGTAAGTTAATAATGATAAAAAGCAATATCCTGCATACGACGTTTCTAGATCAATGATTAATTGTCATTGGTTCCTAATTAATTATTCATAAGGGAGATGTTGTTTATTAGTTGAAATCTATAACTAATACACAATTCACCTAAGAGACTACGATCGTCAATCCCCTAAGCATTTATTAATATAGGAATTAAAACTAAGATCTCAGCATTAAAAACCTATATCAATTATGTTCCAATTGCACAACCTAATTAAATCTAATTAGTTTCCAAAAAAGTTTCCAAATCCTAAATTAATAAATCCTACAATCGTCAAGATCTATCAACCTAGAATTAACCCTAACCAATAACATGCAATCGCTATATTACCAATCAAGGGCGGAACAAATCATGAATAAACATTAAGCACAAGACCTCGAATTAATCCTAATCTAGAATTACCGCATGCAAGATATTAAGAAACTACTCCTCCATGGATGGAGGATAAAAACTCATAATAAATAAATAGAAGAAGAGAGTGGAAAATAACGGAGAATTAAAATAACAAAACCTGAATTAGAGAATGGAAGGAATTCGCAAATAGTTGGGAGCTTGCGTTGTCAATGCGAGCGCTCCAACAATCTTTGAATAACTAAGAACTAAGCACTACTAACATAAACCTAAAGTGCCATAAAATAAAAGAGAAAAGTGCAGAAAATAAAAGTGGAGGTTGAGTCTGAAGTTCCCTTGAAGTTGTTGAGAGAGGATATTTATTTGTAGAGGATTGGCTAAAAGTGGAAGTAATTCTCGCACTTTTTGCACAGCAGTCAGTGAAATCGTGATAACTTCGGCTACAGATATCGGATTGAGGTGATTCAAATCTCCAATTAAAGCTAAGAGATAGATCTACAACTTTGTAGTTGAGGTCAAATCGAGATTCAATCTCCATCCTGGCGCAAAATCCGTGGCAAAGTCAGCGTTAAAAATCCTCAGCAAATCTTTGACCAAATCTTTTTGAATTTGAATTTAATCTTGAATTTATTGGTCTCAATCTTCTCTTCAAATCTCTTCTTTGAAATTTATATCTTATCAAATCTCCTTCAAATCCTCAATGATCCTCTTGACAATTTATTTTCTGCAATTAAAATAAAAAACTAAAAAAGAACAAAAGAAATCTACACATTAAATTTTAAGATAAAGTAGTGCTTAAAATTACATTTTTCTAAATTTCTCACAAAAGAGGATAATGTGCAAAACATATTAATTATGCATTAAAATTACACATTTTTAGTATACAATGTTCAATTATAGAATAATAAAATTGGGTACAAAATACACACACACACACCTATCAAGCGGTCTGTAACATGACTTTCCGCCAAGTAATTCAAATCATATAAAACACACACACACACACACACATATATAAAACTCATCATGCATGCATAAAAGGGGTTTCTAATAACTCTCCTACGCGCCGTTGGCAGCGTCCTTCTTGATACTTTGTGTCCATCACTCTCCTTTGTAGACCGTGGGGTCGTTGCCCCCATTTGGAGTACAACCTACTTCTTTTCCGTGTCTTTGACGACCAGGCAGCGCTGATTACTTGAGTGGTAGCTAACCAAAACTGCATTTGGCGTACTGTTATCGACAACGAGGGGAACAACCATCCTTCTTGTAGGATGGCGAGGGGCCTGCCCTAGCGACGAGGCCAAGAGTGGACTCGTATTCACTTGTATTCTTAACTTTGTTAGTTGCACACTGGGGCAATACTTGTTTAAGCTATGTCACAACTTAGGGACATATTGTTTGCAACTCCCATCATCAGGTCATAACCTGCGCTCTAAGTCCTGGACCAATCCATCTTGCTAGACCTGCGAGGGGATTGCCCTTAGACGTGCAAGGAGATAGAGCCTTCTCATGTCTAAATAATTTGCAACTCCTGAGGTGTTCCATACTCAGTATAGTAGGGACCTCCCTGAGATACTTCGATTTCCCTAAGTCCAATTATGATCTTTGATTAGATTAGGTGACTGATTCTAATTATCTAAGGTCGTCCTACGGCTTACCGATGACCTATACCTTAGGATGCATGAAATGACAGGTGAAGGACATATGTTCTTTCTTACTCTAGTTGTTACTTAAACAAACCACACGTACACCAAACTTCTCTAATCATTTTGAATAACATCTTCTCTAATTAATTTGAAGGGTTAATTAAGTTTTTAGTCCCTATAATATGAAAAAGTTTGATTTTAGTCCCTCATGATAAGTTTTAGTCCCTGAAAAATGTGAAAATTTGATTTTGGTCCCTGTGGACGGTTGGTGATGGATGGTGATGACGTATCAGTTAACCCGTCATCAGGGATCATTTCTACATCATCGTCCATCACCAACCGTCCACAGGGACCAAAATCAAATTTTAACATTTTTCAGGGACTAAAACTTATCATGAGGAAGCGGAAAATTTTGGAGGAAACAATGAAAAGATAATCAAAAATACCTAACAAAGTTGAGAATGATTCATTATTTTTATTTAATCTCATTTACAAACTTAGTTTTATAATTATAATTGGGGTATATAATTCAGTAAAACTAATATCTTGCAATTGTTTAATTTATAATAAAATTAATAAATTTGATAAAATCAAAATCTTCATGACAAGTTTAGTGTTTAAATACAACTTAAAAAAAATTACTTAAAGAAAACAAGTTAAAATATTTTTCAAGAATTAATAATGCCTCACTTCTAAAAAATGTTAGCACTTGAAGGCATTTTTAATATAAGTATCTTATAAATTTAAAATAAAAATATTAAAAATAATTTCATTAAAGAAATTTAAATAATTTATTAAGTCAACCCAAATTGACCTTATAGTTTTTAAAAATAGGAGGTCTAATTTACTCACTTTTTATTCTACTTTAACTAATGATAATATATGAAGAAAATAGAAAAATAAAATTTAATTTAATATCTTATAAAATAAATTATCAATTAAATTTAAATAAATTATTAAATTCTTTTTAATTTATTTTTGTGTGCAATGTACAAGTACCTGTCTAGTATATATACTTTTTTTTCATTCCGTTTTAACTGTCAATTTTTTATTTTTTAAGATTTTAAAATATATGTCTATTTATAATATTTATGTGTAATTATTATTATTTTATTCATAACCCTAATTATAATGAAGTATTTATTAATATAATAAATATAGAGAGAGTAATAATTATATTAAAAATAAAAAATTATATAAAAATAATTTTGTTAATTCATATTATTTTACTTGTTACTGATTTTTCATTTTTACTTTAATGTGCGTAACGTTTGATGTTGAACAATTAAAATGACACTGATAAAGTATATAAAATAATGGTATAGTAGAGGGGGAAGGTGATAAAGTATATAAAATAATGGTATAATAGAGACTGGGGGCAAGAATGGTAGCGTCGAACTCATGGGCCCACATCACCGACCATACACACGTTGTCTTTCTTACCAAAATCAGACATTCCTTGGACTAACCCTAACTTCTGGAAGAAGCTAGCTTCAACTTCTTGAAATCTTATCTCTTATCATCAACGCTCCCTATTAGCTTACTTGCTGAGCTGTAAATGTGCTGTAAATGCTATGCTGTAACTGTAACTTATTTTCATCACATGGTTGAATGAGAAAGCTTATTTACTTGTAATTCCCATTCATCGAATACAATTCCCTCGTACTAACCCATTTACAACTTGCACATTTCACAAGGCTGCTTGCACAGCAGCAAGCTAATACTCCCCCTCGTCAAATCTTCTTCTTTTTCGCAACCCATTTTAAAAAATTAAAAATGTTCGATACTTTTATTTCATTTAAACTTAAAATTTTCGTTTTTCCAATAAAACGTTATTATCAATGTAAGTTTTTTAATTGGTGTGTGTATATATATATATATATATTAAAAATCTCCTATATATAAGCAATTTGAAATAGTAAACTTTATTAAAAAAATTAAAAATTAAAAATGTTTAATGTATTAAAATTTTCAAAAAATTATTTTTTTATAAAATATTTCATTTTAAGTTTATTAATTTTAAGTTTGTTAACCAAACTTTATGATATTTTATATTTTATTTGACGATTACAAGTAGATGGACTTCGACTTTACTTTCAATTAATTATTTAATGCAGTACGCCGTCAATTCGGCGCACTTCGTTTTGGAATTTAAGTGAGTACGTACATAGCAGTGGACATTCTTTTCACACGAGTGGTATCTTCCTCCTTTGCCATAAATTTTGACTTGGGTTTCTTACATTTTTCTACTATTTCTTGAATTTTTAATTTAAGTAAAAATACTTTATTTTTTAAAAAAATATTGAATATATATGAACTCTTTTTTTCTCTTTTATGAAAAAATAGTTTAGATTGAATTAAATTCTTGATTAATATCACATGCAAGGATTACGATTACAATGATCTACAAATCACGATTATTCGACACAATATTAAGTTATATTTATCATTAGATGTATGCAAATTAAATGAGTCTTATAAAACAACTTTTTAGGGGGATATAATAATAATAATAATAATAATAATAATAATAATAATAATAGTTTTATCAACTAACCGCTGAGCGCAGACAAATGTCATAAATTTGATAAAGTTGGGCATCACCTCACCAGAGGTAGTATGTGATAAATAAATAATAATAAAAATAAGTCATGGACCCCGGTAAAGGAGAGACCGACATGCCAGGTGTTTTGTTATTTTTTACTTCACCTACCTCCTACAATTCTTCACCTACACTCAACACTTCAAACCACGTCAGCCGCAATATCCATGCCAGCACTGTTATAAATACTTTTGCCAACCCTCCCTCCTTTATTCAATTCAATTCAATTCAATTGCTCATTCCTCCTTCTCTTTTGTGACATCGATCTCTTATAATGGGGGATTCAACAAATCCTGCAATGCCCAAAAACAATAGACCTAAACCTTCTTCAACCACCAATTACCCAAAAGAGCCAGTAACCTTGCCTACCATAAAAGAGGTTCTATGGCCAAAACCAAGCAAGGCTCCTACAGCTAATTCCAATGCTTCTTCTTCATCAGGTGCTGGAACCACAACATTGCCCAAGATGAGTAATATTTTTGGCCGCCGCAAGAAAAGGGTGTTGATGGTCCAAAATGATGAAGAACATCACTTACTAGAGCATGGGAGTGCTCCGGCCATCACTTGCATGTCTTCTTACTAAATAGCCTGTGCATGTGACCTTCTACTATGCATTATCCATTGCCGTTTTTTTATTTTCTTCAATCTTCTCTCTCTTCCCTTCCCTTCCATTCCCGCTTTGGGTTTGGCACGTAAAGATTTTATTTATTGCACTCTCAGTCCATGTCACCTCAGTGTTATCGTTCCCGCCAGCCGTGACTTGCCGGAGCGGGTTGTCGCCGCCGCCTCACCGGTGGAACTTGCTGTTAATTTGACCAATCCAGGGATTCATTCCATCGCTTTCACGGATCAGCGACGCAGTTGAAGATCTTCGTTATGCGGCACGTTTCCTCAAAAAAGCTGGTTCGATGAGACATCCGATCACCGTGTCTGCTCGGTGCTCTCTATTTTCCCAGAAAATCTGAGATTTTCCCGGAAAGTGAGTTGTGTCCGAGTTCTGACTGTGGTTGTGGCCCGGAGCTGGTTTCCGGCGGCCGTGGTTTCTTGCCGCCTCGCCTCAGCTATCATGCTGACGTCAAGAAAAAGAAAAAAGAAAAAAGAGTGTTTTTTTTTTTAATTCTTAAAATATGTTTAATTTTATGGTTCAGAGAAAGCCGAAACCGATGTAAAGATTTGGCTTTTCTGAAAAAAGCGAAGCGGCTGAGGAGTTTAGGTTGGTCATTTGATGTGTGGGTCAGGGAATAAAATCCTAGTTGTCCCTACGTCGACCTGACTATTGCAGCGTCATTGATGTGATTGATTATCTTGGGAAATTGCATAATTATTGGTGTATATTACCACTGAGATTTTGTTCGTTAAGGCATTCTTAATTATAAATTAATGGTTATACATGATCCGTTATCTAATCAAATACTGCGGAAAATACAATCCATTCCCTACAATGTTGACATTGTTATAACAGGCACTTTGTGCAAAGACTACTTTACCCCTCCTTTTAAATTAATTTTTCTCTGGATTTGCCACTCTGGATCTCAAAACCCATGAAAAATTACTTAGCGAACACCAGCCTCAACCAAACCCAGTAAAAAGAAAGTTTTGAACTTGATTATTTTCAGAAAGCTCTCGACAAAAACGACGCGCACTCTTAGTAAGTGTAAACCCAGATCTAATTGCAGCGAAAAAAGAAAGGGGAGAACCCTTGCAGTGGCACCACCACTTTTTCAGAGAAACCATCGTCTTTGGAACTGTTGCCACCATCGCCGTCCAGCTCTCCGTTTGAAACTATATCGGTTTTAAAATTTGGGGTTAGCGACATCGACGCAAAGACCATTGACGGCAACAAAGTGAGGACTGAGGAGAGGTTATTGAAATTATGCCTATGCCTATTTTCGTAATTTTATCTGTTGAGATTACCGGTTAACTTGAAAGAGTATTCATACTCCTAAAATGGTGTCGAACACCATAATTTGTCTTGTGCAATATCAGCGGCTGAATTTATTTTCTTTACTTGATCAACGGTTAAAACTAACGATACATTGAATTTGAATGGGCTAAAAAGTAAGGGGCACATTATATACTTGACCAGGTTATTAGCGTCAACAAATGCTTTTAGGGTTCTCAAAATTCTGATCAGCAAGCTGGCTTTAAATAGATGAACTAAACTTAAAAAAATTAACCCGCAAAACATAAAAATTTGTTAAATGGACGAGACTTAATCAGATTAAAATTGACTCGTTTAATAGCCTTAATGGCTTGTTTTGATCAACACGAGAAGTAAATTGTTTTGATGCGGGTCATATAATTTATTTATTTTTTTGATCAACCCATTTTTAAATTAACCGCAAAACTACCTCCATATTCAGTAACATTTCTTGTTTTAAAATTTAGCAAAATATTTAATATTTCTAATTAAAAAACGTGGTTTGACAGGCACATAATTCCTGCAAAGCCTGCTGGTATGATAAGGTTCTTAGGTTTTCTCCGAACGACTATTTCTTTTGCTTTTGTTTTATTCTCATATATTAATAATATATTGAGGTTGCAACGTTATCATGTGAAGTATCCCGCGAAATAGAATAGAATAGAGACAACCTAAAATCATTTTTTGATTGAAAATTTAGTTTTATTATTTTTTACCTTAAAAAAATAAATAAATAAAGAGTCTTGTTTAAGGTACTTGTTAAAGAACTATAACAAAAAAGTTTTGTCTTTTTAATGTATTTATTACATTTAAAACCTAAAATGCTTATTTTTTTATAGAAAATTTCTTTAATTATTCCTTAACCAGTGACGGTATTACTACAAAACCCCATAAAAATCAGAGATAAAGTCAAAAAGGCACACGACAGCTTTGCGTCGGAATCGAAAAGGAGAGAATTGACTTAGTGACACGAAAAAGACGATTGATTTAATTATTAACTTAACGCAGTGATGACGATTGTGTTTGATAGGGGGAAGAAAATCTTATGTTGGTACCCCGCTCATCTCATGTCACCATTAACTATATGACATATTCCCCTTTTATCTTGTAAGAAAATGCTATTTTAGTATTAAGCTTATTAATCTATTAGGAATTGGAATGAATACTGATTTTGGTATTCAACTTTTGTTATGCCAAAAATACTCATAAGTAATTTTACCATTTCACTTACTCATGATATACCAAAAATACTCGTAAGTAATAATACCTTTTCACTTACTCATGATGCACATCTAGTTTTGTAATTGCTATTTGAGAAGAAAAAACTAAAGTGAATAAAAAATAAAAAATAAAAAACAAAAGATTAGCAGGTACAAAGTGTATGCACACTACTAATAATAAATTAAAAATATATTATAACATATAATTTTCAATTTGGTTAGTTTTCAAATAAATTTTAAAATGTAAAAAATGATAAATGTTCATAGGCATATAAAGATCAATGATTCAGTATCCTGAGTAGATGTCACATTGCGGGGAATAAAAAAAAAATCGCATTGCCCCTCAGGATGCTGAGTAGTTAGTGGGGCAGAAGTGGGGGTAGCCCACTAAATGGGGCTTATTTGATACCTCTTGACAGGCAACTAAGGCCATTAAATTACATGCAAAAACGCAAAAAAAAACATCATAAAAAATGGAATTGGGCTTCTCCACAGTGAAGATTTTATGGTAGAGGGTAAATGGAGTGTTTTTATCATTAGATCAATGAAGTAAAAAATGAGTCTCGCTACTCACTTGAATAATCTAATGGTGAAAACACTCAATATATCCTCTAAAATAAAACTCTCTCTTTAGAGGAAACATGCTAAAAAAATGATAAATTTCATGTAACCAAGTTATTTATAACTTCACATAACGCGAAGCCACTGAACATACAGAAATTAATCACACAAAAGATGACAGAAGCGAGAAATTGAGAAACCTTGATCATATGATTAACCCGTAGATCCCAAGCCTTGAATTGTAGCTATATCCCGAAACAAAAACAAAGGATGGTGACAACAAAGCAAAGCACTTCAACAACACTGCAGTTTGAGAAAAGTTCGCTCATGAAATCAAAGTGCCTGCCAGAACGGACAAATGACAGAATGGCTAGTACTACTGTTAAGCAACAAGCATTCATTTTGCTGTCAAAATGAAAATAAATGCTGAAAGAGATAGAAGAAGTGCCAAAATAAAGGATGTCCCAGTTCAAAGAGATGAAAAGAAATGTCGGAAAAGAAAAAATGGGAATGAAACAATTAAATGCGAATGGAACGGGGAAGAAAGTACGTGTGAAGAAGAAGAAGGAAGAACGGATCATGAACATGAAGCATGAAAACCCAAATCACTGCAATGGCAACAATAACAACACGTGCATTTTCTATTCAATAAATACTAAAATGAAGGAAGAAGAACAATTAGTGTGCTCAGTAGCTAGCCTATCATATTATTTTCTGATAGGACTGATAGAGGAGAATAAAGAGAGAAGCTCAAACCATAGCTCTCAAAAAGCAATCCAATTTTCTGATAGGAAAAAATAATATTTTCTTCCTATTTACCTCTTAATTCAGTTATCAAATTATTTCGAGGCCCCAAAGTCATAACCATAACCTCAACAAATAACATTTTACTTGCTTTGAGGGGACCAAACATCAATATATAAAGAATTCTCAGAGAATTTTTTTAAAAAATAAAATAAAAAATAGATGTTCAAGAAATTATTTGAGCTTGGAGTGGGCCATGGCACCCGCCAGCCCCTCCCTTGTGCAACTTATAACTTTATAAGACACAAGGAGAGGAAAGCTATTAAGCTTTCTGCAAAATAACAGAAGTTGTAAACATCAACGCCTTTCCTCTAAAGGTAGACCAAGACAAGGAGCCAATGAATTGGCCTAACCTTCAGAGATATCATGGATTTCAATCTTTTTCTTCAAAATTATTTTTAAGCCTAATCACTCTTTTGCCCTTCCTTTAATTTTTATTTTCTTTTATATCCTAAATTTTGGTTTTCCATTTTGCCCTTCATCTTTTTAATTCTTTCCCCTTTTTACGTTTTCTTTATTTTTTTTGTTTATTTTCCTTTTACGGACGTGGGAATTAATTCCCAAATTAGGTCACTTTATTTCGCGATCATGTTTGATCGCGTTTTGTCTTTAAGTGTTTATATCCGAATGTCCTAAAAATATTTTTGACATACCATTATGACCCCTTAATTTTTCTTATTAGTTATTTAATTTTGTTTGGGCCTTATTGGATTTGTTTTCGTATTAGTGTATTTTATGGATGCCTTTGAGTCATAAATAAATTCTGGTGATGATCGAAAATCAACCCGAACCTCACGAAATTCGGCGAGATTGTGAAATCTCCATTTTGACTGATATTTTAAAAATTAAATTTAGTAATTTAATTTTCTAGTCTTCATAATTAACTTGCATTTATTTATTATGCGAAATTTTTGTAAGGGAATAAATTTGGGATGTTCCACTTCCCATCACATACCTAGGGATCCCTCTAGGTACAAACCCCAAGAAGGGGAGACGTGGAGGCTGATTTTGGAAAAGATCGCCAAGAGATTGGCAGGATGGAAGGTTAGACTACTATCGAGAGCAGGGAGGTTAGTACTGCTAATCAAATCGGTGTTGAATAAGCTACCAATGTACTACCTGAGCCTGTTCAAGCTTCCGAAACAGGTGGCAACAAAACTAACTAGAATCCAAAGAAGGTTCTTTTGGTCAGGGAATGGGGAGAACAAAGGGATACCGCTAGTGNAGCATAAGATATTAGCCCCACATTAATTAAACCCTAACAACTCTTCTTCAATACCATCATATGCCTAACTATGTTTTATTGTTTTTGTAGTGGAAAACAGTAATTAAGAAGAAAAATTAGTACCACTTAGTTATTTATTTTTAAGAATTAGTCATATGTCCTAAGAACTCAAATCACATGTTCATTTAAATTTGTAGTAAATCAGAAACTGTTAAAATTTTGTTTTTGGTAAGTTAATACAAAAGGGTACATAAAAACATGGGTGAAAATCCCTACTTTTTCAGTTGGTTTAATAGGGGTTTTTTTTTTTAAAAGTGGGCTTTTTGGAGTGTTATTTATTTGGGCTTTTAGAAAACGTAGTTCGGCCAGAACTTTTGTGTGTCTTCCTTTTGGCCCATATACATCAGTATGGGATTCCCCATTTCTTGATCGAGGTGTAGGACCATGGTAGACAAGGTCTTGACCCAAAAACTTGAAAAAGAAAGAGAAGTCGAGATGCATAAGCTTGAAAACTTCTTTAAAAAAGTTATGCTATTGATAAAAAATCTAATTTCACACTAAGATAATTACACTCACATTTATCAGTGTGTTTATTTAAGGATTAATATCAAATTGAGTTGTTATGATACATATCTTTGTTTAATTAAAATAAAAAATTATTTTGTGCTCATTTATCTATCTGATTGAATGGGTAGAACAAAGCTATTAGATAAAGATGTGATAAACTTTCTATAAGTGAAACCTCACAATTTTTTGAGTGTGTGTTGAACAGGCAATCTAAAAATATGAGTACAAATAATACATCTTTACTAGAATTCATGAATGATGGGTGATTTTCTTCAAAATGTATGTACATAGTAGGATATTGTGTCGACTCACATCTCATTCACTATTAGATGAAATTCTAACGTAGTTCACATACTAATGAGATCTCATTTAATGATAAATGAGGTGTGAGTTGACACTGTATTCCATGTCCCATGAAATAACATTTTCCAAAATATTTTGTGTAAAAAGTGAACAAAACCTAACTTGAAAAGTTTTTCAATTGTATTATTGGTCATCAATTTTCTTGTAGTTAATGGTTCCATGTACTTTATTTCGGTAGGAGATAATTAAAACGGATCAAAGGGATAGAATGGAGTTGTTAAGAAAATATTAATTTATTTAATTGGCATAATTTTCAGCCTCCCCTTTCACATTGAATAAAGTTCATCGTTCTCCACCAGTAATAATACAATTAAAATCCCCTCCATATATTTCTTCCTTTAATTTATAAGAACCCTTTTTTTTATTATTACTGCTCTTGANAAAAAAAAAAAATCTAAATTTGTTTTGGTATTACAATTAATATAATTCCATGCATGTATTCACACTTCACAATAATTCATTCATATTATTTACATTATCATTTTCACTCTTTGGGTACAAAGAATCAAATTAATTGAAATAATAAGGAAATGAAATAAATCTTTACAATTTAATATTATTTTATTTCTCAATACATTGATGCTTTTATTGGTAAGAAAATTACTAATGCGCCCCTGTTGATATTAAAATGATGTCTTGATTAGGCCATTAATTATTAAGTGGTGTTAAAATTAGGTCATTTTTATGAGAAATGTTAGAGCTTCCTAATTGTTTAGCATAATTATCTTTCTAACAACTCTCTTATGAATGACATTTAGCAACAATATTCACTTTGTTAGGAAGATAACTAAGTTATATAGTTAGGAGGTTCTCGCATGGGTGCATATCACATATATGAGAGGACATATTTAATTTGAGAGTGAGAGGAACAAATTTTGATCATGTAGAATCATACACAGATAGTCAAGATTGGATATTATTTAGATGTCATATAATTACTTAAAAATCACATAACTTTATGTTCTAATCTAGATGTGATATTCCAACCGAGCATGATGTATGTCAGGCAACTCTGCCATCTGAACATGCCCCAAAACACATTGCCTAAACGCCCTATGGATCAAAGACGACGATTTCGACGACGTCCTATGGATCAAAGAGGACGATTTTGACAATGCCACCAAATCTGACAAGAAGAACCTATTAGAAGGCGGTGGTGCATCAGGAAAGGACCAGGATCCTCACCCAAACAAAAAGAAGCAATACCACCACCACACCTAGTATCAGATCCAAAAAAATCAAAGCATAAGATATTAGCCCCACATTAATTAAACCCTAACAACTCTTCTTCAATACCATACATATGCCTAACTATGCTATTGTTTTTGTAGTGGAAAACAGTAATTAAGAAGAAAAATTANTTACAACTCAAGAATTCAAAAATTCAGATCCAGAATTTTAACACCAGAAGCATAAAGCAACCAAGGTAGAAGTAGAAACAACGGCAAATCTAGATGCACAACTCAATTCATCATCTACATATCTAGAATCGAAACTCACAAATCCAACAATTCAAGCAGAAGAAGATGCAATTGCAGTAATTCAAGCATAGGTAAAATCGGACTTACTTGAACCAAATTCCAGTTTTCCTTATTCGGATCCATCCTCAGATCTTCCAGAGAAAGTATGACAGAAACCACCACCAGAGCCACCAGATCTGTACAGTGGAGACGACATCGCGGTGGCGCAAATAAAAGTGGCAAGGGCGGAGGTGTTCGTTGAGAGTACTCAAGCGACGTTACGGGCGAAGATGGTGGAGTCATTGTCAACGTTGAATAACGATGTTCAGGGTCACGACAACACCAAGCCCTCACCGACGCCATCGCCAGAAGCATAAGTCACGGTGGTCCATGGTGAAGTTGAGGCGACGAAGTGTGGCGTGGAGGTAGCGGCATCTGGCGGCGAGGGGAAGAAGATGAAGCGAGATTTGAGCAGAGCGAAGCCGACGCGGTGGCTGCCAAGATGCACCAGCGAGAAGAGAGTAGACGACTGCGGCAAGCCACTCTACTACAAGGGACCCACCTTCCACCGCGTGACCCTCAACTTCACGTGCCAGGGCGATTAGAAACGGAACAGACGGCGAGTCGATCTACGGCACAAAGTTCGCTGACGAGAAATTCATCAAGAATCCCACAGGTTCCGGTGTCCTCTACATGGTGAACCGCACGTCGAAAAGCAAGGCGGCCGTTGATGACGGCGAACAGAAGAGTGCGGATCGGAGCAACAACTACGAGTCCGGTGACGATCTGAAGGAGTACAAGGAGGATATCTTGGGGCACCCGCTGTACGAGCAGCTGCTCTCGTACACCAACAACGGAGACGAAGGCGCCTCGGCGGCGGTGACTGGGGACGAAGCGCGGGTGATGGTGGCTGCCGTCACGTCATGGGTGTGGAGGAAGAGAGAAACCGTGGTGGCCATGGCGGCTCTACCACCACCGACAACGAACGTACCGATGTCGGGACCGAAGGAGGCCTTCATGACGTCGGGGAGGGGAACTGTTGGGGCGGTGTCGGTGGTCATGTCGCCCTCGAGGGTTTGGACGGAGACGAGGGGACGAGCTGGAGCTGCTGCTGCTACTGAGGCAGGGGACAAAACGGAACCAGTGGCAACGGGGGGCCAAGTTGACAGACGCACAGAGGTGAGATGGTGGCGGGCGGCGATGGTGCAATGGCTGGCGGCTACCGAGGCTGTGGTTCTCGAATGGAAGAGGGCGAATAGGGCTAATTTGGGGGGGAGAAGAGAAAATGAGCTCTCCTACTCAACTGGGGCATATACACTTGGGCCTGCTAAGGAAGGAACACTTGGGCCAAGCACAAGATGGCCTGCTAAGGAACGAGCTTTGTTTTTGGGCTGTGGTGGATGGCACTTCCTTTACAAAAACAAGAGTCAAGATGTGGGATGCTATCACAAGGGAAATTTTTTATGAAAATATCAAAAATTGGCCCAAATGATGAAGACACCTTCAGCAATTTACAATTTATGCAATGAGATCCGAGTGAAAATTTTTATTTTTTTGGGACCTTGAGGACAAGGTCCATTTTTAAAGGGGAGAGTATTGTAACGGACCTAAGTAAATAAAGGTCCGAATTAGGAATTAGCCCAATTAGTGGAGCCAAATTTATTATAAATAGGGGGAAGAGGGGAATTAGAAGGCATGGAAAATTGTATTGGCTTAATCCTACCTTCTCTCTTAGGATATTCTTCTCTCTATTCATCTCCTTCCTAAAGAGGTTTTCCATCATTATCCCATTTCTTTTGTAATTCAAACACCAAGATGCAGAAAATACACAAAATTGTCCTATTATTTCCATAATTCAGTCCATTACAAATTCACTTCGTTACATGGAGTTGGTAGGTATATTCAATTTGCAATTTTCAGGTAAATTAAGGAAGCACTTATCTGAAGTCCACTTCTTGGATTTTTCATTGGCAATGTTCACCTTATTCCACCTATAATAGAGTTCATAAGAATCACTCTGTTTTGTTGTCCAGTTAATCTATTAAGTCATTTGTTTTTTTTGGTAGGTTATTAATCTATTATGTGACAATCAATTAAGCGCATAAAAAAAGTGTTACAATATATTTGCACGAATAATGTTATTTGTATATTTGTAAAAAAATGTCATTTGTATATTTTAAAAGTAGACATTTTATTCGCATATAGTATAAAAGAGATACAGAATTTTCTCTCTCAATATTCATCACCATCTATCTATAAGATAGCTATTTCTAGAGATATTTAAATAACTTTGCTATGCATGCAATAGTCTTTGTAAGAATTGGAGAACTCTCATCTGGGCAGCTTTTGAGATTAATACTCACTCAATTCTAAAAGTGTAAATAACTTAATTAGTCTCTAAACTTTATATTTGTGTTTATATTAATGTTTCAATAAGAAAAACTTAGAATTGGTCATTGAATGCCCATAATTGGTCTTTAAACATTTTAAATGTTACCAACGAGAGTAACATTTAAAATGTTCAATAACCAATTGAAGATTTTTTTTTTATTAAAAGACTAATGTGGGCACCAGTGAAAAGTTGAAAAACTAATTAAGACATTCCTCCATTCTAAATTAACATAAAGTCTATTATGTGTTTGATATTAAGTTACTCACAATTTTGCAATCCTCATATATCATATATCATGTCTACAAAGTCTTACATTGATTTGAAATCAATTGATATACGTTCTTTTTATATTTACACCAAAATCCCAATACATCTTTAAATATACACAAATAAAAACTATTTGATTAAAATTTTATTATTAATGTTCATTTTTTCTAAAATTTGGCACAAATGATCTCCATGATATGTCATGTTAATCATCAATTGAATTGGTAAAAACTATATTTTATAAAATAAAATAAAAAATTATTAGAAACATAAGCATAAGCGCTTCAAATCTTATATTGGTGTAAACGGATCCCTCCTCCTCTTCATATATTTCCTATATGAAGGTATTTACATAATTATATATATATATAGATATATATCCTCCAAATCTTACTAACCTAAATTTAATTTACTTAACAAATTAAGTTTGGGACCAAATCCTTGTGTTGTAGTGACGTATTTGAACATAACTTTTTAATTGCGAGAGCAAATCGAATCAATGCTGGACTTTTCAAACCGTGAATTCTCCACATCAGCCTCGCCGCTACTATTTTGTTTTTTTTGTTTTTTTCAATAACTGCAAATACATAGAAAGTGTCAAACACGGTCCAATAACATTAAAGAGCAAATCAAGTTCAATACATCTCAGAAACTGGCCGAAAGGATAAGAGGAACAGTTCAAAACAAATGCCAGTACAAGAGAAAATATATTTCTTTTTTATAAATATTATGACTTCTGTGGTTGAAAACGACTCTCAATTGGTGAAGTACTCCTTGGTATATGTAGCCCACCGAAACTCGACAATATTCCATTCACACGAGTCAAGCTTAATCTTTTTAAAGAAAATTCAGTATAGTAGACCCCTTATTTATTTAAAGAAAAAAAGTATTTAATTTACAATTAATAAAAGATAAAATAAAAAATAAATTTAAATCTCTACCCAGGCCACCAAAAGAAAAGATAAAAAAAAAAAAAACAGTTTGCTTACGTATGTAAAAGGCAACCTATCTCACCACTTGAATTACCATAATGTATAATAATGTAATCGCAATCAATAAATTTGGAAAGGAGTTTTATCAATATGTCAATTAACAAACTGGAAATTCTGATTTCATTGGCTTAATAGCAGTCTCCATTACGTAATTAATTTAACATATATTTAAAAGTTAAAATTTTAACATTAGCTACGAGAGTACGAAATAAATGGTTTTATGTTGGATTTAAATTTTTTTAAGTGAAAAAAGTATAAAATTTTATTTTTAAATCAATAAAGTGATAAATAAACCTCATTTGTTTCATACTAAATGTGGTCATCATCTTACACCTCCTACGATAAATGATACTATAAAATTAATTAGGCTTATTGAAGAAGGAAACGTAAGGATTTCTATTTGAAGCGTTCTAAAAGTAAAACAAACATTAGATAAACAAAATAATAAAAAATAAAAAGACATCTGCAATTAGTCAATGATGGAAAAAACGCATCCGAATATTCCGCTGGGCAATTTATGGGGTTGATTTTAATATTACCACATTGGTCAAATTCGGAAAATCCAAATGTGTTCTGTGCCAAATCATTCACCAAACCTGCAAGAGCACCAGCAATATCGATCATAGAACTGCACACGTCAAACTTCAACTTATGTTCGATTCTTGACTTCTCTAATTTAATTTCTACGAATACCCCCTTTCTTATACTAAGCGAAAATAATGCAAAGGCAAATAAAACGAACTGGAAAAATTGAAAAAAAAAAAAAATTGGAGAGTCGGGCATCTAATTTTAAATAATAAAATATAATCAATTACTTTTACCACATAAATTGCTGTCTATATATATGAGGTGGTGACCCATCTATTGGCGGTGTTTACGGTGGGTCAAAACTATGACTTAATAGAAACTTTAGAAGTGTAATACAAAAAATCTTACGAAATCGTGAAATCATGAAATGTCGACAAACACATATGAATACATTTTATCTTAGTCAGCAGAATCTATTATATGATAGGAGTACTGATAAATTATCTATTAATTAGTGAGTTAATCTCCTTTTTAATAATTAATGTATTTATGTTAGAGGATTTCAATCCGGGTGGGGAATGGTGAAAGGAATCTGCATGCTTAGGCCCCATCATCAACAAACTATGGCGTCATATGCGACTCATGCCTCTCTTGTATTATATACTACATATAATTGCAGAAATCTATCTCATGCACTAATTAATAATTTAATATAATCATATGTTATTAAATATAAATTTGTTAGTAAATATATTAAGATGGATGATGACCGTGTGGAATTTGAAGGATCACCAAAACTGAGGAGAAAAGAATGTCTTTTATGCATGCAGTTACTCACTCAAATCCAAATGAAGTACGTATCAAATTGATGAAGCACAATAAATAATTAATGGAATTATGCTATAAGAAAAGAAATTACAGTGACTAAAATTAAAAGCAAAATGGGATCGAATTGGTCCCAAACCTTGCAGCAAAATATTTATTGACATATTGATATTGGGGTTAAAATTAAGTTCAATGGTAACTGATCCATTCATAAATTCAAGACAAGGTTGTGTTAAATGGTTTCCTGATAAGGAACTTGGAGTTTGATTATTTTGTTATATATTTTAAGTATTACTAATAAAACGTGTTTTCTTATGGTATGGGCCTTATGTAACCACCTTTTTTTTTTAACAGGGCATAGACATAATATTTCTTGTTTTACAGTAATTGACGATTATCTGATATTTAGGCATAATATTGAATCATACAGTTATAACACGTTAATTAAATAATAATTACTACAAGAAAACAGTTTATTATCATTAGAATTACATCAAAAATTTTCACAGTTTCCGTCGGCTTCTAACTTTACTGTCGGACTTACCATCGGTCGTTGAGTCAGCGGTAAAGTGATCGATGGTAATAGATTTACCGTCAGTTACTAGTCACTGACGGTAATTACCGCCAGTTGTCACCGACAGAAACCGATTCAAATGTGAGTACATTTAAACCAGGTTACCGTCGGTTTATAGAGACAGTAAAGATAATAATATTTTATTCCTATACCACCGTCGGCGGCCACCAACGATAAAAATATTACTATTTTATTCCTTTGCCGTCGGCTGTAATCGATAGTAAATATATTAATATTTTATTCGTTAGTTACCGTCAATTAATGACGATGATAAAGATAATAATATTTTATTTCTTTAGCGCCGGCCGTAATCGACGGTAAATGTATTCATACTTTATTCATCGATTATTGTCGGCTACCGTCGGTTCATGACGACGGTAAAGATAATAATATTTTATTCCTTTACCGTCGGCAAGTTTTTCGTATCTGACGATAAAGATATTAATATTTTATTGTCTAAATATTAATATTTTAATTCTGTTACCGTCCGTTGATATCTGTCGATATCTTTGAGCCATACTGTATATTGAATCTAACGGTAATAGATTTTTTTTTTAAAAAAATTAATTAAAATTTTATTATTTTAATAAAATATTATTTATTAATTAATTTAATAAATTATTGTTTATTATTTTTATTTTAATAAATTTTATTAATTAATTTTTGTAATTTATAAATATATAGAAATTTATATAATTAAATATTTATTTAATTAATAGTAGATATTTAATAAATTATTATTTATTTTAATTAAACTTTTAATAAATTATATAATTATATTAATAAATAATTTTAATTAAATTTTATAATTATAAATATATAGAAATTTATATTTAATAACTAATTAAATATTTATTTAATATTAATACAAAAATATTAAATAAAAATTAAGCAATTAAAATAAGGAATTGTAACATCTTAGCTAGCTAATTACGCTTAAGTCATAAAAAATGCTCACTTATCTGCTATAGTTGGAATACATTTAGTCCTATAATATTTTTGAAAATACCATTTACTTGAAATATGGATCAATTTAAAATTTTTCTCAACTTATTTACGGAACATGAAATATGAGCCACGCGTAGAATGAAACATATATTGCAAGTGATAGAGCCTTGAGGCTTAACAATTATTAAGTAGGATATATATATATATATAAGCATGACAATTATAGCAAACTTAACAAACAATTAATTACATAGTGGTCCACATATAGACATAATTACAAACAAATAATTAACAAACTTCCTTGTGGTCTGTCGAGTGCGTAAACCAAGAGACTCGGGTGGGGATGCCGCGGCAGGGACCGAGTTTGGGTCCATCTCCACGCTTCAAATAATTACAAATCACAGCTAGTATGGTGATGAAAGATAAACACTATCATCCCCATTATTGTCGACATCACTAGTTGATTGTTGATAGAGGTTGGAAAGTTGAAGCATTTCTGGTTCGTCGTTCGTTGCCAACAAAGTGCTAGTATCTGTTGTTTGAACAACTATTGTTGCTGGGATTAGGTCTGGTACTTAATACGGTTGATCATATGATGATTGCGCCGTTGATTGCATGTCATCCAACTCAATTCGACCACTTGGTTTGCTTTTGATCACGACTTTCTAGCTTGATAGAGTAGCTCCTGGATAGCAAGCGTAATAAATTTATTTGGCTCTTTCAGCAACGATGAATGGATCATACTCGTTGTACCGCCTTGCATGACTAGTCTCAGGAACGTTGTAATCTGGATGAGTTCATATTCCATTTGGGGAAGGATTGTACCAATCACAGCAGAAAAGTACAACGTGATTAGATGGGCCATTGTGTGCATATTCTAATACAAGAATCTTTTGAAGCACTCTGTACCAATCAGTGCTTATTTCATCATTACTAGAATATTCACCCTTGACATAAACACCACTATTGTATGTCTTTTGATTAGCTGCCCATTTAGATGTGTGAAACTTGTGTCCATCAACAAAATAAATGAGCCAACTAATTGCTTTGTTCATCGGTCCCCATGTCAAACTATCAAGTTACTATCGTTACTAGAATAATTTTGCACCTAAAAAAATGCATTTTAAAAGTAAGTTAAACTTAATCGATTATGATTTTAGTCTTTTGTTTGGTTAAAGTTTATAATATAAAAAATCTAAACACATACATAATTTGTAAACCGCGATGGAAATATTTGATTGGTGCATTGATCACCAAATTTTCGATGGAACATTATGAAAATATGCATCAATGGTAACAAAATGAGAGATTATTGTATGTTAATGCAATAAAGTATATTAAAATGCTCAATCGAACTTACTCATAGTACGGAAGTACTTCTTCGCAGTTGAGCAAAACAACCAAGTGAGCTGCTTCCTTTTCTTGCGCACTCAACCGGTAATCCTTTCCCCTTCCAGTCGCATGACCAGATTGATTTAATATAGAAAAGGTCGACTGATTAGGCATTACTCCACCATCATTGTTTGTCTTATTGTGGTTTTGTTGCATGTCACATTAAAACCAAAGTAGTACGAACAAGAGAAGGAAGTTTTTTTTGTCAAGAATACCTCGCATATCGACCTCTCAACTTGAGCTCTATTCTTTACCGTTCTCTTGAAGACTCCCATGCATCGTTCAAACAAATACATCCACTTATACTGAATCGGACCACACTTGAAGTCTGATTATGTGCTTAACAAGCATCCTAGTAAGCGTCGTGGGAAATGATCTAATTGAATGAATTTTTAGATTCAACATAAGATAAATAATAATCCAAAATTCCTAAAAGGCAATTTAACTCTAACCATAACATGTGATATAACAATAAAACACAATAGTTATGAGATTGACATTAAGAATACCTGGAATGACGAGAGATGGTGAATCTATAATTAGCTTTAGATCAGAGAGAGAAATCCAAAATTAGGATTAAGGAGAAATTACTAATCAATTGTATATTAGACCAAATGTGCGGCAACCAAATGCCCTATATATAGGTAGGAGCATGGTATTCTCCTAGTGTAAAACAAACTGATAGGTCAAACCTTCTCATTATGGCAATCCCAAACACAGATACTCATAATAAAGCACACTAATGAGCAATGCTTAACAATAATAAGTTCAATAACAATAATGTTTACAAAACAATTAGACTTAAACAAAATAACACTAATTACTTTGACATCAAATTAATTTGAGTTTTTAATTAACTTGTTCTAACCCACACAAAATTTCCAACACTAATTGCCTCTCAAGGTGTTCTAGAAGGACCTGACAACTTGCAAGAATGAGAACATCGTCTTGGACCATGTCCACGACCTCCTTTACAGACCCTAATCCTGTTAAGATAATCGGTATAAATAAAGACATTAGCTCTTTGGTAAAGGCACTCGCTTCTCTTCCTCTTTAACCCTAAGATTCGCACCTTTATTACTATCTTACTTAGACGTCGGAGTGACCTTACATGTACACCCACTGTTGTTCTTACATCTCACCAAAGATCTTGTGTTCATACTTTCGGGGTGCACCTCCTCCTTATTCACCCCATCTCACTTTGCGAACCCCTTAGATTAAATTTCTTGTCGTGCATATGTCTTTAATTTAAAAGCCGATTGACCATTTATTTGACGATTCCAAGTACGATTATAGTGAATCATTGTATTGCAATGCACTACCATGATTATGTTATTATTAAATTTTTCTACCAAAATGTTATTCTAGAACTTAATTTAATCAAAAATATTTTATATTTATTCTTAAATATTTAGTAAATATGAACACTTTCTTGGATTGAGTGCTGGTTTTAATTGGATTTTAATTTGGATAAAATTTTATTCTTGATCATTAATTAGTACTATATATGATGTTTTTTATGGCAATTAGGATGCACAACACTCAGGCCAGTCCATATATGTTAATTAGCATTTGGAATTGCTTCAGATGTCAGCTAATCAAATTGTCCAACTAATGAACTAGTCAGCTAGGGATCGATATAATATATTTAGTTTTATCAACTAGCCTAACCCTCAAAATTCAACGCCATACAATTTGATTGGAAGCCTTTTTTTAATGACATCAACACGTGTATGTCCAAAAAGTCAAACAGCAAAGACAGAGATATGCCGGGTATGGTGATGAGGTGGAAAGCTTGATTCTAATTTGACTCTAATAATTTGATTAATATTGTATCAACATTTCATGTAAGACTAGCTAGCTGTATGTTACGTGTAGTGTAAGTGAGACGAAAACTAACCTCTCTGTCTTTTGATTTTGGATGGAGTTAAGTGAGAGTGAGTATGTGAAACCCTAAAAGAAATAAAATTACAAAATTACTGGGGCAGTCAAATCTAGAATGTTCGGAATTGCTCTATAAACATACTACAACACCCTTTCTTCAATTGTTCATTTCTCATTCTCTTTTGTGACCGTTTCCTCCTCCTATTTGGTCACTATTCGATCTCCTCTCAAATCTAATCGTTGGGTTAGTTCTTCTAAACAATGGGGGGTTCAAAAAATCTTGCAAGTAACTTGTTCTTGCCCAAAAACAATGGACCTAAACCTCCTCAAACTTCTTCAACCACCAAATACCCAAAAGATCCAGTAACCTTGCCTACCGTAAAAGGTGTATTATGTCCAAAACCAAGCAAGGATCCTACAGCTAATTCCAATGCTGCTTCTTCATCAGGTGCTGAAACCACAACATTACCCAACATGAGTGATATTTTTGGCCGCAGGAAAGGGCGTTGATGATGAATGATGAAGAATATATCAATCATCTTTCTCACTTACTAGAATATCGGGGTCTTCCATCACTTGTCTTACTATGGATCTTCTCTAGGTTGGAACTCAAAAAGCATCTTTTGTCCAAATCATTATTTAGAGCTTTCCAATCAAAATTACTATGTTTTCTTTTGTTAATTAATTTCCTCCTCCTTTTGTGTTCTACCATGCATTATATATGCATGAGTTAAAGCTGATGATGGACTTTGAATAAAAATATTTAAGATGATCTTATATTATATTTATCCATTGCCCTTTTTAATTATTTTCTTCAATCTTCTCTCTCTTCCCTTCCATTCCCTTTGGGTTTGGCACGTAAAGATTTTATTTATTCACTCTCAGTCCATGTCACCTCAGTGTTGTGGTCGCCGCCCGGAGGCTGTTGTCGTTACCGGCAGCCGTGAATGGCCGGAAGTCAACGCCGGCATCCATGGCTGGCCGGAGCGGGTTGTCGCCGCCGCCTCGCCGGTGGAACTTGCTGTTTGACCAATCCAGGGATTCGATCGCTTCACGGATCAGCGACGAAGTTGAAGATCTTCGTTATGCGGCACGTTTCCTGAAAAAAGCTGGTTCGATGAGACGTCCGATCACCGTGTCTGGTCGGAACTCTCAATTTTCCGAGAAAATCTGGGATTTTCAGATTTTCGCGGAAAGTGAGTTGTGTCGGTTGTGGCCCGGAGGTGGTTTCCGCCGGCCGTCGTTTCTTGCCACCTCGCCTCAGCTATCATGCTGAAAAAGAGAGAAGAGAGAGAAAACAAAAAGCGATTTTTGATTTGATGTGTGGGTCAAGGGATAGAATCCTAGTGGTCCCTACCGACACCTGAGTATTGCAGCGTCATTGATGTGATTGTTTAGCTTGGGAAATTGCATAATTATTGGAATATACTACCACGAAGATTTTGTCAACTAAGGCATTCTTCATTATAAATTAATGGTTATATATGATCCGTTATCTAATCAAATATTATTGCATGCACAAAATCGGTTGATTTACTTACTCACTACTTACTGGTTATATATACATAATGATTTAATTGAATGATCATACAAATTTTTCTTCTATTATCAATACATAACAAGTAAACTCTTTGATAAAACATGTATAGAACTGAAAATAAATTTTTTAACATTTAAAAAATGTTTAATAATATTTTAAATAGTTTCTTTTTTTAAAATTAATAAGCTCTACGCCATCCAAAAACAAAATAACTATAGGAGTCGATGTGAGGTGGTAAGACCATCTCCTTCTTTAATTAAGTGTCCAACTTTCAAACTTTTGATCCTTACCTTGGGCATAGAGTAATTTTATAACTAATGACCAATGTCTATCTTTTTTAGATAGACCTATAGTACAGGGAATGGAATAGCGACTATTTCTAGCCGTGGATACCTTGGATGCTTAAAAGAAATTCATCCAAAATAATGGGCAAGAGCAAGTGAATAAGAAATTTTTGCTGAGCTCAAACTCACTTGCAAAAAATATGGGTATCATGCAATCACGACCCAAAACTCTCCATGATCGCATATAGGGCTATTAGTCCTATGAAAGCTCGCTTGCTAGTTTATTCATTTTTTTAAATTCGAAGGCCGCCAAAATATAAGGGTATCATTCAGTCATGACCCAAAATACTTAGCGAACGCCACCGCCAGCCTCAACCAAACCCCATAAAAGGAAAGTTTTTAACTTCATTGTTTTCAGAAAGCTCTTGACAAAAACGACACGCACTCATCGTAAGTGTAAACCCAGATCTAATTGCATCGAAAAAAGAGAGGGGAGAACCCTTGCAGTGGCACCACCACTTTTTCAGAGAAACCATCGTCTTTGGAACTGTTGCCACCATCGCCGTCCAGCTCTCCGTTTGAAACTATATCGGTTTTAAAATTTGGGGTTAGCGATATCGACGCAAAGACCATTGACGGCAACAAAGTGAGGACTGAGGAGAGGTTATTGAAATTATGCCTATGCCTATTTTCGTAATTTTATCTGTTGAGATTACCGGTTAACTTGAAAGAGTATTCATACTCCTAAAATGGTGTCGAACACCATAATTTGTCTTGTGCAATATCAACGGCTGAATTTATTTTCTTTACTTAGTCAACGGTTAAAACTAACGATACATTGAATTTGAAGGGGCTAAAAAAGTAAGGGGCACATTATATACTTGACCAGGTTATTAGCGTCAGCAATTGCTTTTAGGGTTCTCAAAACTCTGATCAGCAAGCTGGCTTTAAATAGATGAACTAAACTTAAAAAAATTAACCCACAAAACATAAAAATTTGTTAAATGGACTAGACTTAATCAGATTAAAATTGACTCGTTTAATAGCCTTAATGGCTTGTTTTGATCAACACGAGAAGTAAATTGTTTTGATGCGGGTCATATAATTTTTTTTATTTGATCAACCCATTTTTAAATTAACCGCAAAACTACCTCCATATTCAGTAACATTTCTTGTTTTAAAATTTAGCAAAATATTTAATATTTCTAATTAAAAAACGTGGTTTGACAGGCACATAATTCCTGCAAAGCCTGCTGGTATGATAAGGTTCTTAGGTTTTCTCCGAACGACTATTTCTTTTGCTTTTGTTTTATTCTCATATATTAATAATATATTGAGGTTGCAACGTTATCATGTGAAGTATCCCGCGAAATAGAATAGAATAGAGACAACCTAAAATCATTTTTTGATTGAAAATTTAGTTTTATTATTTTTTACCTTAAAAAAATAAATAAATAAAGAGTCTTGTTTAAGGTACTTGTTAAAGAACTATAACAAAAAAGTTTTGTCTTTTTAATGTATTTATTACATTTAAAACCTAAAATGCTTATTTTTTTATAGAAAATTTCTTTAATTATTCCTTAACCAGTGACGGTATTACTACAAAACCCCATAAAAATCAGAGATAAAGTCAAAAAGGCACACGACAGCTTTTCGTCGGAATCGAAAAGGAGAGAATTGACTTAGTGACACGAAAAAGACGATTGATTTAATTATTAACTTAAGTATCCCGCGAAATAGAATAGAGAGAGACAACCTAAAATCATTTTTTGATTGAAAATTTAGTTTTATTATTTTTTTACCTTAAAAAAATAAATAAATAGAGAGTTTTGCTTAAGGTACTTGTTAAATAACTATAACAAAAAAGTTTTTTTGTTTTTTCAATGTATTTATTGCATTGAAAACCTAAAATGCTTATGTTTTTTTCATAGAAAATTTCTTTTATTATTCCTTAACAAGTGACCGTATTACTACCAAACCCCATATAAACAGAGATAAGGTCAAAAAGGCACCAGATAGCTTCTGTATAAAAAGACGGTTGAAAAGCATGTTTTTGCGTCGGAAACGAAAAGGAGAGAATTGACTTAGTGACACGAAAAAGACGATTGATTTAATTATTAACTTAACGCAGTGATGACGATTGTGTTTGATAGTGGGAAGAAAAATCTTATGTTGGTACCCCGCTCATCTCATGTCACCATTAACTATATGACATATTCCCCTTTTATCTTGTAAGAAAATGCTATTTTAGTATTAAGCTTATTAATCTATTAGGAATTGGAATGAATACTGATTTTGGTATTCAACTTTGGTTATGCCAAAAATACTCATAAGTAATTTTACCATTTCACTTACTTATGATGCACATCTAGTTTTGTAATTGCTATTTGAGAAGAAAAAACTAAAGTGAATAAAAAATAAAAAATAAAAAATAAAAAACAAAAGATTAGCAGGTACGAAGCGTATGCACACTACTAATAATAAATTAAAAATATATTATAACATATAATTTTCGATTTGGTAAATTTTCAAATAAATTTTAAAATGCAAAAAATGATAAATGTTCATCGGCATATAAAGATCAATGATTCAGTATCCTGAGTAGATGTCACGTTGCGGGGAATAAAAAAAAAAAAAATGAAACATTGCCACTCAGGATGCTGAGTAGTTAGTGGGGCAGAAGTGGGGCTAGCCCACTAAACGGGGCTTATTTGATACCTCTTG
The DNA here is from genome assembly GCA_003254905.1 of Nissolia schottii. Classification (NCBI taxonomy): domain Eukaryota; kingdom Viridiplantae; phylum Streptophyta; class Magnoliopsida; order Fabales; family Fabaceae; genus Nissolia; species Nissolia schottii. The sequence goes on from QANU01050875.1 coordinate 441,176, forward strand.
ACAGGTAAGTGCAACTGAGGCCAGTAAATTACATGCAAAAAAGAAAAGAAAAAAATCATAAAAAAGGGCATTGGGGTTCTCCACAGTGAAGATTTTACGGTAGAGGGTAAATGGAGTGTTTTTATCATTAGATCAATGAAGTAAAATGAGTCTCACTACTCACTTGAATAATCTAATGGTGAAAACACTCAATATATCCTCTAAAGTATAACTCTCACTTTAGGGGAAACGTGCTAAAAAAAATGATAAATTTCATGCAACCAAGTTATTTATAACTTTACATAACGCAAAGCCACTGAACATACAGAAATTAATCACACAAAGATGACAGAAGCGAGAAATTGAGAAACCTTGATCATATGATTAACCCGTAGATCCCAACCCTTGAATTGTAGCTATATCCTGAAACAAAAACATAGGATGGTGACAACAAAGCAAAGCACTTCAACAACACTGCAGTTTGAGAAAAGTTCGCTCATGAAATCAAAATGCTTGCCAGAACGGACAAATGAGAGAATGGCTAGTACTACTGTTAAGCAACAAGCATTCATTTTGCTGTCAAAATGAAGATAAATGCTGAAAGAGATAGAAGAAGTGCCAAAATAAAGGATGTCCCAGTTCAAAGAGATGAAAAGAAATGTCGGAAAAGAAAAAATGGGAATGAAACAATCAAATGCGAATGGAACGGGGAAGAAAGTACGTGTGAAGAAGAAGGAAGAAGGGATCATGAACATGAGGCATGAAAACCCAAATCACTGCAATAGCAACAATAACAACACGTGCGTTTTCTATTCAATAAATACTAAAATGAAGGAAGAAGAACAATTAGTGTGCTCAGTAGCTAGCCTATCATATTATTTTCTCATAGGACTGATAGAGGAGAATAAAGAGAGAAGCCCAAACCATAGCTCTCAATGAGCAATCAAATTTTCTGATAGGAAAAAATAATCTTTTCTTCCAATTTACCTCTTAATTCAGTTATCAAATTATTTCGAGGCCCCAAAGTCATAACCGTAATCTCAACAAATAATATTTTACTTGCTTTGAGGGGACCAAACATCAATATATAAAGAATTCTCAGAGAATTTTTTAAAAAAATAAAATGAAAAATAGATGTTTGATAGAAAACTGAATGTAGAAAACTGAATGATTTCATTAACTTGTGCTTGACTCTGCAAGCTTAGATATATATACAGCATAGATGGCTTGCATAACAAGCAATGCCAGGTTGTGCACATGCTAAATACAACAGCAAACTAACTGCTACTAACAGAATTTTAACTAACTTAACAAATTTAACAAATTGTTGTTAAGTTCCCCTATTAATGTTCAAGAAATTATTTGAGCTTGGAGTGGGCCATGGCACCCGCCAGCCCATCCCTTGTGCAACTTATAACTTTATAAGACACAAGGAGAGGAAAGCCATTAATCTTTCTGCAAAATAATAGAAGTTGTAAACATCAAGGCCTTTCCTCTAAAGGTAGACCAAGACAAGGAACCAATAAATTGGCCTAACCTTCAGAGATATCATGGATTTCAATCTTAACAGATTTTGTAAAATTGGGATGCCAGCATATCTACATGAATAGATATCTCATATCTGATTGCAGCATGATGAATCATTTCACGGTCAAGTACAAGCCAAATTGCCTCATTGTAATGATGTATTAAACGAGTAGCTTACCATTTAGGACCTTCATCATAATCATAGGACGGTGCTTGAGAAGCCAATGCATCCATGCTATTATGGATTCGCAGATTCCCCTAACAAAGCCATCAACAAGAAATGAAAACCCCACTGTAAACTCAAACACGGCGAATTTCTGAAAATCTGGTAATAGGTTTTCAGACATTAACAGGTAATTTTGGGGGGCTTATTTAGCACAACAATAGCCACGCCTGCAAGCAATAGAACAGAAAACAAAATAAATGAAATATATTACCATGTATTAGCAAAAAACTGTGAAATTAAATAAATTTGGCAGTAGAAGTAAGTCATGCCTTGTAAATAACATCTATAGATGGAAGCATTCCTTGGAAAGATAGAGAGAAAAATCACAGCTGAAGCCAAAATCACATTGAGGCATTTTATCAAACAACACAGGGACGTGCGCAAGAACGGATTAGAGCCTAATGCAACATTGAAATCATTTCAATTTAGCCTCTACTTCTTGATGCAATGCAATCAAAAAATAAAGAAGCACAATTACTTAAATAAATAATAATTAAAAAAAAAACTTTGATGTGAGTGTTGTGCATAGAATCCAAATTCCATATTTAAGATTCATCTATTCGTCATCGAACTCAGGGCAATGATAAAACAGATCCTAAAATTTGAGCTCATCTCACCTTTGCATTGTAATTTTGAATGTTTCCAAAAATTGAATGACTAGGAACCTAACTCAATTTGGAGAGGGAAAGGCTAGGAAGTGAATGAAAGGTAGAAGGCAAATAGCGATGGAGAGAGGCACCAAAGCGGAAGAAAACAAGCACGGAGCAATGCGTTCGCGTTTTGTAGAGGAGGAGGAGGAGGAAGCGTTCGTGTTCTGCGTGTTAAGTTTTCAGAGAGAAATAAGACTACAAGAACTTAAATATATTAAAAAAAAGTTAATCGTAACATTAGTACTTGATAAATGTTATTGGTTAAGGGTGTTTATGGGTTAGGTTGGTCTTTACTCGAATCTGACTCTATATTTAGATTGTATTAATTTTGAGGACCCGAACCCGACCATAAACCCGATAGACTCAATCATTTTCGGGCCAAGTTAAAATCCAAAACTATTTGACAGCTAATGTTAACCGAAAATAACAAACTCTTCTAACAGACCTGTTAACTTGTTGCACAAGTTAAAGGCTTGTAGTGCTAGCTAACTAACTATTATTAGTTACAAATAATTACAAACAACCCCCCGCAAGCTTGATTGGGAGTGTGTATGGAGAACAAGCCAAGCTTGATGAGAATGCTGTTGAAAGGACCAGGTACCAAGGGCTTAGTGAGAATATCCGCAACCTGTTGCTTGGTGGAAATGGGATGAATGGAAATGACTCCTGCCTAAAGCTTTTCTTGGATAGAGTAGCAATCTATCTCAATATGTTTTGTTTCGAGTGGCCCTCAAAAAGTCAACTAATTTGACTTTCAAAGCATTTCTTGCTTATTAAGGATTAATTGGTTCCAAATTTTAAAATTGAAAATACCCAACAAAGGTGAGATTATTATTCTAGGATGTTGAAAATTTTGGAGGAAACAATGAACAGATAATTAAAAATACCTGACAAAGTTGAGATTGTTTCATTATTTTTATTTAATCTCATTTACAAACTTAGTTTTATAATTATAATTGGGGATCTAATTCAGTAAAATTAATATCTTGCAATTGTTTAATTTATAATAAAATTGATAAATTTGATAAAATCAAAATCTTCATGACAAGTTTAGTGTTTAAATACAACTTTAAAAAATTACTTAAAGAAAACAAGTTAAAATATTTTTCAAGAATTAATAATGCTTCACTTGTGAAAAAAAAAAAAGTTAGAACTTGAAGGAATTTTTAATATAAGTATCTTATAAATTTAAAATAAAACTATTAAAAATAGTTTCATTAAAGTAATTTAAGCAATTTATTAAGTCAACCCAAATTGACCTTATATTTTTTAAAAATAGGAGGTCTAATTTACTCACTCTTTATTCTACTTTAACTTATGATAATATATGCAGAAAATAGAAAAATAAAATTTAATTTGATATCTTATAAAATAAATTATTAAATTCTTTTTAATTTATTTTTACGTGCGACGTACAAGTACCTCTCTAGTATATAAACGTACTTTCTTCATTCTATTTTAACTGTCAATTTTCTATTTTTTAAAATTTTAAAATATATATTCATTTATAATATTTATGTGTAATTATTTTTTTCATTCGTAACCCTAATTGTAATGAAACATTTATTAATATAATAAATATAAAGAGAGTAATAATTATATTGAGAATAAAAAAATCATATAAAAATAATTTTATTAATTCATATTATTTTACCTTTTGCCGAGGTATTTTTTTTTTTTACTTTAATATGCTAAAATGAAACTGATAAAGTATATAAAATAATGGTGTAGTAGATAAAATGGGGGGCGGCCGCCCCCGAGGGGGGGACAACAGCGCTGAACTCATGGGCCCATGTCACCAACCATATCCCGCGGTCTTTCTTACCGAGATCAGCCGCTCCTTGGACTAACCCTAACTTCTTGAAAAAGCTTCAACTTCTTGAAATCTTGTCTCTCCCATCAACGCCCACTCTCTTGAAATCTTCTTCTTCGCAACCCATTTTAAAAAAGTAAAAATGTTCGATACTTCGTTTTTCCAATAGAACATTATTATCAATTTAAGTTTTTTAATTAGTGTATATATATAATCTCCTGTATATAAGCAATTTGAAATAGTAAAATTTATTTAAAAAATTAAAATTTTAAAATGTTTAAAATATTAAAAATTTAAAAAAACTATTTTTTTATGAAATATTTCCATTTTAAGTTTATTAATTTTAAGTTTATTAACATGTGTTTGTTAACAAAACTTTATAATATTTTATATTTTATTTGACGGTGTAGTTGGACTTACATTCAATTAATTATTTATCATCAATTCGGTGCGCTTCGTTTTGGATTTAAGTGAGTACGTACATAGCAGTGGACGTTCCTTCTTTCCCATATATGAACACTTTTTTTCTTTTATGAAAAAATAGTTTAGATTGGATTAAATTCTTGATTAGTATCATATGCAAGAATTATCATTACAGTGACATACAAATCACGATTATTCGACACAACACGAAGTTATATTTATCATTTTGAATTGCTTTAGATGTATGCAAATTAAATGGGTCTAATTAATCAATTTTTTACTAGGGGATAATAATAACAATAATAATAATAATAATAATAATAATAATAATAATAATAGTTTTATCAACTAACCACTGAACGCAGACAAATGTCATAAATTTGATTAAGTTGGGCATCATCAGAGGTAGTATGTGATAAATAAATAATAATAAAAATAAGTTGTATTTGATTAAGTGGTTATTTTCAGTTTTGTTTTATGTTTTATACTTATACCGTAAAAATCTCAAATACAACTGTCTACTACTTCCTTCATTGTTTCTGATTTGTTGTGAGGCAGGAAGATAAGGTTTGCTTTTGGCCAATTTCATAGCAATTGGAAATGGGAGAAGGAGAAGCAAGTGGACATGGGAGACACATGCACGTGACGTGGGCTTGGTGAGGAAGAATTAGGCGGGAAAATATTGCAGGAGAGGATGACACGTGGTAGTTTGGCTGTGGGACTGTGGTGAGAGCTCCCATCCATCTTTAATACTAGATTTTAAACCCGCACACTGCGCAGAGTGATTAGTAATTAAAAATATTTGTTATATGATGTTATAAGTAAAATCATATACCAAATGTACTTATGTTAAATACTTAAACTTTTGCATTAGTAACTCCCGAGAATATAGACTCTCATTGCTTGACCATTTTCCTATAATATAGAACTATGTGATGCACAATATTACTTAATTAAATAAAATCTATATTAATTTAATAAATAATATGTATGACTTATAGATAAATTTTAATTGTATTGTCAAATTATAAAATTAAACAAATAAATTAAATTTGTTATAGTTTTGTCATTTATTGTTGTAATAGAAATATTGGAAACATAAAAATTATCTATTTTCCTTGTTCTGTTTAATTAGTAGGTACTTTTTTTTCGTTTGTCAGTAAAGTTATATATTTCATATTTTTTTATGTTCATTCATAATTTAATATATCTGGACATAATTTATATCCAAATACATTAAATTATAAATGAATCTAAAAATGAGAAATGAACTAATATTGAAGAACAGATGGAGTATAAAAAATTAACATTCTCATTCAAAATTACATATTTTAAATTAAGAACAATTGTTTACTAAGTAGTAAAAACATAACTTTACTAATACATAACTTTACTAAGGGCATGTGTCTTGTTATGTTATATTACTAAATTGGATAAAATATAGATTCGAGACCTACGCTCTTGCGTGAGTGCAAAAATGATTAACACTTACTTATTTAATGAATTGTTGGATTAACTTTTATTCCTTCATAATTTAGTCGAACATTTCACTTGAACAATCGATTTTCAAAAATAGTATATATTAAAAAAAATAGTTGATTTAAAAATTAACCCCTTTGAATGACACAATAATAATTTTATAATATCATTAGTCGATCTATTACACAATTAGTTCTTCACATTTTTAAGTAAGCAAATTATTCTATCACAAGTGTAAGCATGTTAGGTGAAATTATGAGAGAAATACTTAGATGCCCATGGAACACAATATTTGTATTCGATGAACATCATGAACCACTCATTTGAATTTATAATATTTAAAAAAAATACTAAAAGTTAATCAATAACTTTTTTTTTCTTCCATTTAAAAAAAGGGGGTTGTCTCATTGGATTTGTCTCATTATAATGCTATAAAAACGCTAATGTGATGGGAATCAAATAAAGTTAAAAATAATTTGGTTTAATTTAAATTGATTTATAAGTTAAATATTATGTTTAAAATTAAATAAATAAGATTGAATTTTCCATAAAAGAAATTAAATAAATTAAGATTCAATATGACACGAAATTTTTTTTTATTGAAAATTGATTTGAATATTAATTAGTAATGATTATATTTAGAATAGATTATACAATATATGACATAATTAAAAATATGATTTGTTTTGCTACTGGAACACCCTGCTCGGGGGGCATTGCTCCCCTATAAATACCTGCCAACTCTCCTTTGTTCAATTGCTCATTCCTACTTCTCTTTTGTGAGATCTCTTATAATGGGGGATTCTAGAAATCTTGCAAGTAATAACTTGTTCTTGCCCAAAAACAATAGACCTCAAACTTCTTCAACCACCATAAAAGATCCAGTAATCCTGCCTACCATAAAAGACGCTCTATGTCCAAAACCTACAGCAAATTCCAATGCTTCTTCTTCATCAGGTGCTGAAATCACAACATTACCCAACATGAGTGATATTTTTGGCCGCCGCAAAAAAGGGCGTTGATGGTCGATGAATGATGAAGAATATCACTTACTACAATATCGGAGTCTTCCATCACTTGTCTTATTATATACCCTGTTTTGTCCAAATCATTATTTAGAGCTTTCCAAACAAATTACTATGTTTTCTTTTGATTATTAATTTCCTCCTTCTTTTGTGTTCTACTATGCATTATATTAGTTAAAGCTGATGATGGACTTTGATTAAAAATATTAAGATGACCTTATATTATATTTATCCATTGCCCTTTCTATTTTCTTCAATCTTCTCTCTCTTCCCTTCCCTTCCCTTCCCTTTGGGTTTGGCACGTAAAGATTTTATTGACTCTCAGTGCATGTGACCTCAGTGTTGTGGTCACCGGCAGGCGGCCATGGATGGCCGGAGCCTGTTGTCGTTCCCGGCAGCCGTGAATGGACGGAAGTCAACGCCGGCAACCATGGCTGGCCGGAGCGGGTTGTCGCCGCCGCCTCACCGGTGGAACTTGCTGTTTGACCAATACAGGGATTCGATGGCTTTCACGGATCAGCGACGAAGTTGAAGATCTTCGTTATGGGCACGTTTCCTGAAAAAAGCTGGTTCGGTGAGACATCCGATCAGCGTGTCTGGTCGGTGCTAAAATGGTGATGAGATTACCAGTTATAACTTGAAAGAGTATTCATACTCCTAAAATGGTGTCGAACACCATAATTTGTGTTGTGCAGTAGCCAATATCAACGGCTGAATTTATTTTCTTTACTTTGTCAACGGTTAAAACTAACGATACATTGAATTTGAAGGGGCTAAAAGTAAGGGGCGCATTATATACTTGACCAGGTTATTAGCGTCAGCAATTGCTTTTAGGGTTCTCAAAACGGTTCTGATCAGCAAGGTGACATTAAATAGATGAACTAAACTTAAAAAAGTTAACCCGCAAAACATAAAAATTTGTTAAATGGACTAGACTTAATCAGATTAATTAAATCGACTCGTTTAATAGTCTTAATATCTTGTTTTTATCAACACGAGAAGTAAATTGTTTTGATGCGGGTCATACAATTTTTTTATTTGATCAACCCATTTTTAAATTAACCGCAAAACTACGTCCATATCTAGTAACATTTCTTGTTTTAAAATTTAGCAAAATATTTAATATCTCAAATTAAAAAACGTAGTTTGACAAGCACATAATACCGTTTGGCCTGTTCAAAACCACCCCATAAAAAAAAACAAAGTGATAAAGGTCAAAACTGAAAAGGGACCCGAAAGATTCTATATGAAAAGTATGTTTTTGCGGCGGACACGAAAAAGAGAGAATTGATTGGTTTAAGTATTAACTCAGCGCAACGATTGTGTTTTATGGTGGGCGCGCAAGCTCAGTTCCTTTCTCAACTCTTGTTACTAATATAACAACTATTAAAGATATATAAACACTTAAAATATTTGTGATTTAATCAATATGAGATTAGAACTTTTAAAATATATGTCTTTAAAAGGTGGATTGACTTATGTAGGTTTAGGGGAGGGGATTGCATCAAAATATTGGAGTGCATAAGTACTCAATCCATCTGGAAATTGATGAGTTATAAAAGAACAAAAACAATAATACACAAATCACTATAAAATTTAAAGATTGTGACTGATGGCAAATGAATTCAAGCTTGCACATGCTCTAGGTTTCATTATTTTTTCCGTAGTAATTAGAAAGATGTCAAATGGAAACTAACGATTTTGAACTAGCAAATTAATTTTTTGGGTGAAAATATGATTAATTTCTTGAAGGAGTAATAACCAAAAGGCGATGTCAAGGTCAAGTATTTAAAAAGCATGAAAGAAAACTCAAAAAACAAAATAAACATAACCAAATTAAAGAAGCACTTGTGCTAATACACCATAACTAAAACAAAAGTCTTGCGTAACGCAAAGGAACAAGAGAGAGACTTTCATTCATATTTTGAAGGCAAAGGTTTCTTCTTCGTCGATTCTTGGCCATCTGCCTCTTAATCCTTTGAACTTTGGTCTCATGCTTGTAATGAGTGGAGGCATGAGATGCAAAATGTTGTGACGTTGGTAGCACTTTATCGCACTTTGGGCACATGTACAGCTGCTGCAGAGAAGTATCTTGAGCACTATTTTCTATTGTCGGGCACTATTTTTCACTGTTTTTTATAGGGATCAAATTGACGGTTTAGTATGAAAATGAAAATAAAATGTATTTAACAATTCAAGCTTGTTGTGTTGCAGTGGAAGCATATGCAAAGTGTCAACTAATTATGGGACAAGCTTTGATGCAGTCCCCTGCCCCCTCTAAAACTACATAGGCCAACTTTTGTGATTTCATGAGCCAACTTTTGTGATTTCATGAGCCAATGAGCCAACTTTTGTTAATCACAATGTGAATGCCTTCTGTCACAATGTGATTTCATGAGCCAACTTTTGTGATTTCATGAGCCAACTTTTGTTAATCCTAATGTGAATGCATTTTGTCAACATAGCTGCTAAAATGAGTTTTTTACATAACTGCATGTTGCTTAACAGTAGCACTAGCCATGCTGTCATTTGTCCGTTCTGGCAAGCATTTTGATTTCATGAGCCAACTTTTCTCAAACTGCAGTGTTGTTGAAGTGCTTTGTTTTGTTGTCACCATCTTATGTTTTTGTTTCAGGATATAGCTACAATTCAAGCCTTCGGATCTACGGGTTAATCACATGATCAAGGTTTCTCAATTTCTCTCTTCTGTCATCTTTGTGCGATTAATTTCTGTATGTGAAAGTTATAAATAACTTGGTTGCATGAAATTTATCATTTTTTTAGCACGAATCTTCTAAGGTGAGAGTTTTACTTTAGAGGATATATTGAGTATTTTTACTATTAGATTATTCAAGTGAGTAGTGAGACTCATTTTTTACTTCATTCATCTAATGATAAAAACACTCCATTCACCCTCTACCATTCACTGTGGAGAACCCCAATTCCCTTTTTTATGATGTTTTTTTTTGCTTTTTTGCATGTAATTTACTGGCCTCAGTTGCACTTACCTGTCAAGAGGTATCAAATAAGCCCCGTTTAGTGGGCTAGCCCCACTTCTGCCCCACTAACTACTCAGCATCCTGAGTGGCAATGTGATTTTTTTTTTTATTCCCCGCAATGTGACATCTGCTCAGGATACTGAATCATTGATCTTTATATGCCGATGAACATTTATCATTTTTTACATTTTAAAATTTATTTGAAAATTTAACCAAATTGCAAATTATATGTTATAATATATTTTTAATTTATTATTAGTAGTGTGCATACACTTCGTACCTGCTAATCTTTTGTTTCTTATTTTTTATTCACTTTAGTTTTTTCTTCTCAAATAGCAATTACAAAACTAGATGTGCATCATCAGTAAGTGAAAAGGTAACATTACTTGCTGAGTATTTTTGGTATATCATGAGTAAGTGAAAAGGTACAATTACTTATTTGAGTATTTTTGGCATAACAAAAGTTGAATACCAAAATCAGTATTCATTCCAATTCCTAATAGATTAATAAGCTCAATACTAAAAAATAACATCTTCTTACAAGATAAAAGGGGAGACGTTTTTACTGTTTTGTCCTTGGCACAATAATAAATTACCAAAATATCCCTGTTTTGAGTTTAGAGTGGGCCATGGCACCCGCCAGCCCCTCCCTTGTGCAACTTATAACTTTATAAGACACAAGGAGGGGAAAGCCATTAAGCTTTAAACATCAAGGCCTTTCCTCTAAAGGTAGACCAAGACAAGGAGCCAATAAATTGGCCTAAACTTTAGAGATATCATGGATTTCAATCTTAACAGATTTTGTAAAATTAGGATGCCAGCATATGAACCCGATATGAATTAAAATCAGATTCTTTTAAGAGTTTTTTAAAATCGGGCCAAATTTGGCCCAAATTCGCTTTGGGCCAGTCTAGATTAGCGGGCCGGACTGGGTTATGAACACCCCTATTACTGATGTTTAGCACGGAGCTATTTTCTACGTATATTTAAAGCTACAAAATAATATAGATGTTATTAATTTGATATACTAACTTAAATCGATCAAACTTGTGGCTGTCCTACATTTATTTTAGTTGAATTAATGTGTAATAATAATAGTAGTGTATTAGATTAGTGAGCTCTCTTGTAGAATTAACATATGACATGATTTGAAAGGTTGTTCAATTTAATAAATATTATATTTCCTTGCAATTCTCGTATAATATCCCGTTTACTTTCAATTCCTAAGAAATGTCACATTTTTTTTTTAAATTTTTGTGTAATGTCACATTCCCTTCAAATTTCCATGCTATGTTACATTTTCTTGGGATTCTTATCTAATAACACATTTTCTTGCAATTTGAATTCAATGTCATGTTTCCTTCAAATTCCTATGCAATACTACATTTTCTTATAATTCTCGTGCAATGTCACGTTTCATTCAAATTCTCGTATAATACATTTCCTTGCAATCCTTGTGCAATGCCTCATTTCTTGTAATTCGAGTGCAATGCTTAGTTTTCTTCCAGTTCTAGTGTAATGGCTATATTTTCTTGCAGTTTTCGTGGAATGCTATGTTTTCTTCAAATTTCCATACAATACTACATTTCATTGCAATTCTCATGCAATGTCACATTTTCTTGTCATTTGAGTGTAATGCCACATTTCCTTCAAATTCCCACGCAATGTCGTTTTTCCTTGCAATACAAGTATAATGTCACATTTTCTTCAATTCGAGTGCAATATCATGTCTCTTTCAATTTTCGGTGCAATGCTATATATTTTTCTACAATTCTCGTGTAATGTCATGTTTCCTTCAAATTACCGTGAGAAACCCCAATTTCATCAAATTCTCATGTGATGTCACAATACTTCCTTCAAATTGTCATGCAATGCCACATTTCATTCCAATTCTCGGGCAATGTTGTGTTTCCTTCCAATTACTGCGAGAAGACACATTTTCTTCAAACATTTTCTTCAAATTTCTGTGCAATGCCACATTTTCTTCTAATTCTTGTGTAATGTCAAGTTTCCTTCCAACTCCCGCGAGATGTCATGTTTCCCTTCAATTTTTGCGAGATGTTATGTTTCCTTCCAACTCTCGACAACGCTACATTCCCTTGCAATGCTTGTGCGATGTCACATTTCCTTGCAATTTGAGTGTAATGTCATGTTTCCTTGCAATTCGAGAGTAGTGGCCTTGTTTCCTACAAATTACTCGTGTCATAAAAACTATCTTGCTTCCTTTCAAATTCTCACGCAACGACATGTTCTCTTCAATTTCTCGTGTGATCTTACATTTCCTTATAATTATCGTGCAATGTTGTATTTCTTTGCAATTTGAGTACAATGACACATTTTTTTTAAAAAATTTTGTACAATGCTACATTGTCTTGTAATTCTAGTTCAATGTCACATTTCATTGCAATTCGTGTGCAATGCCATGTTTTATTCAAATTATTGCGTCCTCAAAAAAATGTCACATTTACTTCAAATTCGCGTGCAATGCTACATTTTCTTGCAATTCGCGTGCAATGCCACATTTTCTTACAATTCGCATGCAATGTCACGTTTCCTTGCAATTTGAGTGCAGTGTCATGCTTCCTTCAAATTTTCGTGTAATGTCATATTTCCTTCAAATTCTCGTACAATGTGATATTTCCTTCCAATTCTAGTGCAATGCCACATTCCCATCAAATTCCTGTACAATGTCACATTTTCTTGCAATTCGAGTGCAATGCCACATTTTCCTCCCATCATCTACTATGACAGCCCATTTCACACGGGGATACTATATTTAAATTTAGTCATTTATTTTTTGCTTAATTTAATAATAAACGTCATTATTCTCATGCATAATTATCTTTAAATCTAAATACAAATGTTTGCATATTAAAAAAAATTAATCTTGAGAATAAAAATGTTTCAATTTTATGAATGAGATAAGGTCAATTAAGATAAATAAAAAGAGATCTAGAAAAAAAAAGGTTCATATAATACTTAGGCAAAAATACATATGGATGTTAAACAGTGAACAAAGTAACTATAGATGGGATAATCTTATCTAATTTGGGTTATTTGATGGTGCAAAAGGGACCCATTGACTGACACGCTACTAAAGAACAGACCATTAGCGGCGGTCAACCCGTGGCAGTTATGCGAAATCGAATAATGGTATTTTCCATTGATTCATTGCAACATCCATAATGGCAAACAAATTGTTGTCGTGAACTTGGGACAAGGGTACTACTACTATACGAACAAATTGTTTGGGGTTTACTTACGGTTATCACTATTTATGCTGACTAACTATCTTAGAACTACTTTGTTGTATCTAAGCTAGTTATTGTTTTTGTGCAATGTTTCGACTGTGGGCACTATGTTAGATAACCGGGTCTGTGGATACGCTAACTCCAAGGATAGGACTTATCGACTATATTGGACTCGTTTCAGGGTAGTTATCCTATGCAACTGATCTAGTTTATTATGGAACCGCAAGTCTATAATCCTAGGATTCACCTTGTACAGTAATAATGACGTTAATTATCTTAGTGATTTAACTATAGCACTTACATACTGAACTAATTGTTAAATCTGTATAACCTATGTTACTACCAATTATGGAGGTCTTAGTATAATCTTAACATATTATATCTTAGTATATAAGTCTCTACCTAAAACTATGCATGCAATTACTAAGAATTTCTTGAGTGTATAAATAAATACATAATTAATTGAACTAAATAAATAAATCATAACTAACTCGATTGATGGACAGCAAAATGGCACACCGTTAGGGAACTCCACTCACCTGGAAAAGTCAAAGACTGAGGGGCATTAACCCTTGAAGCTCCGAGCACTGTAGCATTGGACCTAGATTGACCAACAAACACCACACCATGAGAAAACTAAAACAAAACTATTACTGTAAGGTGTCGCTATAGCGAATGAACATTGTTACGATGAACTAGCATCGCCACGACAGTCGTGGACCGTCACAACATCACTACTACCTTAGTAATGGAGTTAGAGCCTACCACCCTAAGCCGTCCTAAAAGACTAGAAACCTATCCTAGTGAAGACGTTGCGCCTTCATAATGAAAACTAGAGCAAAAGTCCCAATACTGAGTGGAACCTTGAAAGTTCTAAAAGAAATTAGAAATCAAAGCTCTGCCGGGGTCCTCTATTTATAGGGGAGCAAAACCTCTCCCCCTTAGGAAGATGGGTCATCTATGCTAGAGAACCTAACCTGCTAACCACGGTTTGGCCATTATAAGTGATCGCCATGACGTCGTGATCATAAGCTCTTTGAGGCTGTTACGTTGTTGGTATTCAGATTGAGGCTTTTGTAGGTGTTGCTTAGGCAAGTCCATCCCATGAGGTCTCGCATCTGAACCCAGGCTTGACTCCTTTTCAAGTAGGATTTGTGTCGATTTTTGTTGCTGAGTTGTTTCGTTCTTGCCTTGACAACCTAAAAAACCCTTTGAGGAGATTGACCAGGGTAGATTTTTTGGATTCAAGGGAGCTCTTCCTTGATTGCCAAGCTTGCAAAGTTGGTCTCACCTCTTCCACCTTTCGGCCCGCCTGATCTGTCGTATGTTAGGGCCATACCGAATTTTCCTCTTGTATGCCCTTGGCTATGTCCTCGAGGGAGTGAAGAGAGTTTGTTCTATCTTCGTCACCTAGGTGGCCACAATAGTAGCAGAAGTTTCCAATTCTTTCGTATATGAATCTAATGATAACCATGGAGTTGCAGAGCACTTGAGAGGCATCTAGGAACCTTGACTTTCAAGATGCAACTTTCTCTGCCCTCTCCGCGTCTCCCAAAAGTCCACCTCTATAACCTCACCAAAAGTAGTCCCAATTTTACGACATGCCTCCTTGGTTTTAAACTTCTCTGGCATGTCCTAGAGTTGCACCTGTGTAGGTACGTCCTCCTCTTCAAGAACCATCCTCATGCCATCACTTCAGATTAAGACTTTACTTTTTAAAAGTCCAAAGGTTACCTCGCTCAATCCTGATAGCATCGATTTCACGGTTAAGGTATAGTTGGAACGTGTTATTGCCAAGGTCAACGATGCGCTGTCAAGGTATAGTTGGAACATGTTATTGCTAAGGTCAACAATGTGGAAACCTTCTAGGTGTCCCCGAACCCCGAGTATCACTGACTCCATCAGCCCAGTGTAAAGACCATAATCAAGAAGGACACGGCCAATCAAACTCTTGGCTCAATCAACTAAACTTTCCTGAATTGCATCATTGATGTCAGATTAGGCGGTAGGATGAATGACAAAGCAAAATTTGCGTTAACCATGGCCCATCTTTGAAACTCAAGGCAACATGTCATGAGTTTTTGCAGGAAGACTCCAAAATGCCATATAGAAGCAGCTAATCCAATCCTGCTGGAAAGGTTTATTAATGGACATAGAGTCAACTAGTCCGTTTAGAATTTTATTGTCCAAAAAATAGTCTCCTTTGAATTTAACTAGCAAAAGAACAAAGTAAGGAACATATCCGCAATAGTAACCGAACATCAGAAAATGGTTAAATAATTAATATGGAAATTTTGGAAAAGAAGGCATTCCACTTCTGAAAACAAAAAATCTGTAAATTGCAAATATCGCAACCACTAGTCTGTTGCCATACATAAACCTCCTAATCAAACATAAATATGAGCATAATATTCTGCATAGACACATGCGCATAATTCTTCAACAACTTACAACACATTTTTGCTAAACTAAGCCCCACAACTTAAGCATTGTACACAAGTATACATATTTTGTACATGACAACACAACAAGTGAAAAGAGAGAATTAGGTCATCATTAATTTACAATGAAAGTAAAAAAAAAAGAAAAAAAAAAAGAAAGAACCGACCTATACAATATAAACAGAGAAAGCAAACTAAGGCGACCATTAAATTAAATCTGCTCGCTCCTTGTTATAAGATCTAATATTGCATTAGCTTTCCTCTGTGCTCTATTAGTCCCACTTTCTTTCATCTCAACCAAATGCTCATAAACTCCGAACTGAAGCGCCGCAAGTATAAAAGAGTAGTTACATGAGCAAAGCTCAAGCAGCACAGAGGCAGCACACTCCTTGTTCTTGGGAGTCCCTTCCTTCATGAACCGGACGAGCGTCTCCACGAAGGACAGCTGTCCAATCTCCTGCCTCCCCTCCGGATTGGAAACAAGGAGCAACAGAGTGGACAGCGCCTCGTCGATCATCCCCAACTTGGTGTCCTTGTCGAGCAATTGAACCAAGGGTGTCACAATGCCGGCACTGATAGCCCTGCCTTTGTTGGCTTGGTTGAGCGATAAGTTAAACAAGGCCGTGACAGCATCTTTCTTCCCTCTGACGGTTCCGTTCTGTAACAACTCTACCAAAGGTGGGATGCCATTGGATGTGCCCACAATCTCTTTGTTTTCGTCGAGCATGGAGAGGCTGAACAATGCTGCGGCGGAGTTCTCTTTGGCGACAACACTACCGCTCTCCAGAACTTGTATGATGGCGGGGATGGCGCCCTCTTTTGAAATCAGCCTCTTGTTGTTCTCCTCAATTGAGAGGTTCAGCAGCGCTGTCACGGCATGCTCTTTAATCTTTGAGTCCGGATAGGATAATATTTGGACTAATGGCGGTATTCCCCCGTGCTCAGCCACTAAAATCCGGTTCTCGGGGCTCTCTTTCGATACCATGCGGATCTTCTCCACGGCTCTCCTCTGCTCTTCTAGGTAGATTGACGACAGGCTTTCCACCAGCGATGGGATTTCTTCTTGGTTCTCCGTGGGGCTGCTTTGGTTACTGTATTTCTTGGGGAGCTTGAAGTTGTATTTCTCACACCATTCTGAAATCAGGTTCTTTAAGGCGCAGTTTGGTGCCAGCTGCAAGTGTGCAAGCGGTTGCCTTGTTTTTGGGCAGGTGTTGCGGTTGGAATCCAACCACTTTTGTATGCTTTCCCTTTCATATGTCTTTGATTGAGACACAGAATCACAAGAAAGAAAAGAAAAAGGAGAGTTTTGTCAGTATCATGTATGTATGGTGAAAGAGCATCAAATTGAGAAATTTTTGTATAGTCTTAAAGCGTCAGATTTGATATGCTCTAAACCACACGGTAATAACAATTCAATCTCCTCTTTGAGAGGATGCACTACTTATAACTAAAATATATAAAACATATTCAACATAACACTTTAAGACCACACAAGAATTTCTCCTCATTTTAACTTTTAGAGGTATCATGTATGGTGAAAGAGCATCAAATTTCTCCATTGAACTCAATAGAAATTTTGCTTGTTCTTGTTCTGAACCATTAATTGTTTGGCACATCATTAGATGTTACTGGTTCAATAAGCAAGGTGAGCTGTCATTCATTTGTTTCTAACAATAAATGGATCAGAGAAACTAAGAATTTCTTTTGTTCTAATTAGCCATATTTATATTACGTTTTCAACTCAATTTTTATTTTTTCTCTTGCTAGGGAGAAATTTTTGTGTAGTCTTAGAGCGTCAGGTTGGACATGCTCTAAACCACACGATGATAACAATTCAATCTCCACTTTGAAAAGATCCACTACATACAACTGAAATGCATAAAACATATTTAATATGACACTTCAAGACCACACAAGAATTTATCCTGATTTTAACTTTTTAAAGTTGTCAAAAGTGCTTTTAGGTGAAGTAACAATTTCTTTCCTTTGAAAAGGGTGCTTTGGAAGCATTTTTTCCCTCCTTTTACTACAAGAGGAAGGTAAACCAAACAAGCACTATACAAAAGCAAATCCAAACCAAGAACTTTGTGATTTACCTGTCCACTTGCAACAATAACAGGATCCGTCATGATTTCCAGTGTTATTGGGCAGAGAAACTCATGAGGTATGACCAAAGAGGTGCTCTTGGAAAGCATCCTAGGCATGACAGGATCGTCAATGACACCGGTCTCTTCCATGCCTGCAATCCTCTTGAATTTGTTGAGGAGGCCAATTATTCTCTGTGTGCTCTCGCTCTGCTGCCCTTTCCTTTCTGCGGCCAGGTTCCTAATAGCGACGGTTTCTATGTTGAGATCGTCGACGCTGTGAAGCTCCAACTTCTTCGCTAGCCTTTCGATTATTGCGCTGTCGGCGTTCCGGTCTTCGTCGTCGGAGATTACCACCATCATGTCCATCGCGAGTTCTATGTCTTGTGTATCGGTCCTCCTCCTCGCCCTCCTGAGTTGCACGAGCATTAGCTCAAGCTGATAATGAAGAACAATATGAACTATTATCCGAAATGTTTGGCAGAAGACATGGAAATGCAGAGTAGGATAATTGTAAACTGACTTTTGATTTTATAATGACACCACAATTCATAACCCACAGCAACTAAATATACATTTGATTTTGAGCAAAGAAAAGATGCATCGTAGTCCTAGGATAAAGGAAACAGGGACAATAGGGATAGAAACATGTTTGAAGAAAACAGTGTAGACCAAAAATCTTCAAATGAGAGACACAAGAGACATGTCTCAGCTGTTCATGTCTCCGTCTTTAATGTTTTAGGACACAAACCAACCGAACACTAGGCATTGGTGTGCATCACTTTCATATGGGTTATGTAGCAACGCATTTAGCAAATGTAGCAGTATTGAGTGTTTATTAATCCTGCATTGCAGTGCTAAGTATCATTTCACCCAGAAAATACATTTTCCCGGTGAGAGAAAACACAGAGGCAACAAAACTGAACTTTCAATGCTCAACAAAACCTGGCATTTTATTTCCTCCCTCAGCCTCAAGTTACTCCCAAAACAGAACACACATTGTTTTCATTTCTTCTTTTTTGTCATTCACAAATAATTAGTCAAAATCATTTAAGATTAACTTCAAAAGTCTTTCTTACAAAAAAAAAAAAAAAAAATAACGGGGCAAAGGAGCGGACAAAGGAAAAATAAAAGGGATGAGAAATGAAAACGGACCTACCTGTTCTTGGACTTCATCCGAGATCCCCAATTCATCACAAGGCACTCCATCTAACACTTGGCTCAATTTCTCATAAACTTTCTGAAACTTGATCATAACCGCTTCGCCCTCCATTGCCTGAAACATCAATACCCAATTTGTCAAAAGTATCAATTCTCCTTAGCAATATTAAAACCTCAATAATAATTACCATATCTCGGTCACATCATAAACCATTTCAACCTTGACACCTTACAAATGCATAGAGATTCTTACGTTATAACCATTTATTGAAACCATTTACGTTTTTCAAAAAGAGGGGCCTTACGAGGTGAATCTTGCTTCCTTCGCTGCACATCCTCAATACCTCCTTGGCGAACAAGAAAGAGTCCCTGAGGCTCCTCAACCACGCCATTCCATTGTCAGGGACCGGTTCGGAGATGTCCCGGAGCTCCTCCAAGAGGGGGAGCATGAGCTTGAAGCGCCGCACCAGGTTGTGACATTCCTTCCGGTGCGTCCTTCGGTATTCCCCAAATTGAGCCACCGATTCGACCACTCGCTGGATTTCGTCCACCGCTTTCGGCTCCTCTTCCAACTCGTTGGAATCTGCGTCCCTCTCTCCTTCCATCGCCATGGATATCGTTTCTCTCTCTCTCTCTCTTTATTTTTCTCTCTCTCGATATGGCTACAGTGACGCCATGCACGTCGATCGCTACGTATGGATTGCTGTTATGAAAACCAGCGCCCCAAAAATTAAAAACAGAAATAATAATAATAATAATAATAATAATAATAATAATAATAATGTAACAGTTCAAATGCCATCTCGCTAACTACTAGTAATTAATTAATGAAATAAAAATGATTGGGTACGCCCCACTCCTGCCACCCGTAATGCCACCGAGTCCAAAATATGGTTCTTTAATTTTGCAAAATGTATTTCGTATAGTATGCCAAATCCAAAAACAAGTAAATCTCACACAATTGACACTCACTCTCATGCGATTAGCACTCACTCCCACGCAGCCATTAGGTCCTTTGTAAAACCCTTAGCCCAATTGTTTCTCAGCCCCACTGTAACTAGGCGTTCCAAAGCACGTCGGCTTCATTTTCTTCATCAAAATTGATAGATTGCTCGTGCTTTTTGTTCGTTTTCAACATTATCATCGTTCATGTTCATTTTCTGCATCATCACATATCTCCTCTAATTCATCATTTTAGACGTAACTTGTCTAATTTGAGATCCAAACTTGCTAATCGATGGAATCTATTAATCAAACCAATGGCAACAGTGAGGTATAACTCTTTAAAACCTTTTTTGAGCATGTTTGCTTTTAGAATAATTTTGTTTGTGCATGTTAGTTGTTAATGTTTGTGCAACAACATGTTAAAAGTTTGTGTACTTTTGTTTTAAAAGTTTCCATTAATTACTCACATAATAGTTTTGTTTTAAAAGTTTGTGCACTATTGTAATAAAAGTCTGCGCAATATACTAGTAAAAGTTTGTGCAATGCCAATCCACTATAATTGTTCATAGAATAATATATGTTTAATGTGTCACATGTTTGTGCAGTTATGATGTAAATGTTTGTGCATTAAAATGATAAAAGTATGTGCACTCATATTTCAATAAATTGAGTCATATGTTTGTGCAAACATGTCATACATGTGTGTGCCCTAAAATGTTAAAAGTTTGTGCATTTTTCTTTCATCTCAATTGCCCACATAGTAAGTTTGTGTACCCATGTTGTAAATGTTTGTGCAATCTCCTCTCATCTTATTTGAATAAGTTGCATAAATTGAATCATATGTTTGTGCAAGCATGTTATACATGTTTGTGCACTAACATGTTAAAAGTTTGTGCACGAATCATTCACTTTATTATGTTTGTACTCGTATGTTGTATATGTTTGTGCGCTAACATGTTAAAAGTTTGTACATTTTTCTTTCACCTCAGTTGCCCACAGAGTAAGTTAATTTGTGCACTCATGTTGTAAATATTTGTAGCTATGGAAGAGGGAGCAAGGATCCTTCATCGGGCACTAGATATGGTAGAGATACAGTTATAGTCACATGGTTCGAGTGCATCTTCTAACGTCAACGAGAAGAACAACAACCTCGATGAAGGATACTTGATTGGTATTAATGATATATGCAACCTTCCTTATGTGTCATGTAAAGGTCGACCAAATACAAAGAGGAAAAAGTCCATCATTGATAAATATGTCAAGAAATATAAGTAGCGGACCAAGAAACAAAACAACGAAAGCATTGTAGAGGTATGAGTGTGTCATATTGGTATTGAATTTTGTGTTAGGTATTGTCATAAATAATATGTCCAGCATGTCATTCACTATTAAATGTTTGTGCACTTTTTCCTAACTGTTTGTGCAATATGCAAATAATATTTGTGTACAAAATTTTTTAATGTGGGCATTAGTATAAAGGTTTGGGTATTTTTCCTTAAATGTTTGTGCATTTTGTGCTTACTGTGTCTGCTTATTGACATTAATATCAAAGTTCGAGAAAAATGCCTATAATGTTTGTACAATTTGCAAATAATTATAGTGCAGGATTTCATAGAGGCAAATTGTTTCATTCGAACCACCATCAAAAAATGTTGCTCTTATGATGATGAAAAATATTAATACATTAATAATATGAAATATATAGATGATGAGAGTGAAGAACTTGGCTAGAAATGTGAATTTAATGAGTATTTATAGAGTTTATAAGTATACTAGCTGTTACTAGCCATTACCCACTAATTCTCCAATTTCTGTCCATTGAAAACTAGCCGTTTTAAGCTTATGGAATTCCTATAGCTTAGTATTTCCACTTCTTCTTGTTCTTGAGTGAGTCGTGCACTTCGAGCGTCCCTCTTGTGCTCTAATATGACTTTTGGTATTATTAGATCTGAAAGAGAAATGAACAAACCCTACGAATGCTTAAAATGTATTAAATGTGCTTAGAGTTACAAAATTAAGTCTTTCGTCAAAAAGGATTAAAGCATGACAATAACTCAATAATAATGCATGGGTTAGTTCTAAACTATATGCAAAACTAAGATAAAGGTAATTCTTATAAGAGAGTTATCAGAATTCTCATTTCAGCGTAGAATGTCTTAGCATGCAAATTAATTAGCAATCTTCTTACTCCGAAAATTATTATTGGATCTATTTCAAAATCCACTCGACAAACTTATCAAACACAGACTGTCCTCTATAAGATTAAACTTGAGATAGGAGTTTAAAGGCACTAAAAAACGATTTTTTGTTTTTCTACAGGTAAAAGGAGATTGAATATTACCATTCCAAGAAATAAAGTTTTGATGGATTTTAAACCATTCTTGAAGTAGGAGGTAACACACCACAAGCTTCAGATAACTGCATTAAAAATAGAATATTTGAGAGTCTTCCAAATTTATTTCACCCTCATGAGACAAATCACTTTTCCACAGTTTTCCCATAAAATCTTAACATTATCCTTGATAGTGTTATAGTTGAAGACTAGAAGCAATTAAACAGCATTATTACTAAAGTGCGCACAATTTTCATTTCGTGACTTTTCTTAATTAAAAAAAATAGTAAAACTTTTTTTTCTATAATTATATACAATTAATTACTTTGGTCTCATATTTATAAAAGTATTCAATTTGGTTCTTTATTTTCAAAAATGAGTCAATTTAGTCTTTTTTTTTTTTACCTTTAATCACATTTGAATAGTAAAATTAATTGCAGGAGATATGTAATATTAAAAACTGTTATTAAACGTAAAAAAAAATAATCAAATCAACTAATTTTAAAAAATAGATGATCAAATTAAACGTTTTTAAAAGTACAGTATCAAAGTGATTATTTAGGTATAATTATGGAAATGAAATGGAGTTTTATTAAAAAAAAGAAGAAAGAAAGAAATAGCTAGTTCAATCTGTTGGCCACACATGTTGGCAGTTGCCACCTCTAGTGGCATTAAAATCAAACATTACCAAATATAGCAATTCTAAGCTGATTAATTTTAGCTTCTATCTGATTTTGATCACCACCCCATCCTACCTGCGTTATTAATACAAAGGAATTTTTCACGGAAGTAATAATTATGGACCGAAGAAAAGAAACACTTTTGGTTTTGGAAGCATGCATAATTCAATGAAGCTAATAAATTGTCAGTTCTTGCATGTAGAATAAATATGCATAAATTAATCCATGATTACATTTGAAAATCTGTAATGATGAGCCATAGTTATCATTGCAATTTGATTTGGTCTCCCACACAGTTATCCAATTGGCATACACCATTGCTCTATGAAAGTTAATTTTAATGATTCAAGTACGTTCGCTTTGATTACACAACTCTTAACTCTGTTGACCTTATTCCTCTTTCTTCTTCTTCTTTTTTCATTTTTCTTTTACAAACGTCATTCCTAATGTTAGATGATCTTATATAGCATTTATATGAGCCACAGCCAATGTGTGGTTAAGGTGTTGCAAGCTTTGGTCCCTATTCTCTTCATAGGTCTATAGTTGAGTTGGATCAGATTAGTCAAGTTTTTAATAATATAAGTGTTGGATTGCACAACAATAGGATTTCTAATATTGGAAATAAAAATACATGGACTACAGGTACCATTAATTCAATAGATTTTGTGTAGAGTGTGACATTATGTACCTAAAATAAATGGTTACCATTTCTCAAAATATATATATATATATATATATATATATATATTATCGCAAACCAAATACTTAATACGAATTAATTGTAAGTAGGATGAGATATACTCATTTTCTCATGTAGCTTACACAATTACCTATATCAGGATAACATGTATATGTGCTATTATATATTTTGAGTGTTCGGTTGAGATTTAGTTCTTGTGATCATATAAGTGGGCATTCTTTCTTCCTTTGAATTAACATGCATATTGTATTTGTAAACCAAATTGGTTAGAGTATAGCAAACTCACATACACTTTTTCACATGATAAGGTTTGCATATTCTGTACATAGCTAATTTGCTTATTTTGGCCTTTATTATTTTAATACGTTTCGCTTTATTGTAACAGACCCATTACCGTACACGTGTATGAACTCTATGTTGTGTGTTGAACTTGTTAGAAAAGTTGAAATGGAAGGCTTAATTATTCACTTCAAATCTTCTTTTAGAATTGAGAAGTCCTACCGTGTCAACTTGTAGTGTACGAGACTATTGAACCTTGAGTCTGACAGAAAGGTTATAAAATTACCATGAGGCGTTCGGCAGAGGAAATGTTTTAACATTCTTGGGTACTCTAAGATGAGAATGTAAGATTTTTATGTTTGGTACATGTTTAACAAGATAAACTCAGTAACTTGCATTTTTAGGATAGAAAAACTCACTATTTTTAAATCCATCTTTTATATAGGGACGTATAATCTGATAAGTTTATGGATGAAGTTTGATAAACTCATCCCATGTTAAGAAAAAAAAGTACTAGATGGCATTATCGCATCATATATCACACTAAACAAGAAGTCATTTAAACAAAGAACCAAAAAACATGTACTATCACAACAAATAGGCTCTAAGGTAGTGTTTAGTTAGCATCTCAAAACAGGAAATATGAAGACGCAAGAATAACGGATACGCGTTTCTTGCGTCTCTCCATTTTGGAGGTATGCAGAGATGCGTCCTGTACGTCCTAGACATCTTTTTTGTATTTTTCTTTTTTAAATGTATAAAAATTAGTTAAAAAATTACCTTAAGACAAAAAACAATTTTATATTTTATATTTTCGTCTTATTTTCCAAACATATTGTTGTCTCTATTGTCTCTGTATTTTTTGTTCAAAGACTCTTACCAAACACTACTTAAGAGAAAAATTATCCACTAATAGAATCAAATTGAAGTCCAAAAGGATTATTATCTTTGGCGACAGAACCCCAACTCTCCCACAAATTAATATTTGTTCCTATTCTATTTGAATTCTAGTTAAGCTGGTTGCGTGCTTAATTTGAGGTGAAACACATTTATAATTAATTTTGAGTTTCAATATAAATGAATTTTTTTTTAGGTCTCAAGAATTAATTCTAAACTATCATAACATAAATCTAAAAACACTATCATAACATAAATCTAAAAACACTTAGTCTCCACTCATGTAAAGAGAAATACATGTACGTTCACTAGGGGTGTCAAACAGGCCAACCCGACCCATTTAGGCCCGAGGGCCTATTCAGGCCAAAATTATGCCTCTTTTTAGGGTTTAGCTCATTTATGGTTAATCCATGACTAAACAAGCTAGCCTGTCAGCTGGTCTTTTTTTTTAAAAAAATTTAGTCTATTTTTTATGGTTTTAAATACAAAGTAATGAATAAGTATGCGTAATCATTTTTAACTATTTGTTATCGTTTATCTATTAATTAATCGACAAGAAATAGTTTAAATGGTTGATTGCAAAGTTATATTATCTTTTTTGTTTCTTCAACTATCTTGCTTGAAAGATATCAAATGCTATCAAATGCTATTTGAAATCGATTCATGAATTAATACAATTTTCATTAATTAAATGGCGGCATATAACATTAATGTGAGTACTATTATGTTATTGATCAAAAACACAATTGAATATCTTTCTCGTAGATTAATCAATAATAAACAATGTTTGAAACTATATATCAATTTGTAGGGCATAGGTACTCATTGAAGGAATGGAATGCTATCAATATCTATGTTATAGCACTTCAGCTATATAGCAATATAAATATAGTTAAATAGTTAAACATAACAAATAGTTAAACATTCTCAATTATAAGCCTAAATAGTTAAACTCTAAACTCTTAAATTCCAAAATAAAATTTAGAGTCTAAAATGAAACTTTTAAAATTTTAGTTTGTAATAAAAAAAAATCATGGGCTGACCCGTTTAGCTCGCGGGCTTAAATGGGTTGGGTTATTTTTTTTTCAAATTTTCACATACCTATTTTTTGAATGTAAAGTCCGTCCATTTAATCGAGCTCGCCGGTCGAGCTCATTTTGACAGTCCTAATGTTCATAAAGCACATTTAATGTGTGCTCCATGAACACTATCAACTTAAGGATGTCAAAATTGAGATATTACGTAAAATTAGAATAAAACGTAAAATTGTCACGATATAAATTGTAAGATCATTCAATTTAAGTGATAGTAATGAGGTTAGTTAACTTCTTTAAATTCGTAAGATCATAAAATTTTAATATTTAAATCAAAATTTTAATAACCTTATCCATCAATATTAATTTAAAATATTTTGTATATTTTTTAAATACTTTAAATTAAAATAAATAATTAATAATAATCGTGAAACACCCTCATTGGAGTTAAATATGTTCCATGAACAGAATAATTTCTCCCCCATATCATAGTCATAACTAGAGTTTATAAATATTCACTGGGACTGTGACACTGTCTAACCATAAGATAAAAAGAAACAATTTATTAAACTAAATCTTCCCGTTTCATACTTCACATCACACCCTCTTTCTCTCTCTGCTGCCAACTCTGTTTTCTGATTCCCCTTTCTTCTTTCTTCTCCTTCTTCCTTCTTCTTTCTTCTTCTTCATCCCACCATGAAAAACACCCCAAAAGACTCAGAACTCTTCTTCTTCCACTCCTCATGGACAATCACAAAGCTAATGGCACTCTTCTTCCTCTTAGCCTCCACCTCCTACCTCTTCTACTCCCTCACATTCCTCACCACCCACCATTCCTATGATCACATCAACAACAACAACAATTGTGACCAAATCCAAAACCCCACCACAATCCACACATCTGACACGTCATCATCATCAGCACCTTCCCCATTATCTCAATTAGAAGAAATCACCCCAGAAAAACCACAACCCAACATCATTGAAGATGATGACAAAAAAACCACAAACATATCCCACATAGTATTTGGCATAGGAGCATCATCAAATCTATGGAACCATAGGAAAGAGTACATTAAGCTATGGTGGAGGCCTAATGTGACAAGGGGAATCGTTTGGCTAGACCAAAATGTCCAAATTGACCCTCGAGAAGAGCCACTCCTTCCAAAATTGAGGGTCTCCAGCGACACATCAAGGTTCAAGTACAAGCACCCCCATGGAAACAGGTCAATTTCGGAAGTAGCTGCATGGATATTCATATAATACTTCTGCATTCATATTTAATTTTGATATATCTTCAAAAAAAACTGCTTTTTAGTAGATATTTATCATCTTTAAATTAAAAAATTTTAAGATAAAATTTTAATTTGTACACTATTAGATTACTTTTTGCTAATACGATGAACTTATAGCTTAGTGGTTCCTCCTATATTGAGTAAACCGAGAGTTCATGTTCAGTTCTCAACTTTCCTAATCCCTAATTAATATCTTGATTTTAAAAGAAAAATATACTTTTGTCTAATCATATTATCATTGTTTGTTAATATTTTACAAATCTTATTTTTTCATAGTTATAGAATTTTATCAAATACATATATGCCGTCATATCAATACACGTACCGGTGTTTATGCAGGTCAGGGATTCGAATCTCGCGCATCGTCTCGGAGACGGTGAGGGTGGGGTTGAAGAATGTGAGGTGGTTGGTGATGGGGGACGACGACACAGTCTTTGTGATTGAGAATTTGGTGAAGGTGTTGCAAAAATATGATCACAAGCAATTGTATTACGTTGGTGGGTCCTCGGAGAGCCACATGCAGAACATCTACTTCTCCTACGATATGGCGTTTGGGGGTGGGGGGTTTGCCATAAGCTACCCTTTGGCAGTGAAGTTGGAGAGGATGCAGGACAGGTGCTTGAAGAGGTACCCTGCCCTGTATGGCTCTGATGACAGGGTTCATGCTTGTATGTCTGAGCTCGGTGTTCCTCTCACCAAGGAGAAAGGCTTTCATCAGGTTAGTACTTGCTCAAATTTAGTAGGTGTATAGTCCTTCCGAATTTTACTTTTTGGGTGATATCTAAAAAAATATATTCATGCCTAATTTGGTCTCTGACTAAATTAATACTTTATTTTTTACAATATTATGAGACTTACTTTCACATCATATGATGTGAGTATGTGTTCTGTGATATATTATAAGTGAGAGACTTGATGTTTACACCAACTTTAATGTTAAAATAACGCTTTTCTAATTTTTTATTAAAGATAAGTTAAACACCAAGACATTCTCTAAACATCAGCTTAGATATTAACTTTTGAGTTTGTGAACGTATGACACTAGTTCTGTTTTTGGTTCCATCATGTATTCATTTAACCTTAGATATGAGATCAAAGGTGAGTGTGAGGGTGGATCTATTAAGATTTTATCCATAAAAAATTAGACTTACCCAATGTCTAACTTTAAACAAGTACAAATCAGATAACACAACGAGAAAAGGGATCAAGAAATTAAAATAACAGAAAAAGAAAAAGAAAAAAAACAAAGAGATTAATCAAGTGGTATTTTTTATTTTTGGTAACATGAGTTAAGTGGAACTTTGCTGCTTGACTGTGGTCAACATATGATTGAAATGGAAGTAAGCAATTTTAAAAATACCAGTAATTAAGATGCGATTATTTCAACTTTTAAAATGTTAGTTAATATTATGTTTAATATAAAGCTCAAACAGTTAAATTTTTTTTAAAATTTAATTCCTTTTTTAAATTCAAATATTATTTTTTAAAAATAATATTATAAGAATTAAGTTTTTGGTTAAAAAATAATTTTTTTCAAAAAAACTGAAAGAAAGGCACACTATAAAGGACGAAAGAGAAGCTGAACCATGTCATTTATTTATCCATGTGATTATCTTAACTGAACCCATGTCATTAATTTAAAAAATGAGCATATTTAGGTTACCCACACCACATGATGCATAATTTATCCATGCGAATTATCATTTTTGTTTTTATTATAATTAAAAGTAACTAGTTCTTTTTGTTTATTCAAGTGATCTGTTTGATTTTTTTGGTAGCATTAGTTTTTGCTTGACTTTGGTCAACATATGACTGAAGTAGGAGTCAGCAGTTTAAGAAAATTAAAAGACAAATGAGAAGGTGGATCATATCATTAATTTATCCATGTGAATTATCTTAACTGATTTCATATCATTAGTTTAAAAATTGAGCTTTTTTAGGTTACCCACTTGATGGATGATTTATCCATGTCAACGATCTTTTTTTTAATAAAAAAAATTAAAACAATATTTTTGTTTGTTTCCGGATATTATATTTGATTGGGGTGATAAGATGATAAACCAATAATGATCATCACTTTGAGCATGTCTTTCATATTATTTATATTTATATAACCCTTAGAGAGAGGCTAATACTAAAAGACTACAAATTTACCTATATGTAGAAGAACTTTCTCATGTGTCAAATTTCGTGTAAACAAAAGGATGTTAATTACTTTATAGAGATTGTGTATACTTAATGAAGATATCTTATGAATTATAGAAATTTGAGAGGCAGATAATAACTAATAGCAATAAATTGCTACAAGGCCATAGATACCATAAAGTGCAAAAGAACAGAAGAAGACATCATCATCGGTGGCATACGCCAAATACAATACTTTGCTTTTATAATTTGATAAATATATTTGATCTATCTCCTTTTTAGGACATTTTCCTTTTTCTTATTCATCCTTGGAAATCATCCAGTTACCCGTAATTCCTGTTCTTTGACCCTCTATCATTTGATATTGTCACGTCTATCTTACACGATCCAAAAAGCCAATTATGAAAAAAGTTGTTGGATTCTCCTTCCTTTTTGTTTTTCCTTTTTTTTTTTTCTACTTCCGAAAATGTTAGAGTTTGTGTTTAACATGAATGTTTAGGAACATCTAACTTTCAAAGTCATGAGCCGCTTCCACGTGTGATACACGTGGCTACCACCTTATATTTTAGCCCTGTGATGTGTCCTACTCTTAGTTGAATTAACTCCACTCACGTCATCAATTATATTCCTTCGAAAAAATTATTTTAAATTATATCACCTGCCACATAGTATAAAACCATGCATCTTTTTTCTGTTTTGATCACTTAAGTTGTTGTTATATGTCGTACATATAAGTTGTGACACCCGTTACATAATTTTGGCACCCTCTATAGCACTGATTCATTTTGAACACCTACATTCAGTGTTAGTATAAATCAAAATCCAGCCTGTGATATTAGCTGGCCTACGGAATTTCTTGTCTTCTTTTGGGTTGTGACTAGAGTTCTTGATTTCATAACAAGGAATGAATTTCAGTTTCTAATTCGACAAATAACTTTGAACACTCACAAATTTTTTTTTTATTTTAGCTAATATACTAAGAGAATAATATATATAGATACATATCATGTATTGAGTAGATCGAAGAGTTTAATTATTATTTACTAGTAATTTTTTTATACTGTTATTTAATTAAATTTTGTTATCTAAGTAAAAATAATTGACTTTTTCACCAACTACATGAAAAGTCATGTATATCGAACAATTTGATTGGATTAAACTGTCAGTGAATAACAATTAAACTCTAAAAAAAAGGTAGTACATAATTTTTGACTCAAAATCGTTTTCTTAATTAATTAACACATTACATTATCTGATCTTTGAAATGAAAAACTTATTTTTCTTTTAAATAGTATCATGTTAATTTGTTAGAAATAAAATAATGTTATGCAAAATATTTAAACTCAAGGTAGAAATCATTCCCTCACCTCACCCAAAAATCATTGAGCATATTAATTGATTTTGATTAAATACTTGTTTAAGTATTTTTCTTTAGTTTTTTTTTTTATTTGGGTAAGCTTATACTAGGTATATAGTATTTTTCTTTAGCTTGTTTTATTGTCCAATTGGGTATGCTTACATTGATTTATTGTATTTTTGTGCAGTTTGATGTATATGGAAATATCTTTGGGCTCCTAGCAGCCCATCCAATTGCACCCCTAGTGACCCTTCATCACTTGGACCTACTTGAGCCCATATTCCCAAATGTGACCCAAGTCCAAGCCCTGCAGCGGCTCGAGGACCCAATAAAACTCGACCCATATGCCGTTATGCAACAATCCATTTGCTATGACAAAACCCGGGTTTGGACCATATCTGTATCTTGGGGGTATGCGGTTCAAATATTCCGGGGCATCTTTTTGCCCCGGGATATAGAGGTGCCGGCGAGGACCTTTTTGAATTGGTATCGCAAACCTGACTACGCCGGATATCCGTTCAACACGCGGCCTTTCAACCGGAATCCTTGCCAGAAGCCTTTTGTTTTTTACATGTCTAATGCTACCTATGATGGTGTTGCCAATGGAACTGTGAGTGAGTATATTCGGGTCCAACCGAACCCGGATTGCAAGTGGAAAATGGCGGATCCAACCCAAATCGGCAAAGTAAAGGTCCATAAGAATCCCGACTGGCATTTGTGGGACAAGGTTAGTTGCTTTTTCTAATTTCAAAGGCCCAAAATTCGACCCAATCTTTTTCATATTACAAATTTAAATATAAGGTTAAGGTTATGTGCACCTTGAGTGTAAAACTATTCAATTTCATTTACTTATGTGTTGTATGTAAGAGACTTTTGAAGTAATAAGAATAAATTACAATCACTTTTATTTATGTGACATCACATCCGCGAGGATAAAAGAATTTTACATGGACACTACATAGAAATCAATTTCTTTAAATATTGCTTTGTTTGGAAAAATATATTATGAAACCGATAATAATGGGTACATAAATTGGTTTTGGTTTGTTTAATTTGTTTTGTGCAGTCTCCGCGAAGAAATTGTTGCAAGGTTCAATCAACAAAGGGGGAAGGAAGAACTCTGGTGATTGATGTCGAGGAATGCAGAGAAGATGAAGTTATTGAGTTGTAGTTATATAAGCATTGGTAATAGCTTCCCTGTCTGTGTAGATAATTCTTAACCCAATCATTTGCCTTATTTATTTTCTTACACGTTTTTAAAGTTATCTTGACAATTTGATAGCAGAGAGTTATAGTGTGTACACTGATGAGTGTTACAAGTGTAATTAGTTGCTTCTTTTTTTACTTCCCCATGGGATAATGATTTCAAAAATCTATGACATCCATTACATTATTTTTAAAAAGATTTGATGGAATAATGCAACCATTGATTAGAGAAAGGAGTGTATGTATATTTTGAGATTAGAGGGAAGTGCTGTGTATGAAGAGCCGTGTAATCTACATTAATTGTTATTGAAAGAAAAGGTAATCATGAGATGAGAAAAAAATGAAAAATTAATAAGCAACATGGAACATTTGTACAGCATGATAGAGTTAGAGTTGGTCAAGGTGGCAATGAAACCTAATTCTTTAATCAATAGTATTGGTTTGAATTTTTAGAATAAAAAAAAGGTTTTGCTAATAGATACATATATTCGTAAAAGGATCTTCAGTCAGATCGAATTAGATTAGTCAAGTTCCTGATAACAAGATTTAAATGTCGGTGATTCAAAAGTCGACAAAAGAAAAAATATTGTAAACACTAGTTAAAAACTATTTTAAAGATAAGTGGCATAAAATAATTAAGGGCCCGTTTGATTTAACCTTTAAAAAAAATTAAGTTTGGAAGAATTAAGTTTGAAAAATTATTTTAGAAGAACTAAGTGTGAGAGAATTGATTTGCATTTTATTTGAATATTTTAAAAGTAAATTTGAAATAATTATTTTTGTTTGAATGAAATAAAATTACAAAAAGGACATAACACAATTTTAAGGTAAATTGATATATTTTTGAAAGAAAGAAAGAGAAAATGTTATATTAAAATTAAAAAGGTAACTTCTTTTTTTTCAGTTTTAGAACTTGAACTAAAAAATAATTTTTTATTTTAGTTAACAAATTTAAATTTGAACTGTTATTAATTTAAGTTTTTTAAAATAAAATAAAATAATTACTATTTAAACTCATTTTTAGTTCAATAAATGTAAGTTTAGAATAGAATTAAAGTAGCAAAATTGATAACCAAAGGAGCACTTATATGATACTTTAGATTAGAAGAAGACGGCTTTGTACCTTAAAATGGGGTACAAAGCGGGTTAGCTGCCCCCATCTCACCCTTTGTCCTTGCTTCGACTGCCTGAAGCAACATAGGACAAATCAAAACCTGACAAACTGTCACCAGGAAAGCACCAAACCGCACGGCATGCATTGCATGGATAGAGATTTTTCAACAATGCACATAAGACAGCTAACTGAATAAGTGATGATTATCTCCATGAGAAAAATA
Organism: Nissolia schottii; assembly: GCA_003254905.1. Lineage (NCBI taxonomy): Eukaryota > Viridiplantae > Streptophyta > Magnoliopsida > Fabales > Fabaceae > Nissolia > Nissolia schottii. The sequence goes on from QANU01050875.1 coordinate 474,441, forward strand.
CATATTGCACTGTAGGGTTTCCAAAGTATCAACATCAACATTTCATTTCTACTAAGAAAAAGTATGCAACTTTTTTATATTTTGAATAAAATACAATCCCTCATCTAATATTGTGGAGATGCACGAAAAAGAAACCGAGGAATGTGGTGCGAGGGATGGTGGCGACGAGCAACACCATGGATGTGTAGGTCGGTTCACAGAAGAGATCTCAATATAAGATCTGATCTTGGAGAAGCATATCTGATCTTGCTTTTATTTTTTGTTATATTTCAATGTTTATTTTGGATATTATTTGGATTTTGTTGTGATTGATGGTGGATGCTTGTTTCTTTTCTTGTTTTTGGGTGTATTGATTTTTTTTTTCCTGAAAAAATTAAGGAAAAAGAAGAAAAGTATATGATTCTACATGGTGACAGATTCTAGAAATGTTCAACCAACATCTTGAAACTTCATTTTTTTTTTGTATGACATTAAGATCCTGGAATATTAAGATTATGACCATGATTGTGTGAATATCAGTGAGAACAATATTGTTGAGATGATTATTGATGAACTTCTAGGTTAAGGTGGTGATGGTGATGGTGTGGTAGTAGTAGAGGAGAGGAAAAAAGAGGCTAAAATTGAGAATGCATTTAATCACATTTGTAAAATGTGTTTAATATAGCCACATTTTAAAAATGATGTTAAATGCATGTGTTCCACCTAAACTTGGCTTGGAACCGTAGAAGGCTTAAACAATGTTATGAGAAGATTAGATAACTTTTGCTCACGCTATGGCGGCTGGCACCCGCTGAAAGAAAAGTTGGCTTCCCTCTCTCAATCACTTTTCCTCACCCAACCATTTCTATGCAACTCTTCTCTCTCACACCAAAACACTCTTTTTCTTCACTTTTCAACCATATTCTCGACCCTCTTCCTTCTCCTCATATTGCTAGCATTTCCTTTGGTTTGATATATTTCAATGTTTATGTCAATGGGTATTTGGCTTATAAAGATTTGGATCTGTCTTACATTATGAATTCGCTGGCTTCGCCATTATGCTGATTTCGTGGTTGATGGTGATGGCGGCCTAGGGGCTTTGAGTGTTAGTGTAATATGAATAATTCTCGTGGTAGCCTTGATTGAGAAGTTTGTGCTGGTTTTGTTCTGAAGAGCTGGTCAAGGGGAAATTCGGGTATCTGGCTTACATTGGTGGCTGCTGTGTGCATTGTGTTAAGCTTATCCATAGTGATACGTAGGAGGATGTCAAAGGGAATCTGTACCATGGTCAAGGTTGCATGTGAAATTTTCAGATGATAATGTCAAGATTGGGGGAATCTTTAGTTTGATCAGAAGAAGAAAAAAAAATGAAAGAAAGATTGACAATATTTAGATACCAAGTGAATAAGTTGTGTCGTGTATAAAATATAGACAAATCTAGGTGACTATCATAGGAAAAGAGAAGAATCATGTAGGAATGTTCTGGGGATGAAGCTATCAAAGGATGGCAGAGTTTGACAGTGACTAACATAAGCTTTGTTTGGAATCATAATTCTTTGGATTTGGAAAAGAATCCTCTAGTTAAGGATTGTTATCCTGTATGTATGTTCCTTTACTTGTTTAAATCATAATGTTAAGCATTAATGCATTCCTTTTGGCTCTTTGCTTATTATTATTGTTCAGTTTGCTCTGCTTTGTAATGTTGTAGCTTTCATCATAGTAAGTATTTGAACTTTGAAGATATTTATGTAACTTTCATATTGAGTGGTAATATACGACTTTACTGATGATGATTTAAGTTACCAGTTGCTTGGACTAGTATTGTTTGTATTCATAATAATGGGTAGAATTTTCCAATTCCATGGGCATGTTGAACCTGAAGAACGGTTACAAATTAAGATTGCTCTTGCTAATTTTCTTCAATTCTGAGTAATTGCAGCTCTTTACATGTTATCAAAATAGGCGGGGATAACCGTGGTTGATCTACCTAATTCGTCTTCTCTTTTATACTTCGTTATGGCTTTAATTTGACTTTTAAATTTCTCTATGCACTACAAGAAAATAGCTGGTTACCGTCGACATTACCGTCGGTGTTACCGTCGGTTTTTTATGCTACCGTCGGCATTACCGTCGGACGCGGACACACGGTAAAGTGGTTGATGGTAATCATTTTACCGTCGGAAAATGAAACCGACGGTAATTACCGTCGGTATAAACCGACGTAAACCGGTTCACATTTGAGTACATTTGAACCGGTTTACCGTCGGTTCGAGGCGACGGTAATATAATAATATTTTTGTATTATTTGTTTTAATTAAATAATTAATTAAATATTTTTAATTAATAAAGTATTTTTAAAAATTAAATATTTTTAAAAAATAAAATTGTTTATAATTTTGTATTATTTGTTTTAATAAATGACTATAATCATATCAATTAAAAATTTTATTTAATTTTTGTAATTTATAAATATATTAAAATTTACATTTAATAACTAATTAAATATTTATATGTTATGTGGTGGACAACATATATTCCGTTTTTGGTAGAATTTAAAGATGGACGGTGCACATGTGAAAAATATAGTTTCTTAGGTAAAAGACAAATAAGTAATAGGGGACAGATACCTCACTAGTGGCTCAAATTCGGGCTTCTACAACAATAGTTTCTCAAATAAACCTACACACTCCTCCTATATTGTAACACCCTAGCTAGCTAGCTTACGCATAAGTCGTAAACCATGCTTCACTAGGTTGTTATCTACTTGGTTAGAATGCTTATAGTCCTTTGCCCCTTCAACCCAGCACATGCAATATTAATACAAACAGCATTTTAACCTACTATGCTTACATACCCGAATTAGCTAGGTGAATGTTTCACATGCACACAATTCCAGCGAGATAATTTATACTCAAGTTATCTTCATCAATTTCTCCTTCGAATCAGCCATACACACACATCACCAACACAAACCTATTGTTGTCGCGATTATAAAATTAAAACACCCTAAACGGTGCTAAGGTCCAGATTACATTCTATCCGAACATTCTCTTTTTCAGGACATCACATACATTTTATCCGAACAGCACTCCTATATGTACTAGCACACACAACACCTTAACAAGCTATATTTCCATATACCAATTTATTTAAATGAGCAAAATAGCATATTAGAATCCCATACTCCAAATTAATTAGGCAATTTACATAACGCATACAATTATCCTAACAGCTTTCTATCATGTTGCATTTTCACATATCACTTTAGCTAGATAATTAAAGAACACCTGCAACAGCTCCAAATACCATTATAACATATTTTAGCCATACTTAATTTAGCTAGATGATTAAAGAACACATGCAGCAGCTCCAATTAGCATTATAACATAATTTAGTCACGTTTCATTTGACTAGAACTTTATCTACTCATGCAACAACCACAAATACCAATTTAGTTTGAATTATGCGAAATCTTCTCATGAACACAAAATTCCATTTAATAGCAAACAACACTTAAATCATCCTAACATTTTCTTACTTCAAAAACTGCAGAAGCACTAAAATTCTCTAAATTTTCTCATGAGCACAAAATTCCAATTAATAGTAAACAACACTTTACTATAATTTATTTTGAATAACATTTTCGCATAATTTAATTTAAATGATCATAACAACACTTTACTATAATTTATTGTGAATCACATAATCATAATTCATTTTCTTAGCTTGACAATTTCATAGTTGCACATACAGTCCACCCAACAACCTTAGAAGGTAGTTATATTACATTTTTCATAATTCAGATCCTTTCTAAATTTTTCTACTCTCAGTTGAACACACTAACACTGGACTCATACCACCTGTTTCCAATTTACAAGATCTTATGAAACATATTTAACATACAACAACATATAGGATATGGATTTGGTAACAAGTTCCCTTATCTGAAATTTTTCAAGCATACATTTGAACGGCCAATCCATACTAAGCCCTTATCACATCACCTAAATTATAAAATTTTCTTGTTATGCATTTATCAATTAATAGCACTTAGAACCCGATTCTATTTACCCTCCTTATAGCTAGAAATGGAAAAATAATATAAAAATCAATCACACTTCATCTAGACCAACACATATTTATTACAATTCATAGTTTGTCAGTTACTCAAGAAGCCTAAAATGTATAGGGGAAGTAGCACCAGTATGATTTAGTTGCAATATAGCTTAGGTTCACACAAATTTAAAAGTTGTTAAAACTTAAAAGTCTGGTGTTTGTTAACATTTAACTATATTCTGTTCTGTTAATAAAACTAGCATCAACATCTTTACTTTTAGAACAAAGGAAGATTTAGATCAAATTAAGTAAATACAACACAATGAGTGACCCTCTAAGTTCAAGTACAATTCCAATTACAACACAAAAGTAGTCGATGCCCTCAAAATCTTCAGGCTTTATCACTCCTCGGTTCTCATAATATCTATCGTACATCCAAAATATTACCGCGGGAATCATTTTTTCCAGAAATCCTATGTACATGTTACACAAATTATGGACGTGAACTTAATAATTTTAATGACTTAACTGAATGCATTAAGAATTAATTCCACACAAATATTTGTTAAACCATTCTACAACATAGGCCCTCCAATCTCCGCAAACAACACATAATCACCGTTGCCAGCACATCAATTCAAACAATGTCGGAAAGTATCGCTAAGCGTTCCTTCCCCCAGTCCAGCCATACAACTCCAATCCTACAAATCTATCCTAATAAAATAAGTCTCTATCCTAGTACCAATAAAGTTTAAGACATACCTAATTGCCATTGATAACTGTTTGATCAATCCTTGACACAATCCTTAACTCCTTAGATCCTCGGCTCATTACAAATTAAGTGGTAGTGACACATCCTTAGCATAAGTCATGGCAACCAAAAGAAATGAAATGTTAAATAAACATAGACAATGTTATGAAATTAACATATATTTTGTGGGGTGCAAAGGAAAGAACAGAAGCAAGGAATATGTGGCTTTAGTGGTGGCGGCGCGGTGGTGTGAAAAAAAGAAAACAATAGCTACCCACAATGCAAGACAACATACCTGTAGCACGGTGGTGGAGCGGTGGTGGCACGATGGTAGCGCGGTGGTGGCACGGTGGTGTTATGGTGGTGAGTGGGGAAGGAGAGAAGGGAAGAGAAATGAGAAAGAAGGAGAAGAAGTTGCAATAATGAGAAGAAGAGAAAGGAAATTCGCTTAAGTATTTGTCTAAAAAATTACCATCGGATTTATTCGACGCTAACCAGTGAATTCTAACGGTAATAATATAAAATAAAACGCATGGTTTTATTAAACACATTACCGTCAGTAATTACCGACGGTAACTTGCTTCCCAAAAACGATGCATTTTTATTCATAAAGTTACCGTCGGATCTAAGCAACACCAACGGTAACCCAATTACATGGCGCCAACATTTTGGAGCCAAAATGAAAAACTTTAAATAAATTTTTACTGTCGGTAATATCCGACGGTAAAGGCGGCTATTACCCACGGTAATGGACATACTGCTTGTTTTTTTACGCGAACCGATTACCGTCGGTAAAGTGGTAAATGCCGACGGTAATACCGTCGGAAAATAACCGACGGTAATTTTGGGACGGTAATAGTCATATTTCTAGTAGTGATGGGTAAATTATCTATAAATACTTTTTTATAAGTACATGCCCGCCATTTTAGACTAAGTCAAATATTATTCTTTTAATGGAGTAAAAGTGAGAATGAAAGTTTAATGAATTAAATAGATAAATAAAACTACTCCTAAATCACCATTTTTGATCCCTATTAAACACACTCAAGTTAGAATTTTACTCATAAAAAGGATGCCTCAATTCAAAAGCCTCTCTCGATTCTTTAATTTTGAACATTAACTCATAGAATGGTGTCCCTTTTTTTTTTATGTGTCAGTAGTTACTAATTCTTTAAAAGATTTGCATAATTATAATTTATTTAGTATTTTAAATCATTAAAAAATATATTTAAAATATTTTTTTTGCTTACACACGAGAGAGACATGACCCGAAAACTTTTGGATCCTAACATGCATGAACACATGCCCAATCAATTTTTTTTGTGGTTTCTAAAATAACCTGGGTAAATACTTTATCTTACTTAATTTATCTATTTTTTAATAATTTTTACAACTAAATTCATCAAAATTTATTATTATTTCATGATCTAATGTGAAATATTTATGAATTATATGATCTAATGTAATAAATTAATATTTTTCAATACAATATTTGTAGAGAGGTGCATCGTAAACTTAAACGGTCCGCAAATCTCTAGACCTCTTATAAGTTGGCTCTAATTTGATTGATAAAAAATTTATATTACGATTATATAGAACATAAAATGATAACAAATTTAATAAATTTAATTATAAAAAATAGATGAATTAAATAATATGAGTATTTATTCCATGAGATATATTTAAACAATCACTTTTTTTTTTTTAATTTAAATACTTCCAAACACGTGCATATGTCATCGTGTTTGAGACACGTCAACATCGCATTTTCATATAATGTGTTTCTTGGATTGACAATTTGACACGGTATATGTTCACTTCTCCTGCATTCCAACGTGTATGCGTATCTTAACATACCAAAGTTGAACACACTTCTAACACACGATGACCCCAATGAAGCTTCAGACACGCACGAGCCTTCATGCTTTCATGTGTATCCTCCTCATTAACCGCTTAACATAAGACTCAAATCATTCCATATTCGATTACACACCCCAATATGAAGGCACTGAAAACTGAAATAAATGGGAAATCAGTTTCCAGTTTCCATGCACACCCACTCTCTGCCTCTCTCTAACGATTCATCTTCCGATTCTGTGTTGTACCTTTCGGTTGGCACAAATCACAACACTTCAACATGTTGACCATCTCATCCCATGTCAAACTCTTTGTATGCCCCACATGATTTTTCTCCATATTAAATAATACCACTCCTACTAGCTTCTACAATATTCCAATCACAACATTAATTAGGACATGAACCCCATGCTTTTTGGTTTTTACATTCCTAGTTAGTGTCTCAATTTGATTTGATCTCTCCTTATATAAAGTGTCCCATCCCATTCCATTATAAGGTAGAAGAAAAGCCAAATTAAGATGGTTGTGGAATTGAAGATGATGTTACCCTCTAAAGGAAAATATGGCAGGGCTCAATTTGCAATAAGGCTAATAGTGCTGCTTGTGTTTCTGGGTTGGATTTTCATTTGGGTAATGGCTCCCACTAACACTTACAAACAAATATGGCTGCCTCAACTTAGAGCAAAGATTAATTCTACCTATTTTGGTAAACAAGGTATCTTTTATTTACTTATTTATTTTTTTGATTCAGCGATATATGTATAGGAAAAAAAAAATTAATTTCATGTTGACATTTTTTTTTTCCTTATGAGCTATGATACTCTTCATGCAGGTGTAACACTTGTGCTTTACACTTTACCAATATTGTTCATAGCTGTTTTGGGATGTGTCTACCTCCACATAGCCCAAAAGTCAAATTATTCCACCATGGAAAGGTGCAATCATTTTTTTTTCATTCTTAACCCCATTTTCAATTTTATTCTTCTTTTTTTTCCATTAGTCTGCACCCTTATCTTTGCAAGCGGAGACACTGTTTTTAGGATCTGGTGACAATTTAAGTTATAAGACAATAACTTTATTATACCATTGCCCGAGACTCACCCTCATCAGAGTTTTATTGCAAGTTTTATTAAATTCTCATAATTGGATTCAGTTCTATGGTTTTTGCACCACCAGGTTCAATAATGGCAAGAAATGCGAGGTAGTATCCAGATGGAAGCGTCCAGTGATTGTGAGAGGCCCTCTTGGCATAGTTTCTGGAACAGAATTGGCCTTCTTGTTTATGTTCATTGTGCTCCTAGTTTGGTCCTTCTCAACTTATCTTTACAATGGCTTTGCCAAAATAACCCAGGAATCAGCAGCTGCAGAAGTTGGCATAGAAATGTATGAAACAATATTCTTATCAAACACTTTCAATCCAAGCGGTTCAAGGGCCCCAACGCTGTCAAATAATTCAAATAGTTTTTTACTATACTTAAGTTAATTATGGAGTAATCCCTAACATTGATGGTGTCACTCAAATTCAATCATGAGTTTTGAGAAATAACAAATTCATCCCCTAAGTTAGCACTATGACTATCAATTTTATCCCTAAATTTTTTATATTAAGGACGAATTTAATGTAAAGAAGTCATATTTAAAGATGAAATTGCTATTTTTCAAAACTCGGGTTAATGTTGGGGATGAATTTAAAATTTTACTCTTAAATTATGTGTTATAATCTGATTTATCTATATCAGCATGAATTTTAATCTTTTCAAACTTTCTTTAAGTGCCATATATAAAATTTTCCAACACTTAAATCCAATCTCAAGGGCCCCAAAACATGTAACCTTTTTGCACCAAAGTTTGAGACATAATTTTTTGATGTGAATTTTCATAGTGTATGCTTGATTGAAGGTGGGAGAAAAGACTAGAGAGTGCAGCACTGAAGTTGGGGCTAGTTGGGAACATATGCTTGGCATTCTTGTTCTTTCCAGTGACACGTGGCTCCTCAGTGCTGCCTCTGATTGGCCTCAAATCAGAGAGTTGCATAAAGTACCACATTTGGCTTGGAAACATGGCCATGACACTCTTCACTGCTCACGGTGTTTGTTTCATCATCTATTGGGCTGTCACTGATCAACTTTCAAAGGTTCATAACCAACATCCCTACTTTCTCTCTTCCTATTTTGTTTTTTTAATTAGGAAAAAAAAATAGTAGATTCTAAAGTCATGGGTGTGCCTTTTGGAATTTTGAAGTAGTAAAAATATAGGGTTTTGTTGACCGATGAATGAAATGAAAAATTAATTAACAAATCAATTTAGAGAACTAATTTTTGAGGTAATCAATTTAGAGAATATGTAACCGTACGTATGACTTAAACGTTTAATTTTAATACTGTCATTTTTTTAAATATTCATTTTTTTATAAGTGTAGAGCATGTTTTGCTGCTGAAAGCAAAAAAAAAAAATAGGTGTATAGAGTCGCCATTACCATGTCCCTAAGCCACAGAGCACAAAAAAATAACTCATCATGATAAAAAAGATCTTGCTAAAATTCTCAAAAAAAAAAATTCAATGACAAAAACCTTACTTCTTTTATTTATTTTTTTTAAAAGAAAAATATCTAACCATCCAAATTAAGATAACACTAAGATATCACAATGTTATCTCATCGTCTCAAAATACACATCTTGGTTAACATTTTGAATGAAAAAATAGATTACACTATCCTTTGAACTTTCTATTCCTCCCTAAAAATGAAATATAGGATCGTCAGATAAGTATGTTGCTGACGGAGTAATCTATTAAAAGTCTAATATTCTCATGTTACCAAAAAAATTTATTTAATTTTTATGTAGTATTGTCGTCTAATTATATACTATTATGTAACTATCTTAAAAGTTTCCTATATAACTCAAGAAATTAATCTAAAAATTTAAAGCTTAAATAGGGTAGCTCAGTTTTGATCCATAAAAATATTTTATTTTTTGCACCTTATTTTTCAAACGTCAGCTAATTGATATTTAATGTTTAGTGATTAATTTAGGTTAGATTAGGGATTAATTCAATCACTAGAAATGATTTCAAATTCAAGTATTGAAAATAGAAAAAATTCTCTTTGGATCATAGGACAACAATGCCCACGGTTGATCAATGAAGCCATATAATAAAAAAATGCACATTAAAAAAAATAAAAAAATAATTAAATTGAGATAAATGCATGACCTGTATAAAAAAGATAAATCCATGGCCAACATTATCTTTGTTCGAGTTCCGATGATGATGATCTCATTTATATAAATAATTATAAGAGAGTTATATTCCCGTCTCTGCCATATTTATTAACATGACAATGGTGATACAATCATGAGAGAATTATGTTCACATTTCTTCACTTCGAATATTCATTTAAAAAATGAGTTTGAGTTGGACCCACAATTTCAAAAGTCAAATTCCAATTTTGTTCCCCCAATTTCGGAAAGTTCGGCTTACACAATACTCCATCTATTATTGACTTTGTTGGTTCTTGCTGATCTATCTAAACTTTGTTGGGTTGCCAATTATCATTGCTTTTCTATCCTTTTCTCCTCTAATTTCTTATTATGTGAAATCCTCCTCACCTCACCCATTATTTCGGTTCTAACCTATCTTTCCTTTCATGTGACTTCATGCGAGACAAAGATTGAAGGGAAGAGAAGAGAGTTTGAATCTTTTAAATATGAGTTTCGCTAAGTGCTTTAAAGACACTTACTAAGAAATTTAAAGTAAAAACATTTGAGTGTTATTAATATCTTTAATATATTAGTAACTTCATATGCTTCTATTTTTAATATAACATTTCTATTTTAAACTTTTTAACAAGTATCATGTTTGAAGACTAGTAACAGATGGACCTAAGGGGGGCGAGCATGGGTCATGGCCCCAACAAAATTAATTTTTTTTAAAAGTATATATATGTAGTTAACTTTTAGTTATTGATACAATTAATATTTTTTTTCAAAGTCTATTATTGACAAGTTTTATGGTTTGAGAGAGTGTTGGGTGTTCAACTTTGATAAAGACATGATATATTAATTTTTGTAATATAAAATATTTTCTTTTGACAAATATTGTATTGTTTATTTGATTATATTACTTTTTTTATTGCCCCTGCTTCATTTTTTTCTTGGGTTCGTCCCTGGCTAGTAGGCTTAGTTATTGTCATAACAATATTTTCAGTCTCAATTTTAAATATTTAAAAGTCAAATTTTAAATTTAAGGGATCAAAGTAAAAAAGTTTCAATAACCAAAACGAGCATTAACTCATATTTATCACTAGTAATAACTATAACCACCCATGTTAAATAATAAGGACAATTGTGTAAAATATGTATTAATTTGTCCTCATCTTAAGAATTTTCAATTAATTTTTTTTAATATCTTTATATAACACAAAGTGAACAAGTATTTAAAACCGGGAAGATTAATACTAGAAAAATTACAGTAGAAGTTTATATACATGATTCCGGAAAACCAATTACATTATTCAAGTAAGCATCGATATTGATTTTATTTTTGTTCTTGTCTATAGAATCATGAGGCTATATATGGTTTCTCAATGCAGATGCTGGAATGGAAAAAAACTGGGATATCCAATGTGGCTGGAGAGCTAACTCTAATTGCTGGTTTATTCATGTGGGTTGCAACAACCCCTCGCATTAGGAGAAAATTCTTTGAGCTCTTCTTTTACACTCACTACCTCTATATCCTTTTCATTGTGTTCTTCATCTTCCATGTGGGAATCTCCTATGCCTGCATTATGCTCCCTGGTTTCTACCTCTTCCTAGTTGATCGTTACCTACGGTTTCTGCAATCGAGGCGGCGAGCTTGTTTGGTCTCGGCTCGCGTCTTGCCGTGTGAATCTGTAGAGCTCAACTTCTCTAAGCATCATGGTAATGAATATATCTATATTGAAATGTACTCTACTCGAAAAGGTTTTTTTGTAAGGCTAATGTGGTATATCTTTGTTGGCAGGGTTGACCTATAATCCCACAAGTGTAATGTTCTTAAATGTACCAAGCATATCAAAGTTGCAGTGGCATCCATTTACAATCACTTCTAATAGTAACTTGGAGCCAGAAAATCTAAGTGTTGTCATTAAAAGTGAAGGAGCTTGGTCCAAGAAACTCTACCAAATGCTCTCAGCACCTTCTGCAATAGATCATCTCAATGTCTCTGTTGAAGGTCCTTATGGACCAGCATCTACCAATCATCTAAGGTATGCATCTTAGAATCAAAAGCACAAATTTATAATCAATTTTAGCTTAATAAATATGACATAAGTGCTTATAACTTCTACTAAGTAACTTTTTGGATTTTACTCATTAGGCATGACACACTAGTGATGGTTAGCGGAGGCAGTGGCATCACCCCTTTTGTGTCTACCATCAGAGAGCTAATATATCTGAGCACAGTATTGGAACTCAGAACCCCAAAAGTTATCTTAATTTGTGCGTTCAAAAACTCTTCATGTATCTCAATGTTGGACCTTATCCTCCCAAGTTCTGGAACAAATTGTGACATCTCTAACACGGAACTACAAATTGAGGCCTACGTCACAAGAGAGAAGGAGCATAAATCCAATAGCACAAATCACCTTAAATCCATATGGTTCAAGCCTAATCCAATAGATGAACCAATATCTGCTATGTTAGGCCCAAATAGTTGGCTTTGGATAGGAGCAATAATCACATCTTCCTTCGTAATTTTCCTTATCTTAATTGGAATGATTACCCGTTACTACATTTTCCCCATTGATCATAACTCCAATAAGATATTTTCATACCCTTTGAGGTCTTTTCTCAACATGTTAGTGATATGTGTGTCCATAGCAACGGTTGCCAGTGCAGTTGTTCTTTGCAACAAGAAACAAAATGCCAAAGAAGCAAAGAAGATACAAAACTTGGAGGGTTCATCATCACCATCACCGTCCAGAGAGTTACAGATTTGTGATGCAAATAGAGAATTGGAAAGCTTCCCAGGCCAATCCCTTGCTCAAGTCACCAATGTGCACTATGGTGTAAGGCCTGACCTAAGAAGTAAGTCACTTCACTTTTACTTAACTATGGCCTAAAGACTCATCAATGAATAGAAGTCACGTCATTTTTTGACTTTCCTTTTTTGTAGGATTGCTATTTGAAATGAAAGGATCAAGTGTGGGTGTTCTTGTTTCTGGACCCAAGAAAATGAGGCATGAAGTTGCAGCAATTTGCTCGTCTAATTTAGCTGAAAATCTGCATTATGAGTCCTTTAGCTTTAGCTGGTGATTTTACAAGGAGCAACTGATCTTAGTTAGCATATGTTAAGTGTAATTTGATTATATAACAGAAGTTAGGTCCCAAATCGCTAGCTAGTGTTAACACCAAACTGTATGCTTCAAAGTAGTCATTTATGTATCATACAAATGAAAAAGGTAAATAGAATTTAATAGAAAATGGAATCTTTCATAAATACACCAAAAACAAACGGATAAAAAAAAGGTTTTCATCTCAACTTTTCCAAAATGTAGCCAAAATATTAACATACACACAGTTTATTATCTTATAGATTCGAAAATTGTCTCACTAAAACAGTTATATCAAGCTCAAATTTACACAACACCACCTGCAGATTGTCATGGACTGAATTTTTGCTAAGATAAACTGTAGTCACCATAACACAACTCGAAACATGAGAACAACCTTAAAGCCCAAGTCACTACATGATTGGTCACCAGAACAAGTTCCAAACCTCTTTTTGTATTGAAGATAATGTTTGCATATCACGCTGCTTCCAAGGTGTCTGCATGTGCAACCTCAATGAATGACAGCAATAACATTTGAATGCAAATTCAATTTCACCCCGGCAATCATCTTCAAGAATTCTGTCAATTGATGGATGGACAAAAAGAGGATAAAAATGTGAGGATAAATGGTTCCATAGGAGGTGAAGTCTGGTGCTGATAATGCTATTAGTTTTAACGTCATTGTGATAAAATTGAACAAAGCTCTTGGAGAAAGCGTCCTACCTCACTTTCTTGCCAAAGCTGTTCAATTTTGCTATGAGGTCAAGGGTAAGTTGCATGCCACATAAACTGAGAATATTTAGCTGACTTCTCTTTCAAGAATGCTTCATGTGGTTGAAGTAAGTTCCAAACTATAATGTGAATTGCTTCAATTCCCTACAAAATCAGAATGATAAATAACATAATCTTACAGAATGAGCAACTCAAACTTAAAGAAAAAACAATATTGAATGAATTGTTGATTTTGTATCTTAATATCATATTTATTTTATCTAACACCAATCATCTCAGGGGGAACCTACCTTATTTTTTGTCAACATGTGATCAATGTCCTCTTGAGACCACCGCATCATGCTATTTCTGCTAAAATCCTTAGAAGATTCTTGAAATTTGACACCCCTGCATTCTTGAAGCAAAAAAATGCACTGCATATTTATTACTCAGTCAATCTACAGTTAAGATCTTTCAATCAAAATTTCACTTACAATTTGGGGTGCCATAGCAGCAACTTTCCAATTTATCTACTACTCTATCTCTGTTAGTTCCTTTGAAGAAACAGGTGATATCAACAAAACATCCATCCGTATGGATCTGTTAATGATTTTACATTAAAAGATACTACAAAACATGGATAGAAAAGAGAAATATAGATTGGTGAAATCCTTAAACATGCACAAGTGAAGTCTATATTCACTCATGTTTCATCTACATTGATATTAAGCAACAAATAAGTGTTGGGTGTCACTGTAGTGCATAGGTACCAGAGATATGCTCATTAAATATGTATAGTACAACAATTATAATTTTGTATCAAGAAAAATCAAATATTGTAACAACCAAACATCAAGACTGAATAGGTAAAAAAGAACCTGTAACTCCCGTGAGAATAAAATAGAGAAAAAAAGTAAACCCCTTTAAAATGACATGAAAATGTGGTAGGAGGTTTCAAAGCTATTAGATATCATTTCACATATACTGTTGCCAATGGTGCAAAGCTATTAAGAAGCATGAGTAATTTTGTTGTTTCCATTTAATTAATTGCAAATTGGGCAGCAAACAACGATTGGGTTCCACTTCTTAAATATTGTTTGTCATAAAACGAAAATACAATTTCATTAGAAAACGAAATCTGTCATGTAAGACACCAAAACATAAGGAAAAGGGAGTGAGTTCATTTCAGTTTTACCTAAATTAACAAGTTTCATCAAGCTTAAATTTATAGGAAACCAAGTTGCAGATAATGTTGTTATGGAATAGAAATAGAATGGATTGCCAAGTTTTGAGGACAACTTGGAAGTTGGAACTTGGAAACTAACCCGAGGGTGTCAATTCTCATATGCCCAAGATGATGCATGCCATCGAAGTTCTCTGCTTTTGCAGTTCTTCATTGGAAAGGTTGGTGCTATTTCCAATACCCGTCCATATCAGCTTCAAATTCCTAGTTGTGATTAGTATTCTGCTTCAACTGGATTTCTTCACTTGAGTAGTCGAGAGCAAGAAGAACCGTCTTGTTGCATACAGAGTGTTGTATTGCCCTTATCCCATCATACTCTATTATTAAAAGCATTCGTACTTATATTCATGCAACCAACAAGTTCTTTTTGAATTGGAACTACAAACCATTTCCCGCATGCATGCATCTCGCTAATTTCAAATTTACTTTGGATGGCTTCGTAGACTACTCTAGCAAGAGTTGTCTTACATATGCCTACAAACCGAACATCATCTTTCGACCCAAAACACCCAACACCCAATCAGGAATCGCAGACACAGCAACCACCCCACCACAATTGCTCCCAAATCAAATATCATATACCAACCCAAAACCAGCTAACTTCTTTAGTCTCTAAAATTTTCCGATACTTTTGGCCCTAGTTTTATAAAAATTATGTTTGGTATAAACTCAATAACTGATTTTTGAAAAAAAATTAATATTACACTGATTTTTTTTCATTTAATTTTTTCTTTTTCCCATCAATTCTCTTCTCACTCTATCAATTTTTTTAGGTGAGAATTCTTCTTCTTTTAATTTAAAATTGGTCTCTTATTTCACATTCTCACCTCATAAGATTTTATTTTGCTCTGAATTTTACTTTTACATTGTTATCTCTATTGTCGAATAATAAACAAAGACACAAATAACACTACTAGAGACAAGCGAATTACTATCGGTTAGTTACCGCCGGAACACGATCCGACAGTATTACCGTCAGAAAACACTAACAAATCCTATGATAATGGTTTATAAGACGAACCAGATTACTTTTGGTCACGATTACTGTCGAAAAAAACAAAACCAACAATAAAGCCGAAGGTAATAGTTGGCACCATGAGGTGTGGGTTTAGGCAAAAGTTTTACCGTCAATTTTTTCCGACGGTAATCAGTTGAAAATATAATGGGCGCACGTGAGCACGACACACCCGACGTTTGACTTGGGTTGTTACTGTAAAAAATTTCTGACTATAAAGGAGTACGAATCTGAAGATGCACACATTTATCCCACGTGTGTTACGTTGAACCAATTCGGACAAAACTGGTCGTAATGGTTTGAAAGCGTGAACTGGTGCGCGTGTTCTCCACGCGTGTAACATTCGAATATTTATCGTCGGATATTTTTGATGGTAACGATCTGGAATTATGAATAGGTGCGTGTGCTTTTCACACTCATAACGTTCGAGTGATTATCGTCAAAAAAAATTGACAGCAATAATCTCGGAGTACGAAAGGTCACACATTTTACCATGGTCCTAACGGTCGTGTCATTAGTACAGTTACCGTCAGAAAAATTCGACGGTAATTGTTTTATATATGCTACTCCTTCGTCACTCTTCCCTCACTTCCATTCTCTCCTCCACTCTAAATCTTCCTCCTCTGTGTCCTCTCGGCGTCCTCTGGTTGTTCCACCGCCGCTATCGGAACACCACCGCGCCTCCACTGTCGCCGTCATCGCCGCCACCAACAGGTTAGTTGTAGTTTTAATTTTGTAAATATTTAGTCGTAGTGTATATATATTTAGTAATTAGTAGTTTTAATGTGTGTGTGGTTGCAATAGCGGGAGTCGCAGCCACAATAGCGGCCAAATCACAGCGCGAATTGCTTTTTCGTGGCCGCTATTGATCTTTGACGGTCGTTTTCTGTTGTTTTGCTCCAAAAATTGGAGTTTGAAGCTTGTTTCTGCCCCCTTTCAATGGTTGTGGTTGGTTTTCATATTTGAAAACCCTAAATTTTTAACATTTCAGCCAAAATTACTTTCTTATCCTCACTTAAATTAGTGAAGTCTTTATTTTGCCCTTACTTAAGTGAATCAAATTTCTATTTTGCCCTCAATTGAACTAGAAAGTTGCTATTTTGTCATCTCTTAAACTATTGGAATCTCTAAATTGCTCGTTTGCCCTCACCACATCACACCGCACCTTCTTCAACCTTCCGCACTACAACTGTGTTATTTTACGTGGAGAAGCTGAGCATATGTAAACAACCTTACTTCTTTTTTATCCTATGCTCCTCCCTCCTCTTTCTCTATATTTTTTTTCTCTTCTTTTTTTCTGTTTATTTTCATTTGGTTTTCCCTTTGGCCTGCTGGCCTGGGCTCTTGTCTACTCTTTTGATTGGTGAATTCTGACATGCTCTTGGGTAAATACTTCCGACTTGTCCAGTTTTTATAATTTTTAGAACTAAATTTATCAATTTTTGTCATTATTTTATATTTTATATGATTATAATAAATTTTTTATTAGTTAAATTATTAAAAGAGTTAATTTATAAGAGATTTAAAAATTTATGAACCATTTAAGTTTACTATGCATCTCTTTATAAATATTAATTTATTATATTAAATCACATAACACATCAATATAACATATTAAATAATAAAATGATAATAAAATTCAACGAATTTAATCTTAAAAATTATCAAAAGGAGACAAATTCAATAAGAGGAGGTATTTTCCCATAGGACGGGGGAGAAACCACCCTTCGGTTTGGAGTTCTTTGTTCACTTTTCACTATAGATTATGATTATTACTTTTGATTATTAATGATGAAAGATTGTAATTGTGGATAGTTTCTTATAGTTGAACACTTGCGCAAACACACACACATATTGAAATAGCGGTCCTCTTGCTATCCCGCTATAGCGTTTATTTGGGCCGGCCGCTCCACGACAATGTCCGCGATTGACTACTATAGTCACCATAGCATAACTTGGAAGCCACAATGAAACACAGCTCTATACCAATTAATTCTGGTAAAGTTTCTTATGCCCTAGTTTCTTTCTGCATCTGACACTGCTTCTAAGTTGTCTTGTTGGTACACGTCAAAAAAGAAGAAAAAAGTTTTGTTTAAAGTTGTCATGTAATGCCACTGGCAGCTCCTCCATGTTCTCCATTGGCGATGTTGATCACTTGATGCCATTGTCAGTTCAGTTGTCACCAAATATATCAGCACCAAATAATCTGGTCTCTTATTCCATTGGCAGCAATAACATGTCAATGCAAATTCAAATTCACTCCAGTAATCATCTTCAAGAATTCTGTCAATAGATCGATGTGCAAAGAATTAGTTTAAAGGTCATTGTGATGAACAAAGTTTTTGGTGAAAGGGTCTTACCTGTCTTCCTTGCTGAAGTTCAATTTTTCTGAGACCAAGGGTAAGTTGCATGCCACATAAACCGAGAAATTTTAGCTGACTTCTTCAAGAATTAATGCTTCATGTGCTTGAATTAAGTTCGGAACTATACTGTTAATTGCTTCAGCTCTCTACAAAACCAGAACGATAAGTAACATGATCAAACAGAATGAGTTATTTTTATTTAATACCGTAATTATTTTATTAAACACCAATCACCAAATCGGGAACCTACCTTATTTTTGTCAACGCGTGATCAATGCCCTCATGAGACCACATCCTGCTATATATCTGCTAAGATCCTTCCAAGATTCTTAAAATTTCACATATCTGCATTTCTTGAAGCAAACCATACATTACAAATTTATTGGCTCATTCAACCCACAGTTACTAAAGACAATCAAAATGTCTCTTACAATTTGAAGGCAATAGCAGCAAATTTCCAATTTATCTACTACTTTATCTCTGTTCGTTCCTTTGAAGAAACAGGCGATATCAAAAAAATAATTCATCTTTATGGATCTGTCAATGCTTTAACATTAAAAATTATTACAAAATGTGGATAGAAAAGAGAAATATAAATTAGTGAGGTCCTTAGACATGCACAACAAGTGAAGTCTATATTCACTCTCATGTTTCATCTGCATTGATATAGCTTATCTTCCAGGTCTTCCAACACATCATGATATTCATCAACAAGTGCATAGATGCCAGAGATATGCTCATTATGTATGTATAATGCAACAATTCCAATTTTCATTAGGAAAAATCAAATTGCAGTGGAGTGTTATATGCCTTAACACCCAAACATCATGACTTAACAGGTCAAAAAGAACCTTTTTACCATGAGAGAAAAAAAGAGAGGAAAAAAGTAAACCCCTTTAAAATGGCATATGAAAATGAGATCAAAGCTATCAGATATCAATTCACATATACTGTCACCAATGGTGCAAAGCATTTTATGTGCAAAGCTATTGAGCATGAGTAATTTCGTTGCTTCCATTTAATCAAGTGTAATTTGGGTAACAAACAACAGTTAGGTCCCACTTCCCAAATGATATTAACCCCAAAATCATTGCTCTGAATAATAATTTTTGTCTGATATAAAACGTAAATACAATTTCATTAGAAAACGAAATCTGTCATCTAAGACCCCAAAACATAAGAAAAAGGTAGTTTCATTTCAGTTTTACCTAAATAAAGACAGAATGTCTAGAAGCAACCAGAACTAACCGGTTTGTTTATAGACTCAATTGATCTCATTTAAAGAGTTTCATCAAGCTTAAATTTATACCAAACCGAGTTGCAGATAAAGTTGTTATGGGATGAATCAAACCAAAACAGATGGATCCATAGCATAGAAACAGAATGGATTACCAGGTTTTGAGGACAAACTGAAGTCACCATAGCATAAGTCGGAACTAGAAAACGAACCAAAAGCAAAACTTAACAAGATGACTGGCCGTCCAAAGGAATGTCAGTTTTCAAGTTGGTGCTATTTCCAATATCCATCCATTCAAAATGACCAAGGCAATGAGAATGATACTTTAGCGCATTGGTCAGACAATATGGAATTTTGTAATAGGAAATATAAAGCAATTCCCATCCTTCCATTAAGAGGGCAGGGTGGGACTGATACACCATTACCTTGTTCTTGATGGTCAAAGCATGATAGAATTTCACTCCCTCAGATTAGCATTTGCAAGAACAAACAATCACCGTTGTTGCTAGCATGATGCATCGACACTACTCGCCATTGATAAAATATTGAATTGGGATGTATACAGTGATTCACAATTCCGTGCTTCAACTGATCTTACACTTGGTGGAAGCTTGGGCAAAAACTTAAGCTTTCGGCAACCATTTAGCTTAAGAACCTTAAGCTTAGGAAGTTCATGAATACTTACAGGTATGCTAACGAAATCGTTACAAGATAGGTCCAAATGCGTCAACGAAGGCAAGTCCAACAAATTGTGATGAGGGAATAATTCTTCAGTAAGACTACAGTCATCCAAATCTATCTCCATCAAAGAGGGTAGCACTAATACAGATGGCCCCCAAGGTGATAATCTACCTAGGTTTGAACACCCAGGAGCACGCAGACGTTTAAGGGACTTCAATCCATTAATGGTATCGGGAAGGTAAACAAGGTTTTTGCAATTATTTAACTCCAAATACTCAAGGCCAACTAAATATCCAATAGATGTGGGTAGTTCCCTTATTGCTGTCTCAGTTAAAATAAGTGATGATAAATGAACCATGCATTCCCCAAATTCTGGGAGATTTTCAAAACTATAGCAAAAGTTAAGACGTAAAAGCTCCAGGGAACTCATCTCCAGTTTACCTGGAAGAGTTTTGAGACTATCGCATTCACTTAAATCCAATTCAACAAGGTTCTTGTGGTGCATGAGGGACGGGTGAACATCAGTTAGAGATGGGCTTTCTCTAAGACAAAGTACTTTAAGATTGGGAACCCTAGAAAGATCAGGTGTTTGCTTTAATTCCATGGAAGATCTCAACTTCAGGCACTCGAGCTTTTCTAGAACCTATCAACACAGACAAATATTAAAATGTTATCTTCTTTTTTATAAGGTCATTGTGATAAAATTCAATAGAGCTCTTCTTGCTAAAGGGTTCTACCGTTTCTCCATGCCATAGTTGTTCAATGGAGCTCTTTTTCATGACAATTTCAACAAGATCACATTGTTCATCATCCGCAAAGGGTAGGGTTTTCAAAGGACAGTAATCCCAATGAAGAACCTTTAATGAGCTAGGAAGATAGTTGAGACCAGAGGGAAGTGCCACATCACACGATATTTTGAGAAGTCTAAGCATAGACATACTTTTGAAGGCTTTAGGGCTCCAGCGTGCTCCATACCAGGTTCCACGATCTCCGAGTACAACAATACTTTCAATTTTTGCAGATCCCTGTATAAAAAATTGGAATGAGAAGTCATGTAATTATACGAAGCTGAGGTACAGCATAAATTACTAAAGTAAACAAAATAATAAATTATTTATTTAGTTTGAATCTAAATAATATTTTATGTAACAGTTGTAGAAAAATTGGCAAGTACCATATGCTTTGTCAGTACGAGATCAATGTCCTTTCTAGACCACAACCTGCTATGCTCTCCAGGATTTCGAGATTCTCCTTTGACAATATTCCTACCCATTTCTTGAAGCAAATCATGCATCTCTAACTCTTTATAACGTGGATTTAAAGTCACCAAAGATCTATCAACCAAAGTATCAATACCTGATTCCGCATTATAGTCACACTTCTCTAATATATCTGTTACTTCACCTATACGCATTCCTTTAAAGAAGCAGGCAATATCTAAAAAGATATTCTTCTCCAATTCTCCTAAACCATCATAACTTATTTTAAGTTGCTCAAGAATCTCGGAATATGGAGCATTGTTTATTGCTCTGACAGTGCTACGCCAAACACCAACAGGTTTATCATATAGATAGGAACCCAATACCTCAAGTGCCAACGGAAGAGCATTAGTATGTTCAACAATTTCTTTAGACAAATCTAAATACCCTTGTTTGGGTTTATCTTGTTTGAAGGCTTTCAAACAAAAGAGATGAAGGGCTTTATTTTGGTGTAACCTCTCAACATAATAAGTTCCATGCACTTCATGTGTCTTTAGCAATTGAACATTCCTAGTTGTGATTAATATCCTACTTCCGCGACCAAACCAGTCCTGCTCCTCTGCTAAATTCTTTAATTGGATTTCTTTACTTACATCGTCGAGAACAAGAAGAACCTTCTTCTTGCATAATGAGTGCCGTATTGCCCTTCTCCCATCATACTCATTAGTAACAGCATTCGTACTTATACTCATGCTAGCAAGAAGTTCTTTTTGAGCTTCAACTAAAGCATTTTTCTCATGCATCTCTCTAACATTGGCCAGAAAGCAACTAACTTCAAATTCACTTTGTATGGCTTCATAAACAACTCTAGCAAGAGTTGTCTTACCTATGCCGCCCATGCCCCATATGCCTACAAAGTGAACAACATTATCCAACCCAATATCCATGAGCCTAATCACTTTCTCCACCCTTCCAAAAATCCCTACAAGGTTCTTCGCGCAAGATGGCAATTTCGAAATCACCTTTTTATGAACGTGTTGAGCAATGGTTTTCACAAGTGTGGCCTCAAACCTGTATAGGAAAGAATACTTTTTCTATCAAAGATTTTAGCGCCTTCTTTTAAATCGAGAACTAATTGAAATGTCATTTCCAAAAGCATATTTAAGAATCAGAATCAGAATCAAAATCAAAACCATTGATAACACAAACTTACTCATTATTGGAGTCCCAACCGGAGTAACCGGCAACTTGTTCCAAGGCATGTCTCCACCTTTTAACCTCGTCACTGTCATGTCCGAATATCTTTTCGTGTTCTCTGAAAGCTTTCTCAAAGCTTCCTTTCTGATGCCTCACATCGGAAGCCACGACGCCATAGAACACTGGAAGAACAGACAGCTTGTCCTTGCACTCAACAATCTTGTGTAGCTCTTGCAAACACCAAGTGGAGGTTGCGTAGTTTGGGGAGAGAACAACGATTGCAAACATAGATTCTTCAATTGCCGTCGGAAGTTCATCCGAAATGACCCCGCCTTTCTCAAGTTCTCTGTCATCCCTGAAAGTTCTGATTCCCATCCTTGTCAGAGCTTCAAACAAGTGGTCGGTGAAATTTCTGCGGGTGTCGATTCCCCTGAAACTCAAGAACACGTCGTAGGTACATGAGCGAGGGGATGTGGTTGCAGCGGAAGAAGAAGAGGCCATAATAATATTGTGGTGCGTGCTTCGATTTCTGCTGATTGTAGCTGCAAGCGTGATGCTTCGTAGGATTCTGGATTGTTTGTATGGTAAAGAAGAGTAAAGTGAATGAATTACAGGAAAGTGAGTGTGGATATCTAGCTCCGTTAGCTGGCTTCCACTTTCAATCAATCATCTTTCTCATGATTTCCTTCACTAACTCCATCACTTCTTTTCTTCTTTTGCTTTTTCCTCCCTTCTTTGACGCATGATTCATTTCCGGATAACGTTTATTTTTAAAAAAAAAAAATCCAAAAAACTGACTCTTAAAACTTTATGAAAAAAACATCGAAGTTATTCACTCGGAATTTTGATTTCCGTCAATTTCATCTCTTTCAATTCATTTTTAAATAATTTTATTTTTTTACTTTAAAAAATTAGATATGTTAATCTTTTTCTTTCTTAACGATTAACACGTTAATCATCATGTCACTTTCTTTCTTGTAAACAAGCGAGATACATAAATTTTCAACTTAATTCTCTCAATTTCGATTTCAATCAATCACTCCTAATATAAATCACATAAAATAACAAAAATTCCAATAATCTCAAATCTAATCCAACTATAAAAACATATATGGACAATAAATTTAATAGTTAAAATGGAAACTTTATGGGTAAAAACATTAGCTCTAGTAAAGCCAGAAGTATGGTACAAATCTCATGAGCAATAAAGACCGAATACCAAAATAATGAAGTAATATCAATAGTGACATTAAGATTTGTAAAAAGAGAAGCAGTCAACCTTAGGCTAAGAGTGGTATACGATGATAAGTATCTAACATATAAGTTAATATTAGGTAATGATTTCTTACCGCAAGTAACCCCATATAAAATGTAAGATGATAGAATAATTATGAATATAAGTTAACTTCAGAAGATAGACGTGGAATATAGTTTCTTCCCTTCCTCCTTCTAGCGCAAACCCACGCTCCTGGACGTACCACGTGTTCTTGAGTTTTATAATAATAAATAATGTGATAGAACCAGAATTATTTATATACAGATCAAATTTAAGGCACACCAAGTGACAGATTGTAGTGGAGTGAGTTTATCCAGGAGTAATGGAACCCAACCCAAGGATACAAGTTTTTACCCACGTGATGTGAGGCAGCAATGAAAGAAAGCTATGCTAATAATTCTGGTCCAATTTCTTACATCCAAGTTTCTTTCTGCATCTGACACTGCTTCTATGTTGTCTTCATGGTTAAAATTGTCATAATCATGCCACTAGCAGCCCCTCCACGTTCTCCACTGGACATGTTGATCAGTTGATGCCATTGGCGCCAGTGCTTTTCTCCAATTCTTCAACATCTTGCTTACAAAGCAAACGAGCCGCACAGCTCACAATTTTCAAACCCAACGGAATTCGAAGGCCGCCTTCACTAGAAAACGGGTTAGAAGTTTTCCCTTTCACTTTGGTGTGCAACTCGGATTTCCTTGAAGTCATTGCTGTGACACTAACTCTTGGAGTGCTGGTAAGGTTAAGAGGTCCTCCCAAAAACGGCCTTCTCCAAAGTTTAAACTCTAGTCTCCCCTTTGGCAAAGTTTTTCCCTTTTGGAACAGTCCAAAGCGACTGCCTTCATGAACCCTGTCACTGAATTGGTTGTTGGTCAAAAAGAGAATATAGAGGTGAGGACAACCCGGCTTCATATGAGGCAATAGCCTTCTCCTGATTAATGTCTTGCCAATGCTTCCAGCCAGATAACACTCGACTGTATAACGCCGGAGCTCAGACGGATTACCATAATTTATTAACAAGAAGCACAAGGCAACTCCTATCCTTTCGGCTGGAACACAATCACGAGGGACTGACACATATTCACCATTTTCTTGATGGATAAACCACGATGGAATTTCGGAGCCTGAGTCAGCATGTCAAAAGAATCAAGTACCTATCAATGATAATTGTAAAGTTGAATGAGTAACTTATAACTAGAAATGGAGATCAACTCTTATTTTTGAAGTAATACACCTAATGGCCTAGATTTCATACAGAGATTTGAGCATTGCTCAAGCACCCATCTTTCTTCCTGAATTTAGTAGCATTTTATTACGAGTGTTTAGATTGGCTAGGTGAGTTACTCCAAGTACATAGATAAGATTAATATTTCACACTCACATAGGTTGCGTTTGGTACCAGAGATAAGACACAGGGATAGAGACAGGAAAATTTGTCCCTCCAGGCCTCAATTATGTGTCCCCTTAGGCAAAATGTTTTTGTCTCCTCTATCCCAACTGTAGCGAAGTACAGAAAATACAAGAATTATCTCTTTCCATCTCTCTGTTCCCATGTCATGTCTCTGATACCAAAAGCAACCATACAGACAAGGCTAGGGTACAAACCTTAGGAGGATATTGTCTAAGTGATGCAAAGAGACTGCATGGATTGAATTTGGAAGTTTCCAGTGAGTCACAGTTGCTTGCATCCAATTTTTTTATACTGGATGGAAACTCTGGCAAAAATTGAAGCTTTCTACACCAATTTAGCTTGAGATGCGCCAGCTTTGAAAGCTTAGGAATATTTATTGGTATGCTAAAAAAATTGTTACCACTTAGATCCAAATACTGCAATGATGGTAAGGCACAAAAATCAAAGGGAATTGATTCGTCAGACAAACTGCAGTAACTTAAATCCATACTTATCAAAGAGGGTAGACTCAAGATAGAACCAGGTAACCTAAGTCTAGTGGTAGCAGTTGTTTGAATACTNAGTTCAAGACTTGGAGGCTAACTAGACATCCAAGCGATGAGGGCAATTGATTTATTGCTGTTCCCTCCAGAGAAAGCTGTGTTAGATGTTTCATGCTTTCCCCGAACTCTGGAAGATTTATGAATTCAGAGCATCCAGTAAGATTCAACTCTAGTAGCGCACTAGTCTCCAATTTACCTGGGAGAGCTTTAATACTTTTGCAATCTTTTAAATTCACAAGAACAAGTTTCTTCCGGTGCACGATGGATGGGTGGACCTCAGTTAGGCTTGTACAACCTTCAACCACCAATGTTTCAAGATTTGGAACGCCAGAAAAATCAGGTGATCGAGTTAGATTCTTGGAAAAACTCAAATCCATGTACTTCAGCTTTTCCAGACACTGACCAGAATTTAAAATTGCAAAAGAAAGTTATCAGATTCCAATGTCACTATGATAAAATTAAACAGTAGTCTTGACGACCATACCTTTTTTCCATGCCAAAGTTGTCCAATTTCGCTATGAGACAAATCAATGTCAACAACTTCATACGGTTGATTTGTAAGGGGCAGAGTTTTCAAAGGACATCCTGTCCAGTGAAGTACTTTCAGTGAACTAGGAAGGCATTGAAGGCCAAGGGGAAGTTTCACGTTGCATAAACTTAGAAAATTTAGCTGACTTATCTTGGAGAAGGCTTCAAAGCTCCATCGTGCTTCATACGGTTTGAGTAAGTTCAGAACTATACCATGAATTGCTTCAGTTCCCTGTAGAAAACCAGAACAGAAAATAACTTATTATCATCAAATAGTTTGAAAAGAAAGTTTAAGGAAACAAAATATCGGATGCATTATTCAGTTTGTATCTCAACACCATATCTATTTTAACTAATGTAAAACATCCAACAATGGTAACAAGAACTGGAATCTACCTTGTTATTTGTCAATACATAATCAATGTCTTCTTGAGACCACAACCTACTACGCCTGCCACAATCATTAGGAGATTCTTGAAATACAATATTCCTGCCCATTTCTTGAACCAAATCATGCATCTCTAAATTATTGCTCCACCATTCTACAGTCACCAACGATCTTTCAATCAAAACTTCAATTCCTATATTGGGACAGTGACCACATTTTTCTAATATACTTATTGCTTTATTTTTATTCATCCCTTTGAAGAAACAGGCAATATCTATAAACAAGTTCTTCTCCGTGGGATGTAGACCATCATAGCTTATTTTTAGTGCGTCATGAATTTTGGGGTGGGGGGAACTTCTTATTTGTTTCAAGGCACTCTGCCAAACATCAACAGGTCTTTTATAAAGATAGGAGCCTAATACCTCAAGTGCCAATGGCAGACCTCCAGAGTAATTTTGACACACCGTAATGCAGATTATCAACCACAATAACAATTAAGTCTTGTCAACCTATATCTATATGGATAAGACGACGTCTACAAACAAAGCATTCAACATTGAAATTGTAATGGTAAGAGAAATTACTGATCCTTGGAGTCCCAACCAGAGTAACGGGCAACTTGTGCTAAGGCATCTCTCCATCTTTTAACCTTGTCACTGCCATGTCCGAATCTCTCTTGATGGTTTCTGAAAGCTTCCTCAAAGCTTCCCTTTTGATGCCGCACGTCAGAAGGCTCCACGCCGCAGAAGACCGGCACAATGGCAAGCCCCAGCTTCTCACTGCACTCGACAATCTTCTGGATCTCGTCCAAACACCAAGTGGAGGAAGCATAGTTTGGCGAGAGAACGACGACCGCGAACAAAGACGCTTCGATTGCGTTCAAGAGCTCATCTGAAATGACTCCGCCCCTCTCAAGGCTCTTGTCATCCTTAAATGTTATGATTCCCTTCCTTTCCAGTGTGGAGCACAGATGATCGGTGAACCCTTTGCGGGTGTCTTCTCCCCTGAAACTCAAGAACACGTGATAGGTGGCGGTGCATGATGTTGACCGGCGAGTCGGCGTTGACCTGGAAGAAGAGGCTTCGTTGGAATTGGAAGTGGATGCCATGCATGTCCAAACGACCCCTGCAATCTATTTGCCTGAGCTTGTAATTCTTTCTTGTTGAAGAGCTACCCTACCACCACCAGCGGAACCTGTATGGTAGGTTTCTAGTGTAAATGAGAGCAATTCTTTCTTATTTTGTACCAATGAGATGCTTTAAAATTGAAAACATTTGACCATGGTGGAGGGAACGGGATGGGAAGCATCCTTAGTTGACCATTTCGTTTTCTTTGTCTTATGTTTGTATACTGCTGTCTGCTGTTATTGCAAGGAAAGGGATGAATAGATTTAGAAAATAGTTTTGTGAAAATTACGACTTACAAAAATGTTGCTTTATTTTTATTTTAGGGTTAAATAAGTTGTTGTCTTTTAATAAATCGCGAATTTTAATTTTGTATTCTATTAAAAAAAAATTGGTTTGAGTCCTTAATATATATATATATATATATATATATATATATATATATATATATATATATATATATATATATTACTTTAGTTTCTAACATTATGTTAGACAGTTAAAAGATGATATAATGGACGAAATATAGACGAGTTTCATTGTAATTTAGTCAAACCAAATTTTAACAGTTATCAAACTTATCAAACATGATCAAACTAGTTTGAACCACAAATTAATTTGACCACAATTTAAACCCGGTTCAACTATATTTGACCAATTTGACCACAGTTAAAATTTGAAGTGACAAGTCTCATATCATTCAACATTAAATATTGAAACAAATAAGTTGACAACTTATGTGATGAGTGTGCTAAAGGTGACGCATAAATATGTTCACATTATATTTTATTAATGTCAATGAAATATTATCTACCTCATATTTGCACATATAATCCTTAGACATGAGAAGACACAATTATCTTATACATAGGTGATTATAGTTTATTGTTGCTTGTATACTCGTGCTATGCTTTAGTATTAGGATAATAGAAGAGGATAGGTCATATGAATATGAGGTTCTTCTTGATCATAAATCCTTAGTCAAGGTACTTGGACTCAAATAGAAAAGGTTTCTAGTTTGTGTCCTATTGATCAAAGAATAGAAACCCAAAGAGTTCATATGGTCTAAGCTATAGGGTTTGGCATTATTCATGACCCTAGCTAGATTGGAATGCTATAATAAAGGGATTCAAGTGCATGGCAAATATGATCAGTGGTTCATTAGAATGGTAATTAATACATTCGTTACTACTTAGTTGGTCATGACATATCTGAGATTTTTTTACATTGCCATTTGGATCCACAAGTATCAAAATGGAGCATGAGTTTGGTGGGAATATTCACTCTGTGGTGAGATATGTTAAATGTGGCCATTTAGAGTTGGCTAAACAATTCAGATCTTCAGAATAGTTTTCCATTTAAGTGGTGCTTTATGGCATATTCTTTTGCAATCTAATGTTGGAAAAATGTTTCCCCATCTAATGCTTCCTGGATATTCTTCTGCAGGAAAGCATATGGAGCCAGGAGGTATGCTGGTTGGATCTTTATCATCCCTTTCTTCATTTATTTTTTGTTGTTTTGAGTATGGCATTGATTTTGATGCCTTAATAATTTATATTTATCTTGTAATTTAAAGTTTTGTGGGTCCGTGGAGAGAAACTCCACCTTACTTCAGGCATTTAATATACTTAAATGTCAAGATATATATGGGAAGTTTGTGTGCTTAATTTCTGAAATTTTCTGCTATAACTACTCACTTTCATAGGAAGAAGTAAGGCTTTGTGGGTTTTAATGACTCTACATTGTGTGGGGATTTTACATATATATGGTTTCAGTAATACAAGCATCTAGAAACATGGGTCACAATGTAAAATTATGAATGTATGGGTTAGATTTCTGAATTTGCCATAGTACAAGACAAATTCAAAAATTACAAAAAACGAAAAAAAAAAGACACAGACAGGACAACACAAGACAAGACGCGGGGGGCAAGTGTGAATTTGCCACGGTGTCAGGCGAATTCAAACCCAAAATATAAAAAAAATTGACAGGCAAATTCAGACCCCAAAATTTAAAAAAAAAATTGACTGGTCTGCCACTGTGTCATGCAAATTCAGACCCCAAAATAAATAAAAAATTAGACTGGTCTGAATTTGTCACTGTGTCAGACGAATTCAGAACTCCAGTTCATACATTTGTAATTTCCTCTCTTGGACCATACTATTGGATTAGCTTCAATTTGTAACCATTAAACTGAAGGTGCTTGTCCACGTTTCAACAGGTTAGTTAGTGTGCTGCAGCAGATGCACTCCTTCCACTAATCCTTCGTGAGCAAATCCTATAGCAGGTATGCCTCTCAAACAATCTGTTGTAATTTCTATATATGTATATATATGTGTGTGCACGCACGTGTGTTTATTTTATTGTGATGCATACATTTTAATTGAATTTTCGTGAGAAATATAAACGAGAATGCACGATGTGCCCTGTAAAGTTGTTGGACAATGCAGAGTAGAGCATATTATATTATGTAAAGTAGTACATATGTTTGCAAGAATTAGTAACAATGAGGTAGCTATGATTGTTTTTTACTAGCTATATATTGTTTCTTAATTATATAGTCACTAACCATTTTATTATTTTCGTGTTTGTTATTTTATAATAGGACTGTTTTAATGTATTATTTTAATTTTTATCTCAGATTGTAAATTCGGAATCACTAGTGCAAACAAGATTGTCTTCTAGTAGTAGGAAGTTTAATTAGCATGTAATTAAAATTTAGGATTTCAAATTAGTTCAATAGTAGGACTATAGAACTTGTTCCTTAGGATATGAGTACGGCAAAACTCAAGTTTATGTCTTATTGCAAGATAATTAAGATTCACATATTTTGTTATTTTTTGTTTTATGAATTCATTTGACGGTTTTGCTTATTACGAATCTTTTTAAGTAATATATAGTTAACACTTTTATACGTGTAATTAATTAATTATTTAATTTTGAACATTACACCTTGCATGATCCATGTTTGGGTTTTGTGTAATTTGTTAGTAATTTGAAAAAGTGTGTAAATATAATGAACCAAAACAAAAAAAAAAATCTAAAATCAGAATTTTAAAGAAATTAAAAAAAATTAAAACTGTGCGTTTTGTGGCGGTTACAAACGGTTGCCATATATTATCAGCATTTTCAGCCCTTAAGATGGGGCGGTTTCAAACCGCAACAGTAACGGCAACGGTTCAAAACCGTTGATAAATATCTGCCGCTAATATTAAGGGCGGTTGAAGAATCGTCAGGAATCGCATTTAGTGACGGTTATAACCGCCGGGAAATGTGCTACACTAAGGCGAGTTGTAACTCTACTTCCACAATTTTAAGAGGGTGTTTGACATATTTTTCTATACTTTTTTTGATTTCCTTTACCTCTTATTTATACTAAGTTTGAGCACAGCTAATTAGACTAATTATTACTTATACCTTTATTTACGTAAGCCTGTTACAGAATCTTAATAACGAGAAAACATCATTTTTTCCGAAAATTTTGTGAGATATTTTTGTTTATAAAAAAGGAAGAAAATTCAACAATGGGTGGAAAATAAATACAATGATGGAGAACAAGATGTCCTCCAATACCATGATTGATTCATGAGACATTACAGAGCATAACTGATTTCATTTATTGGCTTATAGCATCAAAATTTCCTAATAAACTCGTGTCTCATTTAAGTAGCTAGTTTCATCAATAGATAGTTTCCTAAATAACTTCCCGTCAGATTAGTTTCGTTTCCTCTGTTTCGTTCTCCGCTTTGTCACTTTCAGAAGCGAACCGCGTTTTCAACTTCATTTTAATGTGGTTTCTGGCAAGATTCGCCAACATGGTTATAGTCTAAGGCTTTGATTAGCGGCGACAAGTTTGACTTCGTATCAATTTCTTGGGTGTTTGATATTTTTTCTTCACCTACTGAATATTGTTTAGTTTTTGCTTCCGCACTGTTTACCAACTTGCTAGCTGTGTCAGAGAGTTGTTCCCGGCGCAGAGTTACTTCCTGTTGCATTTTGATCAAGGTTCCATTGCTCTTGTTATTTGAAGATTGTTGTTGCGCATGCACCTGCTTTGGTTCTTGGAGTTTGTTCTTACTCCAATTTTAGATTTGTGGAATATTTCAGTCTTTGGTTTAAATCTTTGACATTCTGCCAAGTATTGCTTTAGATTTGGTTAGCCCTATGACTTTGATGTTTGCTCAAGCCCACTAGATTAGTGTAGATTGGAACTTTTGTTTGGGTGATTAAGCATTTTTTTGAGTTTGGCATCCACGGTTCCTTTTCCCTAAATTGGGATTTATCAACATTTGGAGGCCATAGAGCCATTGAAGAGGGACCTTTGACCGATGTTCATATCGGCAAGGCTATTAATTTCATATCCAAATTCTTCATATGATTGAAATGCAAGCCGTGGAGACACTTGAAGAAGATCGAAGAAGTCCCAAAAAGAAAGGTTGAAGACTTCTCAATTGAAGAAGCTCGAAGAGGCCCCAAAAGGAAGGTTAGACTTTCTCATAGCCATGAAACTCGACTGTCACCAACTTTTCTACTTTCATTATTTTCTTTGTTTGTTGATGTGATTACAATTTTTCTTTTTCTTTTTTACTTTCCATCCAAGCTGGAGATGTTGAATCACTCATGTTCCAGCTTGCGGGGGTTATTAGATATATAGTTTGGTTAAATAGGCAGTGACCCTCATGAATCTATATAAGATTTCTCTTTAGTTATATTACCTCATCATATCATCAAAAAATAAATTTCGAATTTTAGTTTTCGTTTCACTCTCTCAACCTTTTTCCTTATTTGGCCTCAAAGTCATGACTTGCAAAGTACAAATTGTTATAGGCCGAGTCTAACCAAGATAGATAAATACAAAGGATAGAATTAACTACCCACTTTTGAAGACAAATTGAAATCCAGTTTTAATTGCTTTCCCCCTCATCCAGTTTTAGTTGCTTTCAAATCCTCAATATCTTGTTTGCATATCCAACGCGCCGCGGAACTTGCGATCTTGACCGCGACAGAACCGAACGATAGTTCAAATAGATTGGCTTGATGAATTTCTCCGCCGAAACAATGGTGGCTCAAACAGAGAATGTAAAGTTGATCGCCTGCTATGATTGGTGTCTTTGTGGCCATTAACCTCTTGCCATTGTGGACAACCAGAGACTCATTGCTTTGACAAACGAAACGATCTAACTGTAACCGGAAACAAAAAGCAATTCCAAACACTTCGTCCAGAGCAAAATTATCTTGGAGTGGGACCGAAACAGAGTTACCAACTTCTTGATGGACAAACCATGGTGGAATTTCCTTCCCTGAGACCAGCATTTGCAATGCTTGGACACCATGATCTTCTCTTGGCGATGCGAAGAAAGGGCATGCCTTCGATAAAGGACTGAATTCGGAAACATCCAGGGACTTACAACTATATGCTTCCACTAATCTCATGCTTGATGGAAACTCGGGCAACGACAGAAGGTTGGCGCATTTGCTTAGCCGAAGATATGCGAGCTTGGGAAGTTTGTGAATGATCATTGGTAGAGTGAAAAATTTGTTAGCACCTAGATTCAACCTTTCCAGGCGGGGGAAGTGAAAATCAGGAGGGAATGCCTGCTCAGTTAGATGGCAGTTGCTAAGATTTAGATCGCACAGAAAGGGCAGATGCGAGATAGAAGATGGCAATCTGTCAATGTATCTGCACTCGGAGGCATCCAAGATTGCGAGGGACTCCAATCCATGAAAGCTGTCTGGGATGCAAGCTAGGCTTTGGCAGCCAGAGACCGTCAGAACTCTGAGGTACTTCAGTCCATCGATGGTGTCGCGAAGGCAAACAAGTTTCTTGCATTTTTCTAAGTTCAAATCTTGAAGGCCTACTAAACATCTCATTGATGCGGGTAGGTTCCTTATGGCCGTGCGTCTCAAAGACAGCAAGGTTAAATGTTTCATGCATTCTCCGAATTCCGGGGGGTTCTCGAGACATTGGCAGTCGTCAAGAATTAATTCTTTCAGAGAACTCATCTCCAATTTACCTGGAAAACTATTAAGGCTCCTGCAATACCTTAAATCCAGCACAACAAGGTTCTTGTGGTGTATGACCGACGGGTGAACCTCTGTTAGGCCATCACAGCTAGAAAGCTTGAGTTTTTCAAGAATTGGAACCGCGGAAAGATCAGGTATTTGCTTTAGTTCTTTGCATATAAAATATAAATGGAGGCACTTCAGCTTTCCTAGAAACTGGAAAAATATGAAAATACTATTATCTTTTATAAGATCATTGTGATAAAATTTTGAGTAAAGGTTTAATTTGGTCATCACCAAATCACTAATGAGCAAATTCAATCCCTAGAAAAAAAAAGAGTGGTTTCTGTCAATTTCAAATATGGGTCAAGTTTGTCCTTTCATCTTTGTCACACTTTATAAATACAGTTAATTGCATTTTTTAAAAATGTAATTAAACATATCAAGGATATTATTGTCATTTTTTCTCCTCCCTGGTCTTAGATTAAGAGACTGCGTTTTTCTCTCTCTCCCAATCCCTCACTCCCCAAGATGGTTGAGGATGCAATGCTAAAGATAAGTGCAGGTAAATCAATGACCTAATGCCATGAAAGACGTGGTAGCAATAATCGTGAGACGAATAAAATGGAGCAATTATAGGCTTGGACAGAGGGGTCGGGATAGAGGGAAACAAAAGGGTTGAGATTGGAGAAAGAAGAAAGTGATGATAATGTCTTTGATGTATTTAATTATGCTTTTAAAAATGCATTTAGTCACATTTATAACGTGTAAATAAGCACAGAAGGACTAACTTAGCTCATATTTGAAATTGATATAGACCATTTTTTATTTTTTATTTTTTGGTTAAGGACCAAATTGGTCCATCAATTGTTTCACAATGATTAAATTCAAACTTTACTCTAAAATTTTATGTAGCTCATAAGGGAAGGCCATACCTTTATTCCATGCCAAAGTCGTTCGATTTTTCCAAGCTGCAACTGAATTTCAACAATTTCACTCTGTTGATCTGCCAGAGGCAGAGTTTTAAAAGGACAACAGTCCCAGTGAAGAACTTTTAGAGAACTAGGAAGGAAGTTGAGGTCAAGGGGAAGTTCTATATCTCTTTGGAATAATCCTCCTCCCCCCCAGCTTATTTTGAGTAGTTTTAGCTGACTCATATTGGAGAAGATTTCGCTCCAACGTCCTTTATAGAAAAACATTCCAACTGGAACAATACTTTGAATTGATGCAGTTCCCTGTATAGAAAACCCAAATGACAAGTCATGTAATCTTATAGAATGAGGTAAAATACAAACTAAAGTAAACAAAATAATTGAATGCATTATTACTTTGTATTTTGGTATTATATTTGTTAGTTAAATTTGTATGCATGGAAAGTTTGTATAAAATTTTTAATTTGTTATCTAATCAAGTATTGTTACATCAATAAGCATATTTGACTCTCATACATACTATTTTGATTTCTA
This sequence comes from Nissolia schottii, assembly GCA_003254905.1. NCBI lineage: Eukaryota > Viridiplantae > Streptophyta > Magnoliopsida > Fabales > Fabaceae > Nissolia > Nissolia schottii. The sequence continues at coordinate 509,775 of QANU01050875.1, forward strand.
TTTGTTTCGTTGATGCTCGGTCTTATTTTGTTGCTCTCCGTCACATGATGGTTTGAATCCCTTTAATGACTAAAAAAATCGGAAAGATTATATTGGATAAAAGTGTAAACTAATTTTATAATGATACTGCGTAAAAATTAAACTCGGCTTAATTTATCTAACAACAAACGTATATAATAGTTGTAAAATATTGACAAGTACCTTATTGTTTGTAACTACGTGATAAATGTCCTCCGTAGACCATAACCTGCTACGTTTGCCTGGGTCATTTGGAGATTCTTGAATAACAATGTTCCTGCCCATTTCTTCAATCAAATCATGCATCTTCAAAAAATGTTCTCCACTTAGAGTTACCAAGGATCTTTCAATCAAAACTTCAATTTCAATTCGCGGATTATAACCACAATTTTCTAATATATCCATTACATTATTTATATCACGCCCTTTGAAGAAACATGCTATGTCGAGGAAAATATTCTTTTGCTTGGAATCTAAACTGTCATAACTTATTTTAAGTGTATCAAGAATTTGGCAGTGTGAATCACTCTTTATTTTTTTGACAGCACTATGCCAAACATCAACATTTCTTCCACATAGATAGGAACCCAATACCTCAAGTGCTAACGGAAGACCACAAGTATAGTCAACAACTTCATGGGACATTTTCAAATACCCTTCTTCAGGTTCTTTTCTTTTAAAGGCTTTCAAACAAAAGAGTTGAAGGGCTTCATTTTCTATTAACCCTTTAACCTCATAAAATCCATGAACTCCATGTATCTTTAGCAAGTGCATATCTCTAGTTGTGATTATTATTCTGCTGCCAGGACCAAACCAATCTTGCTCGCCAGCCAAATTCTCCAAATGGCTTACTTCACTGACATCATCAAGAATAAGAAGAACCTTTTTGTTGCGTAAAGAGTTTCGTATCGTCTTCTTCCCATCATACACATTATTAAAATAAGCCATGCTTATGTTCATATGAGCTACAAGTTCTTTTTGTATTTGAACCAAACCTTTTGTCTCACATGCCTCTCTAACATTGGCAAGGAAGCAACTAACTTTGAATTCATCTTGTATGGCTTCATAAACTGCTCTAGCAATAGTAGTCTTACCTACGCCGCCCATGCCCCATATACCGATAAAGCGAACATCATTCAACCCCATACCTAGAAGGGAGTACACGTCCTTCACCTTTGAAACAATGCCAACAAGGTTCTTCGTGCAAGATGGCAATTTTGGAATCAACCTTTTATGTATGCCTTGAGCAATGCTTTCAACAAGCGTTGCCTCATGCCTGTAGCATAAAAAAAGAAAAATCATACATACAGATGCAGTCCAACACAAAACATGTACACTAGCAAAATGAAAGCAACAAAATCGACAAGTAAGGGTTAATAAGGTCCACATTTTTATTATGACCAAAAACACACACCCCTCTCTGATGTGAATGTTAGTAAAGGGAAATTTTATAATTTTCCATTCTTCGCAGTAAAAGCTACATGCTACATTGATGGACCTATTGTTCCGGTTAGGAGGTCTTTTAGACAGTCTGTGCCCTCCACTCGTTACTCACTTGGTGTATATGTGCTCCTCATTGACGTGGGAGAACTTGAATTCTATGAAGAGGCTATGGAAAGCGAGCACAAGAAACAGTGGGTTGCGGCAATGAATGATGAGATGAAATCATTACTTAACAACCATACTTTTGAGCTGGTCAAGTTGCCCAAGGACAAGAAAGCTTTGGAGAATCGATGGATACAGAATATTGAAGACTAAACAGAATGATTATGTTCCACAATACAAAGCATGGTTAGTTGTCAAGGGCTATCGTCAGAGGAAGGGTATTGACTTTGATGAGATATTTTTGCCTGTTGTTAAAATGTCATCCATCCGAGTTGTTCTTGGCTTGACAGCCAATCTTGATTTAGAGCTTGAGCAGATGGATGTGAAAACCGTCTTCTTTCGTGGTGAGCTTGAGCTATGATTCGATCTAGGTAATAAACGATAGAATGACCAAGTCAACACACTTCATGCTAGTCAAGACCACTTACAAAGCCATAGACTTCGCAAGGATCTACATCCTGGAGATAGTCCGACTTCACGGGATTCCTCTTTCAATCATATTGGACAGGGGTGCACAGTTCACCGCTAGGTTTTGGAGGGCATTTCAAACGGCCTTGGGTACAGACTTAGAGATGAGCACAACTTTCCATCCACAGATGGATGGCCAGTTTGATAAGACCATTCAAACGCTTGAGGACATGCTTAGGGCATGGGTCCTAGACTTTGGAGGATCTTGGGAGAAGCCCTTGACAGGAGACGTTGCAGATCTCCCATTGGTTGGTTTGAAGTGGGCCAGGAGAAGCCTGTAGCTCTCGACATTATCCATGATACCACAAATAAGATAAAGCTTATTAAAGAGAAGTTATTAATAGCATAGTCTCGATAGAAGTCTCAAGCATATCAACACCGACATAGCTTGGAGTTTGAAGTGGGAGAAAATGTCTTTCGAAAAGTGTCCGCAATGAAGGGGTGGTTTGTTTTGGCTTCATAAACAACTCTAGCAAGAGTTGTCTTACCTATGCCGCCCATACCCCATATGCCTACAAAGCGAACAACATTATCCAACCCAATATCCATGAGCCTAATCACTTTCTCCACCCTTTCAAAAATCCCTACAAGGTTCTTCGCCCAAGATGGCAATTTCGAAATCACCTTTTTATGAACGTGTTGAGCAATGGTTTTCACAAGTGTGGCCTCAAACCTGTATAGGAAAGAATACTTTTTCTATCAAAGATTTTAGCGTCTTCTTTTAAATCGAGAACTAATTGAAATGCCATTTCCAAAAGCGTATTTAAGAATCAGAATCAAAATCAAAACCATTGATAACACAAACTTACTCATTATTGGAGTCCCAACCGGTGTAGCCGGCAACTTGTGCCAAGGCATCTCTCCACCTTTTAACCTCGTCACTGTCACGTCCGAATTTCTCTTCGTGTTCTCTGAAAGCTTCCTCAAACCTTCCTTTCTGATGCCTCACATCAGAAGCCTCGACGCCATAGAACACTGGAAGAACAGACAGCTTGTCCTTGCACTCAACAATCTTGTGCAGCTCTTGCAAACACCAAGTGGAGGTTGCGTAGTTTGGGGAGAGAACAACGATTGCAAACATAGATTCTTCAATTGCCGTCGGAAGTTCATCCGAAATGACCCCGCCTTTCTCAAGTTCTCTGTCATCCCTGAAAGTTCTGATTCCCATCCTTGTCAGAGCTTCAAACAAATGGTCGGTGAAATTTCTGCGAGTGTCGACTCCCCTGAAACTCAAGAACACGTCGTAGGTACATGAGCGAGGGGATGGGGTTGCAGCGGAAGAAGAAGAGGCCATAATAATAGTGGTGCGTGCTTCGATTTCTGCTGATTGTAGCTGCAATCGTGATGCTTCGTAGGGTTCTGGATCGTTTGTATGGTAAAGAAGAGTAAAGTAAACGAATACCAGAAAGTGAGTGTGGATAGCTAGCTCCGTTAGCTGGCTTCCACTTTCAATCAATCATCTTTCTCATGATTTCCTTCACTAACTCCATCACTTCTTTTTTTATTTTGCCTTTTCCTCCCTTCTTTGACGCATGATTCATTTCCGGGTAACGTTTTTTTTTTTTTTTTTTTTAAAATCCAAAAAACTGACTCTTAAAATTTTATGAAAAAAACATCGAAGTTATTCACTCGGAATTTTGATTTCCGTCAATTTCATCTCTTTCAATTCATTTTTAAATAATTTTATTTTTTTAATTTAAAAAATTAGATACGTTAGTTTTTTTTTCTTTCTTAACGGTTAACACGTTAATCACCATGTCACTTCTTTTCTTATAAAGAAGCGAGATGCATAAATTTTTAACTTAATTCTCTCAATTTCAATTTCAATCAACTTAGTCACTCCTAATATAAAGCACATAAAATAACAAAAATTCCAATAATCTCAAATCTAATCCAACTATAAAAACATATATGCACAATAAATTTAGTAGTTAAAATGGAAACTTTATGGGTAAAAACATTAGCTAGTAAAGCCAGAAGTATGGTACAAATCTCATAAGCAATAAATACCGAATACCAAAATAATGAAGTAATATCAATAGTGATATTAAGATTTGTAAAAGGAGAAGCAGTAAATCTTAGGCTAAGAGTGGTATGCGATGATAAGTATCTAAGTTAATATTAGGTAATGATTTCTTACCGCAAGTAACCCCATATAAAATGTAAGATGATAGAATAATTATGAATATAAGTTAACTTCAGAAGATAGACGTGGAATATAGTTTCTTCCCTTCCTCCTTCTAGCGCAAACCCACGCTCCTGGACGTACCACGTGTTCTTGAGTTTTATAATAATAAATAATGTGATAGAACCAGAATTATTTATATACAGATCAAATTTAAGGCACACCAAGTGACAGATTGTAGTGGAGTGAGTTTATCCAGGAGTAATGGAACCCAACCCAAGGATACAAGTTTTTACCCACGTGATGTGAGGCAGCAATGAAAGAAAGCTATGCTAATAATTCTGGTCCAATTTCTTACATCCAAGTTTCTTTCTGCATCTGACACTGCTTCTATGTTGTCTTCATGGTTAAAATTGTCATAATCATGCCACTAGCAGCCCCTCCACGTTCTCCACTGGACATGTTGATCAGTTGATGCCATTGGCGCCAGTGCTTTTCTCCAATTCTTCAACATCTTGCTTACAAAGCAAACGAGCCGCACAGCTCACAATTTTCAAACCCAACGGAATTCGAAGGCCGCCTTCACTAGAAAACGGGTTAGAAGTTTTCCCTTTCACTTTGGTGTGCAACTCGGATTTCCTTGAAGTCATTGCTGTGACACTAACTCTTGGAGTGCTGGTAAGGTTAAGAGGTCCTCCCAAAAACGGCCTTCTCCAAAGTTTAAACTCTAGTCTCCCCTTTGGCAAAGTTTTTCCCTTTTGGAACAGTCCAAAGCGACTGCCTTCATGAACCCTGTCACTGAATTGGTTGTTGGTCAAAAAGAGAATATAGAGGTGAGGACAACCCGGCTTCATATGAGGCAATAGCCTTCTCCTGATTAATGTCTTGCCAATGCTTCCAGCCAGATAACACTCGACTGTATAACGCCGGAGCTCAGACGGATTACCATAATTTATTAACAAGAAGCACAAGGCAACTCCTATCCTTTCGGCTGGAACACAATCACGAGGGACTGACACATATTCACCATTTTCTTGATGGATAAACCACGATGGAATTTCGGAGCCTGAGTCAGCATGTCAAAAGAATCAAGTACCTATCAATGATAATTGTAAAGTTGAATGAGTAACTTATAACTAGAAATGGAGATCAACTCTTATTTTTGAAGTAATACACCTAATGGCCTAGATTTCATACAGAGATTTGAGCATTGCTCAAGCACCCATCTTTCTTCCTGAATTTAGTAGCATTTTATTACGAGTGTTTAGATTGGCTAGGTGAGTTACTCCAAGTACATAGATAAGATTAATATTTCACACTCACATAGGTTGCGTTTGGTACCAGAGATAAGACACAGGGATAGAGACAGGAAAATTTGTCCCTCCAGGCCTCAATTATGTGTCCCCTTAGGCAAAATGTTTTTGTCTCCTCTATCCCAACTGTAGCGAAGTACAGAAAATACAAGAATTATCTCTTTCCATCTCTCTGTTCCCATGTCATGTCTCTGATACCAAAAGCAACCATACAGACAAGGCTAGGGTACAAACCTTAGGAGGATATTGTCTAAGTGATGCAAAGAGACTGCATGGATTGAATTTGGAAGTTTCCAGTGAGTCACAGTTGCTTGCATCCAATTTTTTTATACTGGATGGAAACTCTGGCAAAAATTGAAGCTTTCTACACCAATTTAGCTTGAGATGCGCCAGCTTTGAAAGCTTAGGAATATTTATTGGTATGCTAAAAAAATTGTTACCACTTAGATCCAAATACTGCAATGATGGTAAGGCACAAAAATCAAAGGGAATTGATTCGTCAGACAAACTGCAGTAACTTAAATCCATACTTATCAAAGAGGGTAGACTCAAGATAGAACCAGGTAACCTAAGTCTAGTGGTAGCAGTTGTTTGAATACTGTAACAACTGGTATCAATAGAACAATTAACTGGAAATGCTTGCTGAATTTTATTAATAATACCAGTAATTCCAGAGGGGAATTCCCTGATTAGAGAAAATACAAATAGATTGCTGAAGAGAAAATAATTCTGGGATTAAAGGTTCCCTTTGACCTCCTGATTCTAATCCTAATTTTCTGGATAATCTCCCCCTGACCCCTGCGGCTCTTCTTAAACTGCTGGAGAGAATCAGGTGGTTATTGTCTTTCCTAAATTAACTCCTAAATTTACTCCTCTCTGATTTGATTAGCAAATCAGCTCCTAATCTGTTGCCATATCTTAACAGATTTTATTCTTTCCTTATTCTATTTATTCTTTCCTTATTCTACTTAATCTCCTAGAATAAACAAATGGAAAAGGAAGGATTTCCTTTCCTGTTTTAGGTGAAACCGCATCAGTCATCTTAGGAGGGTGTGTAACAATACCCTCCCCTTGAAGTATCACCTTGTCCTCAAGGTGAAAAGAGGGAAATGCTGTCCGGATGTCTTCTGCGAGCTCCCAGGAATTCTCAAAACTGGGAAGGTTCTTCCATTGGAGCAAAACTTCTTCTTGCCCAGCTGCATTGGTGCGGACAGCAATGATTTGTTGGGGTTCTACTTGGAGTTCGAGGTCTGAAGTGAGGGACTTCGGTAGTGGCTCGACTTGGCCTGAAGGAGAAATACATTTCTTCAAGAGGGAAACATGAAACACGGGGTGAACTTGCGATCCTTCGGGTAGCTTCAGTTTGTATGCAACCTGACCAATACGTTCCAGCACTTCAAAGGGCCCGTAGAACCGGGCGCTGAGTTTCTGATTTATCCTCTTAGCCAGAGACCTCATGCGGTATGGCTGCAGCCTGAGGTAGACTTGATCCCCCACTGCAAATGTGACATCGCGCCTCTTCTTGTCTGCATAAGTTTTCATTCTATTCTGTGCTCTCTCTAACTGAAACTGCAACTCTTCTATCATTTGATTACGTTCCTCCATTAACCTGCGGACCTCCTCGACTGCTACCTCTCCTCCACCGCGCCCTAATGTGGGAGGTTCACGCCCATACAGAGCTCGGAACGGCGTCATTTTAATTGACCCATGATAGTTCGTATTATACCAGTATTCAGCCCAGTTGAGCCAGCTAGGCCATTGCTTAGGCTTGGAGCTAGTGAAACAGCGGAGGTAAGTTTCTACACATTTATTTACTGCCTCGCGCTGCCCATCTGTCTGGGGATGGTAGGCTGAACTCATTTTGAGCTTGGTGCCTGCCTCCTTGAAAATCTCAGACCAAAAGGCACTCATAAACACTCGGTCACGGTCGGATACAATGGAATTTGGGAACCCGTGGAGTTTAACAACCTCTCTGATGAATAATTCAGCCACTTCTTTGGCCGAGTAAGGGTGGGTCAAGGAGAAAAAATGAGCGTACTTGGTCATTCTGTCAACTACTACAAAGATGGTGTCTTTCCCGTGAGCCTTGGGGAGGCCTCCTATAAAATCCATGGCGATGTCCGACCACACATTTGTGGGGATTGGGAGGGGCTGTAATAATCCTGCAGGGCTTAACGTCGAATGTTTATGGGCTTGACAAGTGGCACATTGCTGGACATAACTCATGATAGTCTTCTTCATGCCTTCCCAATGGAGAAAACCAGCTATCCTTTTGTAAGTCCGAAAGAACCCCGAGTGGCCCCCCATCTTGGTGTCGTGAAATTCCTTGAGGATCTTGGGAATCAGCTTGGATTGCTTGGGAATGACCAATCGCCCTTGATGCAGCAGCTTGCCATCACGGAGGGTGTATCCCGCGGGGACTTCCTTGCCTGCGATGATGTCCTGCACGATGTTTTTAAGTCGAGGATCTGCCTGTACTTCGTCGGATAATCCTTCCCATTCTTCGGTTGTTACTATCGAAACGGTGGCTAGCTGAAACTTCCTAGAAAGTGCATCTGCTACTCTGTTGTCCCTCCCTGTCTTGTAACGTATTTCAAAATCGAACCCCAGTAGTTTTGCCATCCATTTCTGCTGCTCTTCTCCCCCAATTCTTTGGTCCAGCAAAAACTTTAAACCCTTCTGGTCTGTGTACACCGTAAAGTGGCTGCCAAGGAGATAATGTCGCCACTTCTGGATGGCCAGCACCATAGCCATTAGTTCCCTCTCGTATACTGACTTTGCTTGGGCGCGGTCTGAAATTTTCTGGCTCATGTAGGCTACGGGTCTGCCCTCCTGCATTAACACTGCCCCAATACCTTTACCTGATGCGTCTGTTTCTACCTCAAACGGTTTGGAAAAAGAGGGAATTGCTAACACCGGAACAGTGGTCATGGCTGTCTTTAGAGTTTCGAAGGCTGCTTGGGCTTCTTCACTCCAAAGAAATTGGTCCTTCTTCAAAAGCTGTGTGAAGGGCCAAGCTATGCGTCCATAATTCTGCACGAAACGTCTGTAATGCCCTGTCAGCCCTAGGAACCCGCGTAAGGCCTTGAGATCCTTAGGGATGGGCCAATCTAACATATCCTGAATTTTCTTAGGATCCGCTGCCACGCCTTCCTTCGATATGAGGTGTCCTAGGTACTCAATCTGCAGCCTAGCAAACCTGCACTTCTTTTTATTAAGGAAGAGTTGATGTTGTCTAAGTACAGCGAATACCTGACGGAGGTGCTCCCAGTGTTGCTGTAAATGTTGGCTGTAGATGAGGATGTCGTCAAAAAAAACTAAGACGAACTTCCTTAGGAAGGGCCTCAGCAATTGGTTCATGAGTGCTTGGAAGGTGGAGGGGGCGTTGGTGAGGCCAAAGGGCATGACTAGAAATTCATAATGTCCTTCGTGGGTTCGGAATGCGGTTTTATGCACATCTTCTTCACGCATCCTGATTTGATGATAGCCCGATTTAAGATCCAGTTTGCTGAATATAGTGGCCCCTCCTATTTCATCTAATAGCTCATCTATCACCGGAATTGGAAACTTATCCGCTATGGTCTCCTTGTTGAGAGCTCTATAATCTACACAAAAGCGCCAACCTCCGTCTTTTTTCTTAACTAAAATCACCGGACTAGCAAAAGGGCTTGTGCTTGGCCGAATGATTCCGGACTGCAACATCTCTTCCACAATTTTTTCTATTTCTGTTTTCTGGTAGTGAGGGTATCGATAGGGCCTGATTCTGGGAATGCGTGAGCCGTCCTTGAGGAGTATGGCATGGTCATTTGGACGTTGGGGCGGTAGTCCTTCAGGTGGCTGGAATAAGTCCTAGAACTCCAGGAGGAAATGCTCTGTGTCTGCTGAGATCCCCTCCGTTTCTGCTTCTTCAGAGGCCACGGATAAGGAGGTGATGACGTAGCCTTCCCCTTGGTGGCGAATGGCATGCAGGGTGTTCTTCCAGGTGGCCTTGCTGCGGCTTAAGGAGGGGTCTCCCTGTAAAAATTTTCTCTTCCCCTCTTGCTCCCAACTCAGGGTCAGTGTTTTATAATTACCCACAAATTCTCCCAGGCTAGCTAACCAACCGGCTCCCAAAACGACCTCTGAACAGCCCAAGTTCATGATAAAAAAATCTTGAATTATTTTCACTCCCTGGATGGACAGGGGAACCGACTCACAACCTGTATTACCCCACTCTTTTGCGCCGTTTCCTACTTCAACCTGAAACTCGCGAACCTTCTTTGCAGGCAGCGCCAGCCTCTAAACTACCTCTGTGGCCAAGAAATTGGCTGAAGCTCCGGGGTCAATGAGCACTACCACCTGGTGTCCGTGGATTTCTCCTATGACCTTGAAAGTGTTGTGGGACGTGAGTCCCCAATAACTATAGGACGAGAGTTGTAATTCTGGCCTTTCTGTCACTTGGTGCTGATCCTCCCCCTGGACGACTGCTTCTGGGTCGGTTTCCTCCTCTTGTTCTTCCTCTACTAACAGAATCTGGAAGTGCTTCATCGTGCACCTGTGATCAATGCCCCATTTCTCACCGCATCTAAAACAGAGGCCTTTCCTCTGACGTTCGGCCCACTCCTCGTTCGACAGGCGTCGTGTGTTACTGGGCTTCGAGTTTGGGCCATGGGTTATACTGCTTCCTCCACTTGCGACTGGCTTGTTTCCTATCGAAGACTCGGTGGTCCTCTGGCTGGCTGTGTGTCCTGACTCTGTACGTGCTCCCACTCGGTGATCAGGGGGCCTGGTGGTCCCTGCTGGTTTCGAGTAGATGGACCCGGCAGAAGACCCTCCCCCCGAGCTTCCGTATCTAAAACTCACCTCTCCTCTCCTGACCCCCGGGTTTACTCCCGACTCTCTCCAAGCTTGGTTACGCCATTCAATGGCCATGGCCCTATCCATCAATGCTGGTAAATTGGTGAACCTAGCCACCTCTAACTCCGCCTTTATCTCCTTTCTCAACCCATTGGCGAATATACACATTAGAGCTTCGCTGCCTAGATTTTTGTGGGACCTAGCTGCTGCTTCAAAATCCCTCCTGTATCTCGCCACATCCTCCACCTGCCTGACTTCTAGTAACGGTGCTAAGCGGTTAAGTGCAGCCTCCGGCTGAAACCTCTTCAGCCGATCCTCCCTGAATCGGTCCCAATGCAAGAATGGCGTGTGCTCCTCCCACCACTCCATCCACGTGAGTGCCTCACCCTCTAAGGCTAGGGTGACTATGTCCAATTTATCCTGCAATGCCGTCTGGGTGACCTTAAAATATCTCTCCATCTTCACAATCCATTCCGAAGCTCCTTCGCCGGAAAAGATTGGAACGTCCAGCTTCCTGTTGGATTCGAACCTCCGGGGTTCTGGTTCCTCCCTGTCATTCCTGTCTCCTTCTCCCTGACCTCTCGAACCTAGCCCTTCTTCCTCTTGATTACCTTCGGTCTGCCGCGGGGGCAGCCTATCCATCATCTGTTGCAGCAGAGCCATCGTGTTTGCCTGCGTCTCCTTCATCTCGTCTTGGTTCCCCCTTACCGCCTCCAGGTTCGCCCGCATCTCCTCCATCTGTCGCTCCAACACATCCACCCTCGTTTCCATGGCTGCACGCGTGGAAACCATACAATTCTCCCAGGTATCGATGCTCTGATACCAGTTGTAACAACTGGTATCAATAGAACAATTAACTGGAAATGCTTGCTGAATTTTATTAATAATACCAGTAATTCCAGAGGGGAATTCCCTGATTAGAGAAAATACAAATAGATTGCTGAAGAGAAAATAATTCTGGGATTAAAGGTTCCCTTTGACCTCCTGATTCTAATCCTAATTTTCTGGATAATCTCCCCCTGACCCCTGCGGCTCTTCTTAAACTGCTGGAGAGAATCAGGTGGTTATTGTCTTTCCTAAATTAACTCCTAAATTTACTCCTCTCTGATTTGATTAGCAAATCAGCTCCTAATCTGTTGCCATATCTTAACAGATTTTATTCTTTCCTTATTCTATTTATTCTTTCCTTATTCTACTTAATCTCCTAGAATAAACAAATGGAAAAGGAAGGATTTCCTTTCCTGTTTTAGGTGAAACCGCATCAGTCATCTTAGGAGGGTGTGTAACAAACACTAAACTTCCACTTGATGGGAAGAAACAAATTCACTAGTCCTTTGCCCCTTGCAAATGATAATTTTCTGTTTTTAGTGGCAGTTCCAGCAGCACAAAATTCTTCGGAACACTTCTTTCCCTCTAAACCATCTGTCAATCTACAGAGCTTTGAGCAAGAATTGGTGTTCAGGTTTCTGAGGGATTTCAATCTTTGAATGGTATCCGGAAGGCAAACAAGATTTTTGCAATTCTGTAAGTTCAAGACTTGGAGGCTAACTAGACATCCAAGCGATGAGGGCAATTGATTTATTGCTGTTCCCTCCAGAGAAAGCTGTGTTAGATGTTTCATGCTTTCCCCGAACTCTGGAAGATTTATGAATTCAGAGCATCCAGTAAGATTCAACTCTAGTAGCGCACTAGTCTCCAATTTACCTGGGAGAGCTTTAATACTTTTGCAATCTTTTAAATTCACAAGAACAAGTTTCTTCCGGTGCACGATGGATGGGTGGACCTCAGTTAGGCTTGTACAACCTTCAA
>QANU01050875.1:524871-564461 GCA_003254905.1 Nissolia schottii
TTTGGTGGGAATATTCACTCTGCGGTGAGATATGTTAAATGTGGCCATTTAGAGTTGGCTAAACAATTCAGATCTTCAGAATAGTTTTCCATTTAAGTGGTGCTTTATGGCATATTCTTTTGCAATCTAATGTTGGAAAAATGTTTCCCCATCTAATGCTTCCTGGATATTCTTCTGCAGGAAAGCATATGGAGCCAGGAGGTATGCTGGTTGGATCTTTATCATCTCTTTCTTACTTCATTTATTTTTTGTTGTTTTGAGTATGGCATTGATTTTGATGCCTTAATACTTTATATTTATCTTGTAATTTAAAGTTTTGTGGGTCCGTGGAGAAAAACTCCACCTTACTTCAGGCATTTAATATACTTAAATGTCAAGATATATATGGGAAGTTTGTGTGCTTAATTTCTGAAAATTTCTGCTATAACTACTCACTTTCATAGGAAGAAGTAAGGCTTTGTGGGTTTTAATGACTCTACCTTGTGTGGGGATTTTACACACACACACATATATATATATATGGTTTCAGTAATATAAGCATCCAGAAACCTGGGCCACAATGTAAAATTATGAATGTATGGGTTAGATTTCTGAATTTGCCATAGTACAAGGCAAATTCAAAAATTACAAAAAACGAAGAAAAAAAAAAAAGACACAGACAGGACAACACAAGACAAGACGCAGGGGACAGGGGGCAGGTCTGAATTTGTCACTGTGTTAGGCGAATTCAAACCCCCAAAAAAAAAATTTGACAGGCAAATTCATACCCCAAAATTTAAAAAAAAAAAAAATTGACTGGTCTGAATTTGCCATGGTGTCATGTAAATTCAGACTCCAAAATAAATAAAAAAAATTAGACTGGTCTGAATTTGTCACTATGTCAGACGAATTCAAAACTCTAGTCCATACATTTGTAATTTCCTCTCCTGGACCATACTACCGGATTAGCTTCAATTTGTAACCATTAATATGTAAAAAATCCACTTTGGGACCACAATTATTTTGTTTGGTCATGGTTTTGGGTGTGTTGCAGGGGCCTTACAAGATATTTTCATATGTGTACGTGGATTATAGGGAAGGATTTGTTCAGATTGTTGAACGAAAATATGGGTACAAATTTCAATTCCTTTGTCTCACAAAAGTTGAGACTGGTTCCTGGGGACATTTCTGAAGAGGACTTGGGTGTGAAGGACTCGGTTCTAGTGGATCAGATTTGCAATCAAACGGATGTTATAGTTAATTTAGCTGCTACAACTAACTTTTTGATGAAAGGTATATATATATATTGGAAGTGATAGAATTTCACAACCATGCATGTTTGTGTTTAATTATAAATAATCGCTTATTTCTAAAGTTAATTATAAATGCACTACTTGTTATTAAATGCCGGTATGATGTTGCATTGGGTATAAATATATTAGGAGTGAAGCATGTCTTGACCTTGGCCAAAAAATGTATTAAACCGAAGGTGCTTGTCCACGTTTCAACAGGTTAGTTAGTGTGTTGCAGCAGATGTACTCCTTCCATTAATCCTTCTTGAGCAAATCCTATATCAGGTATGCCTCTCAAACAGTCTGTCGTAATTTATATATATGTATATATGTGTGTGCACGCACGTGTGTTTATTTTATTGTGATGCATGAATTTTAATTGAATTTTTTTTTAGTTTAACCTGACTAAGAGATTCATAGGTTTATTTGTGTATATTTTTATTATAAAAAAATTATTATTTAACCTGATACTACGGTGGTCTATTATATAACTAATAACACAAGATTCAATAAAGTGTTTTGTAAATAATTTATTTTTTAATTTAAAAAAATATGCAGCGAGGACTAAAAAAGTTGGGAAGGTAATAGTGATGGCTCAAAGAGAGATGATTGATGTAGATGCTCTTAAGATTGAGTCGTGGCCTGTGACCACCTGTCAACCTTGTGCTGAGTTGACCTTGGGCCTAATTTGCTAGGTTGGGTCTCTTCGTATTTGGGTTGAGCTTGGTTTGGATCTCATGACCCTGTACAATAATATATTAGTTCTATTTTTTATATTGAATAATACAGACTCATTTGAATAAAATGTGTTATATACATATATTAGTTATTTTCTTTCTTTTTATTTAATTAAACTGTATTAACAATGTAAAAAAGTTTTATATTATTATTCAATCATATACTGACAAGTCAACAAACATTATTGGTTATCACTAGGGGTGTCAAAACGGGCGGGCCCGGCCCATTTAGGCCCGCCCGTTAAGGCCCACGGGCCTAAACGGGCCGGGCCGGGCCAAAAATATGCATATTTTTTAAGCCCGGCTCGTTTATGGTCAGTCCGCGGGCCTAAACGGGCCGTCCGCTAGCCCATTTATTTTTTTTAAAAATATAAAAAAATTCAAAAAAATTCAATAAAGTTCAAAAAAATTCAATAAAAATATTTAAAAATTATTTTTAAAAAATTCACGGGTAAACGGGTCAGCCCGCGGGCCAAATAGGCTGGGCCTGGCCTAAACGGGCCGGGCTTAAACGGGCCGGTCCAATTTTTTTCCAAATTTTCGCGGGCCTATTTTTTGCATGTAAAGCCCGTCCATTTAACCGGATAAACGGGCCGGGTAAACGGACCGGGCTCATTTTGACGGCCCTAGACTTATCACATTCACTTCTTATAAGGTCATTTAAACAAAATGAATTGAAAGCGTTCCTTTAGGCTGAACATAGGCAACACTTCAAAGCATTGCCATAGGAAACAGGTATAATTTTGGTAAATAGTTTTAAGGGATGATTATGTTTTTAGTCCCTCATAAATTTTAAATTTTGTGTTTTACCCCTCATAATTTTTTTGTTTGGAAATCATCTCTAATAATTTTTTTTGTTAATTTTTAGGTTTTGCTATTCATTTGTGTAGTTAACTGATGACGTGACAGTTAAGTTGGTCACGTGGAAGTCAAGTGCCACACACATGACATAAGTTTAATTCAGTATTTAGTCCCTCATAAATCGCGAATTTTGTTTTTGACCCCTCATAAAATTTTAGTTAGGAAATCATTCCTATAAATGAACATACGCGAAGTAAAGATAATGAGCACGAGAACTTAGTAAGCAAGACTAGTTCCCCTGATCACCTAGTAACATAGATAAAGTTGTTCAGGATCCTAGGCCAAGACAATAATCAGTAGGATTTTAGTATGCATGCTCAATTAGAGATCTCCTGAACGGCCGGGAAGATAACCGAGAAAATGAACTTTGGTTAGTGCTAAGGAACTCCACTGAGGACCAAGTGTTCTCACCCCCACCCCTCGGTTATGGATCCCGCAGGTGTGCAGAGCGAGCAGATTGACCCGGGGGACGTCTGGTAGACGACAGAGGACTGCAGCAGATCAAAGCCGAGGCAAAGGGATGACCGTGACATTAGGATGATATATGTATTGTCTTATGACTATGACTTTTATATGTTTTGCGTAAATATTTATTACTATGACTGTGTGTCATTATGTTTTGGGACCTTGGTTGTAATTAGATCTATATACACACACTCTCCATATTCTACTGCGGTTAGTAGCGATTGTTGTTATATATTCTGTTAATCACGCACGGCTCCTAGTTTATAAACTGATAAAGCACGCAAACGATTTTGAAAATGGTCCATATTTTTGCGTATAAGATATTTGCAAAGGAAAAAGTACGGGCTGAAGGTAACCCGACACAACGGTTAACAACCCTGTGAGCATTGCTTACTACCATGGAAGTGGGCAGTTAGCAGGGGTGTTACACATAACCTTAATAAATATTTGATAACTGGTTTAAATACAAGAGCTGAGTTTACATAATATCTGATAATCGTAACTGAAAAGTACATGTTGAAATGCTAAATGAAGGACCTTGCCCTAGACGTTTGGAGCATATCTACTATAACTCAAGTAGTCCCCACTGTGAAGCGGAGCTTATCACCAACGCTTGAATCCTCGCTTCTACTGGATGAGGGGAACGTTCTCACTGTCCTCTACTGTATCTGAAAATGATATTGACAGATGGGTGAGTTTGTCATCTCAGTGGTGGGTACCTCGGTACCACACAAATAACACATATTGCATATAATCATGGCATGTACTAAATAAATAAAGATAATGTAGATGTTGGAACAAATATGAGTAACTATGTTGTAAGTATAACTGAATAATACTGCTGAAAGTAAACTACTGGAAAGTAACCATAAACTGTGCGATGTATGCCTGGCCGGGACGCAAGGAGAGATGCCTCTCGATCCTCGAATTCAAGGGAACCTCGGCTCGACCTTGCTTTGCCAGGATAAATTCGGGTGGTTCCGGTACACGCAACTGAATGCCCGTGAGGGTATGCATACCCTCAATCTGAGGAGCTTGAAGCTCATATAATCTACTAAATCTAATAGGACACACATGCCATAAACTGAGGAGCTTGGCGCTCAAGCTATCTATTGCTGAGTCTGGGTTACGAGGTCATTGACCCCATAATATTCTAGGTCATCTACCCTAGTATCTACTGTTTTTGAAGTTTTTTAGGTGAGTTAGCTTAGTTACCCAAGTTATTAGGACCTAAGTCTACCATTTATGACAAGGGTGTCCTAGTTAGTTAAATCTTGTTTATTTTTTCGGGCTCAAGGACTAAGGTGCCATACTTAGGGGAGGATTCCCAAGTAAGAGAGGTGCGTCACAGTGGACAACTTAAATACCAAGTCTTTCCTTGCCAGAACCTACCCTTAGTTAGGGTTCATGCCTTAACCGGAGTCTTTATTAAATTCTGTTATATAATCCTAACTAAACGATTATGAGGATATCATGCCTATAATTCTAAGTTTCTGTCTTATCATAGTATAAGCATGGCATAGGCATATCATAAATAATATAGCATGTAAGCATGACAACTGTCATCTACTGAGCATGTATATGAACATCTAATAACATGTTATAATGCACAACTGACTCTGTTGACGAACGACCGAAGTGGAATCGTTGAGGCGTCGAGATCACCACTCACCTAGAATGTCCAAAACTGAGGAACATTGGAATTGGGGACTCCGAACAGCATGGTGTTAACACTTGGAAAGACCAACATAAACCACCATCAGAAACCTACAAACAAAGCTTAACTGTAGGCTTTCCAATAGCGATCTGGCATCGCCACGACTGTCGTGGATCACCATGGGCTAGGACTACCAAAGTAGTGGCGCCGAGGCCTACTATCCTAGGCCATCCTAAAAAGGATTGGCTACCTACCCTAGGTGAAGGCGTTGTGTCTTCACAAGAGAGAGAAAGAAATTGAGCAGAAACTCATTCTAGAGGAAAGAAGAGTTTGAAGCTCTGAGCGAGTTGAAAGGGGGAGAGGAAAGCTCTATATTTAGGGGGAAAGATGGCCAAAGGGGGGGGGGGTCGGGTCCTCTCCTAGCCCAAAGGGGCGCATATAGGATTTCTTATCAGCAGAAGCACGCTCTGCGCTGGAGCGTGTGCGCTATGGGCGTTGTAGTGCTTCTCCAAGACCTGTTGGGCCCTTCGTCGCGGGTCGTTACAAATTAATTCAATCCAAGTCAGGTTTGGGTGGGTCGGTTTGAATAATGAGTAAATTGTTTTTAGCGTGTGACCAAGTTAACTGTCATGTCAATAGTTAACAGCCTAAATAGAGGATGACATGGACTAAAACCTAACAACAAAATTTGTGCGGTACTATTTCCTAATGAAAACATTTATGAATGGCGATTTCCTAAGAAAAAATTTATGAGGAGTAAAAAATACAAAATTCATGATTTATGAGGGACTAAAAATTGAATTAACCTTATGTCATGTGTGTGGCATGCTACTGCCACATAACTAAGTTAACTGTCACTTTAGTTGTTAACGGCTCAAATGGACGACATGGACTAAAATCTAACAAAAAAATTTATGAAGGATGATTTCCTAACAAAAAAATTTATGAGGGGTAAAACACAAAATTTACATAATTAGTTAACCCTAGTTTTAAAAGTATGGTATTTTAGTAATTAGTTTTGCAAACAATGTCAGAATAATAAAAAAATAAAACTCTGAAAAACAAGAAACCTTCTCAATGCATAAAGAGTCTTATGCTATCTTCTCCTAAAACGAAACTATTGATGTGGTTGCGTCCTCTAGAACCGCCTCAATACGAAGACAAGACTACGTCATCTCAACTACATACCGGATGACAACTTAGCTTGCCCTTTCTGCACGAAGGGCAAAGAAATGTTGGATCGCCTATTCTTCACATGCTCGGTATCTAGTCAATTTTGGGCATCATGCTCTAAATGGTGGACCTGTCTTGGTGCTCCCTGCAGAGACTAGTGGACTTCTATGATGCATGGTTTGGGGCCCCATTCAGAAACTCGGACCGAAAACTATGGGTAACTTTGCTATGTGGTTTGTTGGTCAATCTGGTGGATAAGAAACAAGGTGGTATTTTGAGGAGTTCAAGCCAAACTGGGACATGGACATTCAATTTATATTGAACTGATTGGGACATTGGACCAAAGCTTGGTGGGAGAGGTTGTTGTTCACTCCAGACCATCCGAGCATGCTCGATCAGATTAGAGCTTGGAAGGAATAAGTTGATCCTTGTGGAATGCGATTGGGAATTTATCACCCTTCACTCAGGGACCATTATTGTGCTGTTCTGCCGTCTTTTTTTTTTTTTTCCTTCTCTGGTTGCCTCATTGTTTTAGCTGTGGTTTATTTTCCTCCTCTATTGACCATTGTTAGCCCTTGATGGCATTGCCGAAGGGGGACAACGAGGTCCTATTTACAAGTAGCCTAACGAACGACTACCAGGGGGGATATTTGTGCCTAATCCGGTGCCCCATAGGTGAACATGAGTGCTGTTATGGTGCTGCTATATATATGCACGAAAAGGACATAGGTGTGCTATAGCGGGATGGATGTTCCTGTTATTTTTGTTTTGTTTCTATGTCTATTGGTCTTGGTCTTTGTTGCTTTCTTTCCTATGGAGGTTTTGAGCCCGATAAACTTATTAAAAAAAAAAAAAAACTATCTTTCTCTCATCTTGGATATCAAAAAAATAATGACTTCTTATATTTAGATGACAAAGAAGATCTCTTTGTTAAGTGAACAAAACAACTTATCTCAGACAACTCTCTAATATTCCTATTACCTATAAAACATTCCGCATATACGCAGAGCGAACATCCTTCAACCCAACATCTATGAGCCTAATCACTTCGTCCACCCTTGAAGCAATTTCACCCAGTTTCTCATTGTAATATGACAAATTGGCCATCACTTGTTCATGTATGCGTTCGGCAATGTTCTCAACAAGTTTTGCCTCATACCTGAAAAGGGAGAAAACAAAAATCAATAAAAACAAGATTAATAACCAGCAAAAGCACCAATTTGAGAAACACGAGATTTTTTTTTCCCCCTTCGCAAAACCAAGGTAAAATGTGATACACTAAAACCGTGAATTAACTATATCTCGACCCTGACTTTACAAGGCAGACAGTATTTATAAGAACTAATTAAAAATGAGTTATCATAAATTAATTCTTTTCCAAATGTGTTAAATGACAATTAGTCATTGTGTGTTTTAGACTTATACTTTCGTATAAATGAACGCTACCCTATATGGCACATAATGTTGAGCAAGAACAAACCAACCTAATGTGTTTAAATATTTATGGCTCATAATTTTAGCAAAACAAATTAATTTTATGGCGAGATCCACTTACTCATTTCTGGAGGACCAACCAGAGTAACTCGCTATTTCTGCTAACGCTTCTCTCCATCTTTGAACACGCGCAGGATCATGTCTAAATCTCTCGCTGTGTTTTGCAAAAGCGCTCTCAAAGCTTCCTTTTTGATGCCTCACATCAGAAGGATCCACGTCATAGAAGACCGGCACAACAAATAGCCCCATTCTGTTTTTGCACTCAACAATCTTTGCTAGCTCTTCCAAACACCAAGTGGAATTAGCATAGTTTGGTGAGAAGATAATGATTGCAAACATAGAATCATCAATTGCTTTGAGGAGCTCGAATGGAATACTTCCTCCTCTCCCAAGGTTTATGTCATCCCTAAAAGTTATGAGTCCCTTCCTTTCAAGCGAAGCCTTCAGATGATCGGTGAACCCTTGGCGAGTGT
This sequence comes from Nissolia schottii, assembly GCA_003254905.1. Classification (NCBI taxonomy): domain Eukaryota; kingdom Viridiplantae; phylum Streptophyta; class Magnoliopsida; order Fabales; family Fabaceae; genus Nissolia; species Nissolia schottii. Next base: position 533,003 of record QANU01050875.1, read on the forward strand.
CCTCTCCTCTAAAACTCAGGAACACGTGATACCTCCGTGATGGTGGTGGTGGTATTGAAGTAGAAGGAGGAGAGGAAGAATAATCTTCACCTACAACAGATGACGCAAGTTCAGTTGTCACTACAAGGAATAAGCAAACATTGTAGTGTGTGTAGTTTGATGTTTGTTGCTTCTAGATTCTAGCATTCTGGTGTTTGTAGGATTCTGATTGGAGAGTATTGGCAAGATAAAAAATTGGATTGATTGATAATGTTGATTGTACACCAAAAGTTCTAAACACTCAAACTCATAAAAGTGTGTGGAGTGTAAACAGAGAAAATGTCTTCACAGTGAATCGTTTGACTTTTAGGTGTACAAATTACATTAGTTATATTAAAAACAAAAATGCTACATGTACACCCAATTTCATACACCCATACATACACCATTAATAATGTACAAACTTTATTCTCACTAGTGCACAAACATTACAAACTTGTACATAATACTGTCAACTATACTTAATTAAGTGTACAAACATTACATGAGTTAAAACACAAACTTTATGTATATAAGTACGAGGTGTATGTATGGTGTATGATTTTTGGTGTACGCGTAGTAGAACTCTATTAAAAATGTAATTGCAAGTGAGTGTGAATATACAGAAGAGTGAGTGAAAGCTGGTTGATAGCCTTGTATCAAGGGTATTTACCAATGGAAGCAATGTTTAATCCCTGGGGGTATATATCTCTAACCGATACACACGGTCAGAGATTGAATTATTGAATAAATGCTTAAGGTGTGTGTAAAAATAATGTGCCAACCTACTTATATTCAAAACATAGGTCAAAGTTACGCTTTCCGTAAAAAAAAAAAAAAATTAAGAAAATAGGTGTGTGGGAAAAGTGCACACCCATCTAACACCATTTTACATGAGAAATATTTTGTGTACAATTCAAAATCGGTTAATTATTGTACAACTCATTCTTTTTAATGTGTTTCTTCTCTTTTTTTTTCTTATTCTTTTTCTCTTCTTCCCCCTTCTCCCGTCATTTTTTTTGTCTTATATATTATTTATGAAACCAAGAGTTTTCATTTTTGTTTCTATCATATTTGTTGTTTTTGGGTTTTCAAATGTTTGACATGTGTATAAAAAAGTTCGTGCATGTTTAGTTAGTCAAAAGTTTGTGCATATGTATAAAAAAAGTTTGAGCATTCTTGTTCAAAAGTTTGTGCATATGAACACAAAAGTTTTCTTCTTCGTCTTCGTTTCCGTTCACGTTTCTGTCATATTTTTTATTTTTGATTGATGAAAAGCTTGTGCACATCAGATTAAAAGTTTGTACACGTTCTTTAAATGTTTGTTCATGGTAGAGAATGAGTTCACGCGCTTAGAGTGTGAGTGGGGAGATAAAAAGAGATTGCAACAATTACTCTTCGTCATTTAATGCATCACAGATTCAGTTTAATATGGTTTTGTATTTGCAAAAGTACATGCATGTGTGCAAAAAAAAATTATTGCATATATACACAAAAATTTGTGCACTCTATCACCATGTAGACTATAGGTTGATAACATTTGAATTATACGCTTAAAATTACTCTTCAACGTATGTCCACTTGCGCAAAAGGAATAATAATTGAAACTACAACCACACATATAATTTGGAGACTAACCTGCAGTTTGTTGTGGAATTTCTTCAATGTGTAAGGATGATGCAAATGGAGAAGGCAGCACAACAGAAGAAGAAGCCAGTCCAACAGCATCATTATTAGCATCTAACTTTCCCTCATCAGCTCTATCATGATCAGGCGATTCACTATTAGAATGATCCGAATTGGTAGTTATCGACGAACCAACTACAACATCGATCTCAGCATACAGTTCCAACACTTTCACACGGGAGTGCTTTTCAGCGACACCGATCATGCACTCAACATCATCATCGTCGAATATTTCGAGATCTGTGTATGTGCTTTGAGAAGTTGGAAATCTATATGTCAGATTGGAAATGATTTGGTGATCAGATTGAAGCTTCAATTTTGCGCTAATTGTCTCCTTCAACGAATCATAGCTGATATCACGGTTTATTTGAATGGCTCTCTTCAGACCTTCGAAAGTGAGGCCCTGTGACCCTTCAAACTTTCTACCACATGAGTATACAAGCACAATAAGTTGGCTCATGCTTTGCAGTAAATCTACGAAGAATAAAAAATTCAAAGATTAGATTGATGATATTTGGAGATGAAGGGTAAGAGAGGGATGGATAAATAATGAGAGATGTGCAGGGTGAACGGTGAGATTGAGGAATGGACATACGAGAAATCGACAGGGAGTGATTGAGAAAAGGGTGGGGAATCTTCCCTTGATTCATTTTTTCTAATTCATTTCCTTTTACGCGTAGGTTGAATTGGTTGGTGACTTTGTAGCATCAACCTTCCGCGTAAGAATGAGAACTAATGAGAATTGACTGGTTAATTATCAAAAACTACTTTTTTAATTTAACTTGACTAAGAGATTCATAGTTTTATTTGTGTATATTTTTTTATTATAAAAAATTTATTATTTAACCTGATACTACGGTGGTCTATTATATAACTAATAACACAGGATTCAATAAAGTGTTTTGTAAATAATTTATTTTTTAATTTAAAAAAAATATGCAGCGAGGACTAAAAAAGTTGGGAAGGTAATAGTGATGGCTCAAAGAGCGATCATTGATGTAGATGCTCTTAAGATTGAGTCGTGGCCTGTGACCACCTGTCAACCTTGTGCTGAGTTGACCATGGGCCTAACTTGCTAGGTTGGGTCTCTTCGTATTTGGGTTGAGCTTGGTTTGGATCTCATGACCCTGCACTTTAATATATTAGTTCTATTTTTTATATTGAATAATACAGACTCATTTGAATAAAATTTGTTATATACATATATTAGTTATTTTCTTTTTTTTATTTAATTAAAATGTATCAACAATGTAAAATATTTTTATATTATTATTCAACAATATACCGATAAGTCAATAAACATTATTGATTATCACACTCACTTCTTATAAGGTCATTTAAACGAAATGAATTGATAAGTTAACTATGTAAAAAATTTTATCCTGATAATGTATCAAAATTAAACATTTTTTTTCTTCTTTCAAATGTACATTAATACCACAGTAAATGGACCAAACTTGACACAAACATCCGCACCAAAGCAGAAAATAAAAAATAAAAAAAGTCATAGATAATGCAATGAGAAAAAGGAAAGGCCTGAAAAGTCATGTAAATGAATACATGATAGAAAAATGGCAGATTTGTCTTAAAAACGTAAACGAAACTTTTTGAGTAACTTCTCGAAAAATTTAAAGTAGAAGCTTCCTGCTTTAATTTCCCAAAAAACCTTTAAAATAACTTTTAGATAAATACTACCACCATCTATTCTTAGATATCATGTTTTATCTAAAATTTTATTTAAAATTAATTGTTATTTGATTAAATTAAAGAAGTATTAATTATTACCTTTCTAATTATACTCCTATTTATTATGAACTTTTTACGATTGTAGTATTAATTGTATTACAATTTTTCATAACAATCTCCCCCACTAATTGAAGGGTAATTTAGTCTAAGTACTTGATATTTTCTTTAAGTATGTACAAATTAAGTGTTTCCTTAAAGTATGTACAAATTAAGTGTTTCCTTAATTTATGTGTATTTGTCAAAAACGACATCTAATAGAGTGTTTGTTTTGAGGTATGAAATTTCATTCTCAGGAACCACATTTTTGAGAATGTAATACTTATAAATGTCATTCTCAGATATCGTAAAAAACTTGTTTGTCTCACAAATAAAATTCTTGACGATATTTTTTAAATTCCCAAAAATAAATTACAAAGATGATTGGTTAATATTACATGTTTAAGGAAATATTTATGTTAATTATAAAAAATACCTTTAGCCAGTATAATTTAATTTAATCATTATTATTATTAATAAAAATTACATTAAAAATTATAAATTTGAAAAAAAAATCAACTTATCAAACAATATAAAGTTACAAATTAATTTTTAAAATTTTCAACTCATCTAAATTAATTAAATAAGGCCCTGAAAAGATAAAATAAATTCAAAGTAACTTTTACATCATTGTAACAAAAGATAGTCAACATCCACATAAACATAACAAAAGATAATTATTGTAATATTGTTATCACGGAAAGCCAAGAAGAAAAAATTTGGGGAGGAAAGCCAAATAACAATAAGAATAAATTGGTCTTAACCAAATAATATGTGGAGCTTTAGTCATCATAGCAATTGTAGCTAAAACCAATTTTCATTACTAAAACATGACACTTGTTTAGACATATGTGGTTCCTTTTGCATCTTGGGGAGTGATGCATAAAAATCAATTTGTCACGCTTTTAATTTTTTTTTTTTTGTGGTCAACATCACTAATAAATTTTCAAAGTCACGGTGAATGTGCATACAGACACTTGAGCCAATTGGTCATTCACCAATAAAAAAATTCACGACAACACGCTTTCAATTTATAAGTACGAGTTTAGCTTCCAATTTTTGTATGTATCAATACGGAACTTTCCGATTACACTTGAAAATTTTCTAATAATCAATGAAACAAGGAGGGAACCGAGAGGAGGAAGAGATGGTTAGAAAATGAACAAATAATGAACGGTGATTGAGTAATGAGATATGTTGGAATAAGGAGGGAACCGAGAGGAGGAAGAGAGAAAGAAATAGAGAGAGAGAGAGTGTGAGAGATGAAAACCACATTTTCAATAGAATATGGCCTTGGCCAACCAGGAAAAGGGTAGGAAGAAATATTCTTAGGGTGAATTAATTTTCATTTTACGCGTAGGTTGAATCGGGTTTGTTGACTACCTGACTTAGGTGGTTTCCACATCCCTTACCATTTTCATTGATTTTTACTTACACTCGGAAAAAAAAAATATATCTAAAAGGTAATGACAATTAAAAGTCAAAAGAGGAAGTATTTAAATTAAATTCACCAAGTCCTTCAACCAACACGAAATTTCTTAGTTACAAATAACAACCGAGTGAACACAGTCTTTGATGGAATGCAGAAACTTAAATTTCTCCGCAGCGTCAACTCGCCCAAGAATTCTCAGGAATAAGACTTGTGCAACTAAGCCAATTGTAACCGGCCACAATTGAATAGATGTCATCTAAGGCTGCCTTTCCAAGTCAAATAATCCTCACAATTCATGAAGCCAGCAATGGAGCATGTTGTGGACATAATGTGCACAGACGGTGGAGTATTTTAGCGCTCTCTCTAAGGGAAAAATGAAAATACAAAGTCAAATTAATAAGAGAGATGGAACGATTATACCACAAATTGTACAAATGCACCGTGCTTAAGGGTTTATCTTTGTCTTACTTAGAGTAAAGCTCATGAAAATGCCTCAACAGTATTCTCTCCAATTTTAGATGTGAGTCTCTTCATGAACTTGTTTAGTCTCTTACGAAAACAAGCAATCATGCCTTGTTCGAAGAACAATAACAATAAGGAGAAAAAAATTGCAAATGAGAGGGGAAGAAGATAAGGCAAATATGATATTAGTGTATTTGGTCTCTAATGAGCTAAAATATAAAGGTCAAAGGTTGCTTTAAAGTAACGTTGGGCCCAATGGTCATAAGACAAGACATGAGACTCAATACACTTATCTTCCATCGTTATAAAAATAAAGGTGAAAAACACTCACCGCCACCACATTTTTGAAAATAACAACAAATCTCAATCTTCTCCCAAAATTGCATCCCACCCTATTGTCACTCTCAAATTTCTAAAATATCATTCTTCTATTTTTTATTTTATTTTTTTACAAAAATATCTTTCTTCTTTGTCAACTAAAATTAATTTCGTTTTATCAATCACAATTTAGCAAAATGATTTCTATTTAATTTAATTAAAAATAATTAAATTTTGAATTTTTTTTAATATCATCTCATTTTAGTATTTTTACATGGTCACCTGTATATAACACATCCATGTTTGAAAATGAATGTAGTCCAAAAAATTGCATGACAAAAATATGATTCATTATGTCAAGTACAAATTTACAAACCACCAATATACCACATTATCATGAACAGAATTAAGCAAAGATTAAACTAGTCACCATAGGACAACCAGAAACTTGAAAACCACCTTGAATCCCAACTTCACTAAATGATTTGGCCACCAAAACAAGTACAAGACTTTCTTGTATTGAAGATCTTGACTGTATCTTGGCACTAGTTGTAAGCTGTCTACTTGTGCAGCATCTTCGTGGTCAACTTTGTCAACATCTTCAAGGAAAGGACGATGTTATTGTCAAGGACCAAACTATGCAGGCTCATCTTGAGATTCCTGAGATACAACTTTCCTGCCCATTTCTTGAAGCAAATCACTCCAAATTTATTGCTCAGTGGATCTGCAATCTATTTCTAAGAAAACTTGAAAAGTTTCACATCTAGTAAGGAAGAATTGGTCCACGTGTCAACAAGAGACTGAATTTTTTCCACCAAAACGTGCTCAGATTTAGATACACCACAAACCAGATGAGATGCCTTCAGGTTTCTACTACAAAACTGAAATTTTTTTGAAGAAAATTACATATTATATATTAATATAGCCTCACTTAAGGCATGGTATGTAGGATGCTAGATCTGCAATTACGTCCATGTAAAGAGCAACCCTTAAATCTATTAAAAAAAAAGTGGATTTGAAAGTACAAAAAGGATATGTACTTTCACAAATTGAACAGTTTGCAGCAGAAATTCATAGCACATTTCAAGGAAAGCTCATTATTCTAAAGTTTACAAGATATCAAATTTCTGCATTGAGGATTGCATGTATGTATAGGCAAATCGAATATCAAATCCAATAGGGGTGTAGCCTTGGCACCAAGTTATCCCACAACAATTTTCAAATTTTAATACTACAATACAAAGAGGAATAACAGAACCCAAAATATATTCTCCCACATTGTTGAAGAACCTTTTCTTCTGATGCTGTCAACACATTCCTTAAGGCAAGGTTCCCATTTTAAAAATAAACCCTCCTAATCCCATGATTTTCTTTATTTACATTTTCATGAAATACTTATTTGACACCTACCTTATTTTTTGTAAGTACGAAATCAATGTCCTCTCTAGACCATAACCTGCTACGGTTTTCAAGATCATTCGGAGATTCTTGAATAACAATGATCTTGCCCATTTCTTCAACCAAATCATGCATCTCCAGCCGGTGGTTTTCTTTACTTAGAGCTAACAATGATCTTTCAATCAGAACATCAATTTCAATTTGTGCATTATAACCACACTTCTCTAATATATCTATTACATAATCTTTGGGCTTTCCTTTAAAGAAACAGGCAAATATTCTTTTCCCTGGAACTTAAATCCTCAGAGCTTATTTTGGACAAATCCAAATACCCTTCTTTAGGTTGATCTTGCTTAAAGGCTTTTAAACAAAACAGTTGAAGGGCTTCATTTTCGATTAACCCTTTAGCCTCATAAAATCCATGCACTCCATGTAACTTTAGCAAATGCATATCCCTAGTTGTGATTATTATTCTGCTTCCAGGACCAAACCAATCTTGTTTGCCAGCCAAATTCCCCAGTTGACTTCATTGACATCATCGAGAACAAGAAGAACCTTTTTGTTGCATAATGAGTTTCGAATTATCTTCTTCCCATCATACACATTATTAATACTACTCCTACTTATCTTCATTGGATCAGTAAGTTATTTTTGTATTTCAACTAAACCTTTTTTCTCACATACCTCTCTAATGTTAGCAAGAAAGCAAGCAACTTTGAATTCAACTTGGATGGCTTCATAGACTGCTCTAGCAATAGTAGTCTTACCTACGCCACCCACGCCACATATGCCTACAAAGCGAACATCGTTCAACCCCATACCTAGAAGCGAGTACATTCCCTCCACCTTTGAAAGAATCCCAACAAGGTTCTCTGTACAAGATGGTAACTTTGAAGTCAGCTTTTCACGTATATCCTGTGCAATGCTTTCAACAAGTGACGCTTCATGCCTGTATAGGGAAAAGAAAAGAAAAGAAAAATCATACATCCAGTCCAACAAGAAACACTAGCAAAAGATTAAGATTAATTAGTTGTACATGAATGCTATCATACATGGCAGCTAGTTTGAGCAAAACAAGTTATCAAGCCTAACGGTTAAATTAATGTATATGACACACAATTTAATTTGGGAAAAACAAATGAACCTAATAATGAAAAAATGAACTTCCTCATTCTTCGAGTCCCACCCAGATGAACTTGCAACTTGTTTTAAAGCATTTCTCCATCTTTTAACTCTCTTGTCCAAATCTCTCTTGGTGTTTTTTGAAAGCTTTCTCAAAGCTTCCTTTTTGATACCTCACATCAGAAGGCTCTACAAATAGCCCCCTGCTCTTGCTGCACTTAACAATCTTTTTGAGCTCTTTCAAACACCAATTCGATGAAGCATAGTTTGGTGAGAGAACAACAATTGCAAACATAGATTCTTCAATTGCTTTCAAAAGTTCATCTGAGATAGTATCTTGTGATTCCCTTCCTTTCGAGTGAGGCAAACAGATGATCAATGAATCCTTTGCGAGTGTCTTCTCCTCTAAAGCTCAAGAACACATGGCATGTCTGTGGCCCTTGTGTTGAACTAGACATAAGAGAGGAAGGCGAGGCTTCGCCTACAAAGGATGCCATATGCTCAACTATCTCAAGAATATGGAAAACAGCTTGTACTGTGGTGCGTACTTAGGTGTCTTATGTCCAACTATCTCAGAAATATGTAACGAGGCAAGCTTTTAATAAGGTCCTGGCATTGGGAATTAAGTGAGTCAAAGCTGGTTGTGTAGCTTCCTAGTGTAAGAAGAATTAGTATTTATAATACTAAAAAAGGAAGAGCATCTTTGGTAGCTTCCTAATGTGAATGATTGGACTAAGCAAGGCAGAGAGTGAATGAGTTGAAAATCTTAATTTGATTTCTTTGCTTTGTGGGTAACGTATTATCCTCCCTTAACCACCATTTTCATTATTTTTCTGTTTAAACAAAGTTCATGGCCAAATGCTATTATATTTTATACAATTATACCTAACACTGCCATGTCTTTTCTTTTTCGTCCAGTGTTTCAAGTCCAGTTCATTTTCGGAGAAGTTTCAATGGAAAAGGATGAGACATTTCTCAAATGAAATAAGAAATAGTAAAATATAAATCAGTATCCCATCAGAGATATAATAATTTAGCAACATAATTATGTTGTGTCCCCAAAAATATTCCCTTACAAACCACCAATAGCAGATTGTCATTAACAGAATTTAAGCAAAGATAAACTAGACACCACAGTACAACCTGAAACTTGAAAACCAACTTGAAGCCAACTTCGCTACATGATTGGCCACCAAAATAAGTTCAACACTTTCTTGTATTGAAGCTATTGTCTGCATCTTGGCACTGGTTGTAAGCTGTGTACTTCTGCAGCATCTTCTTGGTCAACTTTGTCAACATCTTAAAGGAAAGGATGATGTTATTGTCAAGGACCAAACTATATCAGCTCAAAAATATCTTTAACTTTTATTTTATTGCCTTATTGTTCCAATCTTCAATATCTTGCTTGCATACCAAGCGACACCCACACCTCACTATTTGCAATGACTGACAACAATAACATTTCAATACAAATTCAATTTCACTCCAGTAATCATCTTCAAGAATTCTGTCACGGAATTGATCGATGGACAAGTAGAGAATATAAATGTGAGGATAGCATGGCTCCATACGAGGTAAAAACCTAGTGGTGATAAACATCTTACGCTTTGGTCCAAACAAATAACAATCAATTTGATGTCTACACAACTCAGGCGGGTAAGCATAACTAACTAAAAGGAAACATAGAGCAAATCCGACCCATTCATCCAGAGGGCAGTTATTAGGGTTTGATACTTTTGCCCAAGAAACACATTTTTGAGGGACAAACCATGATGGAATTTCATAACCAGTGATAAGCATGTCAAATCTTGCATGTGGAAGATGATCTCCCTGTAATGCAATTGTAGTGTTGAATAAGTAACAAGAATGACCATATGTGTCATCTTCTGTAATTTTTTTTTTTTTTACATCACTAAGCTTACAGAACAAATTCTATTTGTCACTTTTTATGTTTTGATTGAGAGGGTGAGCCTCGGCACAATGGTGAGGTTGCTGCCTCGTGACCTGAAGGTCATAGGTTCAAATCCTGGAAAATACCTCTCAGCTTGCGGGAGTAAGGCTATGCACATCTACTTTCCCTAGAACCCACCAGGTGGGAACCTCGTGCACTGGGCAACCCTCTTTTTATATGTTTTGATTGACTTGTATTACTCTGAAAGGACTAAGAATTTCTATGTAACTAGGGAAAAGGCCAAGACACATACCTTCTTAATGCGCATCATTTCTTGAAGGAAGGGTGATTGAATAGGTAATGCAAAGAGATTGCATGGCCTTGATGGATTGAATTTGGAAGTTTCTAGTGAATCACAATTGCTTGCGTCTAGTTGTATTATACTTGATGGAAGCTCTGGCAACAACTGAAGCTTCTTGCACGAATCCAGGTGAAGAAATTCCAGCTTTGGAAGTTTAGAAATGCTGCTAGGTATGCTAACAAATTCGTTACCAGTTAGATTCAAAGAAATCAATGACAATAAGTGGCAAAAATCGTGTGGGATTGATTCTTCAGATAGATTGCAGTAACTTAAATTTACATGACTCAAAGAGTGAAGACTAGAGATGTTTGGTGGCAGTCTGAATCCAATGGGAGATGGTGGGGTCCCAAACAACCAACTGAAGGGAAGAGATAAATGCATTGAATTGGAGACTGAACCCTTGCACCCAGCAAATGATAATACTTTAAGATTATCCAGACAAAAGACAGATGAAGGTAGTTCTTCAATTGCGGTTTCACTGGCATGGAGTTCCTCCAAACACTTGATTTCCTTTAAACCCTCTGGAAATCTACGAAGCTTTGAGCAGCCGGAAATGTCCAGAATTCTGAGGGAATGCAATCCATGAATGGTATCCGGAAGGCAAACAAGATTTTTGCAATCCTTTAAGTTCAACAAATCAAGGCCAATAAGGCATCCAAGTGATGAGGGTAGTTTTCTTATGTCCGTTCCCTCTAAAGAAAGCATCCATAGATGTTCCATACTTTCCCCAAACTCCGGAAGTATTTTGAATTTGGAGCAACCATCAAGAGATAGCTCCTTTAGGGAACTCATATCCAATGTACCTGGAAGAGCTTTAAGACTTTTGCAGTCTTCTAAATTCAATAGAACAACTTTCTTGTGGTGTACAAGGGATGGATGAATTTCAGTAAGGTTTGCACAGCCTTTGAGAACTAATGTTTCAAGCTTCGGAACCCCGGAGAAATCAGGAGATCGCTTTAGGTCCTTCGAGAAACTCATATTCAGATATTTCAGCTTCTCAAGAAACTGGTCCAAAATGTAAAATGCAAAACTATTATTAGCTTTACAAGTCATCATGAAAAAAATTGAATGGAGCTCTTGGAGAAATGATCATACCTTTCTTCCTTGCCAAAGTTGTTCAATTTTGCTGTGAGACAGTTTAATGTCAACAATTTCATCCAGTTGATTTCTAAGTGGCAAAGTTTTCAAAGGACAGCCTCTCCAATGAAGAACATTTAGAGAACTTGGAAGAGACCTAAGGCCAAGGGTAAGTTGCATGCCACATAATCTGAGAAATTTTAGCTGACTTGTCTTTGAGAAGGCTTCAGTGCTCCAACGTGCTTCATATGGTTGGAGTGAGTTCAGAACTATACCATTAATTGTTTCAGTTCCCTACAAAACCAGAATGACACAGTGATGTATAACACAAACTTATCAAAATTGTTCAATGTGTATCTCTAATACCATATTTATTTTATCTAACACCAATCATCAAGTGGTGGCTGAAAAGTTTGCACCCACCTTATTTTTTGTCAGCACGTGATCAATGTCCTCTTCAGACCACAACCTGCTACGTCTACCAGGGTCATTTGGAGATTCCTTAAATACAATGTTCCTTCCCATGTCTTGAAGCAAATCATGCATACCCAATTTATTCCTCAGATCTACGGTTACTAGTGATCTTTCAATCAAAATTTCGATTACAATTCTGGGATGGTAACCACAACTTTCTAGTATATATATTACTTTGTCTCTGTTCATTCCTTTGAAGAAACAAGCAATATCTAGAAAAATATTCTTCTCTGTGAAATCTAAACCATCGAAACTGATTTTCAGTGTATCTTGAATTTTGGGGTCTGGAACACTTCTTATTTTTTTAATAGCACTACGCCAAACATCCAGAGATCTTCCATACAGATAAGAGCCCAGCACCTCAAGTGCCAATGGCAGACCACCAGCATATTCAATCACTTCTTTGGACAAATTCAGATACCCTTCTCGAGGTTGATCTTGTTTAAAGGCTTTCAAACAAAACAGATGAAGTGCTTCATTTTGGGATAGCTTTCCAACCTCATAAGTTTTATGCACTCCATGCATCTTCAGCAGGTGCTTATCTCTAGTTGTGATTATAACTCTGCTTCCTGGACCAAACCAATCTTGTTTCCCAGCCAAATTCTCCAACTGGCTAACTTCACTTACATCATCAAGAATGAGAAGAACCTTTTTCTTGCATAATGAATTTTTTGTTGTCTTTTTTCCATCATATAAATCATAAAAGTCCCTGCTGCTAGTACCTAGACGAGAAAGAAGTTCTCGTTGAATATGAGCTAAGCCTTTTGTTTGAGATGTCTCTCGAACATTTGCGAGAAAGCAACTAACTTCAAATTCACCTTGGCTTGTTTCAAAGACTTCTCTAGCAATAGTTGTCTTACCTATGCCGCCCATGCCCCATATGCCTATGAAGCAAACATCATTCAACCTCATACCTATTAGCCTGTTCACTTCCTGCACCCTTGAAGCAATCCCAACAAGGTTCTCAGTGCAAGATGGCAATTTTGGAATCAGCTTTTGGTGTATGTGCTCACCAATGCTTTCAACGAGTGCTGCCTCGTGCCTGTATAGAGGAAAGGAAGGGAAAATTTGGAGCTGTGCCTTAAAAGAAAATCAAGTACCATACTAAAAACACAAGTGCTCATTCTGTATTTTGCAAAACCATGGTAAAATTTGAAAACACAAATCTTGAAACTATGAAGGATCAACTCAACTCATCAAAAGTATTGGCTATCAAATGGAACCTGGAAAATGATTTTGAATTTTTCGTGCAGCTCCTTCATTGAAAAGTTCTTCAGACTCTTTACATGCGTGTAACAAAAGGGTAAAGTTATGCACGTACTATGCTTGACAATTGAAAATTGTACTAGCCAGAATCATCCAAGACTATCCACTGATATTATTTTATTTTTATTGCTCTACTTGCACAGGTTCTAAGCATTGAAACACTTGAGACCTAAGACCCTTCAATAATTTCTTTATAATAACTATTAAAATTAAATCATCCAACCACTTACCAATCCTTGGAATCCCAACCAGAGTAACTTGCAACGTGTGCTAAGGCATCTCTCCATCTTTCAACTTTCTCACTGTCTAGTCTGAATCTCTTTTCATGTTTTCTGAAAGCTTCCTCGAAGCTTCCTTTCTGATACCTCACGTCACATGGTTCCACACCATAGAAGACCGGCACAATGGCAAGCCCCAGGTTCTTACTGCACTCAACAATCTTTTGTAGCTCATCCAAGCACCAAGCAGAGGAAACATAGTTTGGTGAGAGAACAGTGATAGCAAACATAGATTCTTCAATTGCTTTGAGGAGCTCCAGCGAAATAACTTCACCTCTCTCAAGGTCCTTGTCATCTCGAAAAGTTGTGATTCCCTTCCTTTCAAGTGAGGCACACAGATGATCAGTGAATCCTTTGCGAGTGTCTTCTCCCCTGAAACTCAAGAACACATGATACATCCATGATTGTTGCGGTGGGACTGGGATGGAACTAGAAGGAGGAGAGGAAGACGAGGCTTCTTCAACTACATATGCCATATCTTCAAAAGTATAACAGCCTAGTATTTTGATGTGTGCTTGATCTTCGCTGCTTCAAGCAGTGCGGCGCTTGTAGTGTTCTGGATGGAGAGTATTAGTAAGCTAAAGGGTGAGAGTAAAGAGTTGTGAACAATAAAAAGTGAGTGGAAGCAGCCTCTTTGCTTTGCTTTGTTGACTTGTGCGGAAAACGAAAAATTATTCTCCGGAGTAAAGAGTGTGGAAGCTTCAAAGCATACTTAAATTGAGTTCTCGAGTATAATAATTCAGTACAAACTCTTGATAATTTTTAAAGGTAACTAAATCCCTCCCCGCCCCAAAAACACCCCAAAAAAAAAGGTGGCATTAGCTGTGGTTTTTTCCAATATGCAGGGGTTTCACACTTTCACAACCTCAGCCCTATGTTAACAAAAAAAGTGATGAGTTGAGGAAGATCATGATACGATTTTACAGCCATTAACAGAAGCAAGAGGACAATTCTTTTAAGAAAAAAATGGTAAATATGGTCTCATTTTACTAACCTTTTTTTGGGCAATGTGAAAGTTAAGAAAGAATGGTAGATATAAAATTCTGAAGGTGCAAAATCTTTGAACTAATTGTCGAGTACTTACGAAGCATTGGTGACTATAAAAAGCAAAACCTAAACTTAGGCCTACAGCCAAAGTATTTCCATTTACCAACCACAACAACCCCCATTGTTTACGGTGATGTTTTATGATTACATCAGCAATCCAATTACACTGCAATAATGCAATGTAAAAGGAAAAGGCCATCCAACTCAAAATGGATTTATCTAAAAGCACCTCTTAACTCTAGCACCTAAAACAGCAAACAGCAGTGTGCAAAGGAAAGGTAGTAAACACGGTAAAGGAACAAACCCATGATATTCTCACGTATGGTACAAAAAACAAGTTCCAAAAACAATAATATTCCACGATAATAAATGTTGAGATACAGGAGCATATCTAATCTATACAGATGAATCTGCTCATGCCTTCACAAATCCCAAAAAAAAAAAATTTACAAAATTTGAATTAAAAGTGAAAAGAATAATGTGATCCTCAGACATGCACAGGCCTCCCTGCAAATATTTCTAACCTTTATCTACACTATTCTGGATTCATATCATTAGCACCTATAAGGTGATTTGTAATGAACATCATGGTGGCCAAAATCAAATCCAAGGGAAATTATATGCATATATAGTCCTTATGTGTGAGATGACCTTTCAGCACTTCCATGCTGCCCAAGGTAAAACCCATCCATGCAGATTACTTCAGCAAGATAGAAATACATTCCACAATCCACACTTATCATCCCCGTTGCGACCGATGAAAGTTTTGCTTCCAGAAAATTTTGATATTCGGCGAATGTCAGGCAAGATTGGTAACTGTGTTGAACAGATAACAAAAAGCAACCACATATTTTGTTCATAAGAATTCATACTGCTATGATTATAACTGACATAAGGAAAACTAAAATAAACATACTTGGAAGTCTGGTGCTCAACACTTCCACAGCAGAACATCATGCTGGAATAAGTCAAAAACAACCTGCATATGAAAGAATACAATAGATTGAACCCTTTTTAAAATTGGCAACAGATGTTAAAAGTTTATCCCCTAGACACATTTGGCCACCTCTTCAAATGGAAAATTAGATAAGGGGGAAAAAAAGAAATTCCTTCGAGCAAGAGCATGTGTAGTGAAATATAATTCCTGCCAAAACCATAAGAAAATCGTAGCTTTACCTAAATAAAGACAGAAAATCTGCATACAAACAAAATTTATTTATTTATAGATTCAGTTGCCCTGATTAAAATACTCCCATCAAGCTCAAATTTAAACCGCATCAAGTGACAGATTATTATGGATTGACTCTAAACCAGTATGGATAGATCCAAAGGATAGAGTTTAGTACCCACTTCAGAGGAAAAACTTAAGTTACCTTGGCATAACTTGAAACTTGAAAAACTAGCATCATAACAAGATAATTGGCCATCCAAATGAGTGCCCAACTTTCATATATTTTGTATCATCTCATCTCAGACATCATGATATTATTTAGGGTTCTATTTCCTATTTTTCTTTCTTTTTCTATCTTTTCCCAATTATTTTGATGCAACTGTTGATTAAATCATGTCATGATGATTTCATATATATACCGGTGTATAACATACACAACATACCTCAGAATATCTGAAGAGCATAACCAGGACAACTATCCATAACTCTTTGAACTTCACAGAGCTCATAAGATCCAGGAGAAAGTAAGCACAACAGCATCCAACTGGCTGCATAAAGGTTCCAATTTGACGTCGATACTGAAAAATGGTGTTCATTCATGAGGTTAGGGAGAAACAAAGCTAAAAATTGAACATATTAGGATATATCTAGACAAGCTTCAGCACTGAATTATCAAATACTTTGCATCATTGCCGTATTCAAATTGGCTACAGCATTGAATTATCATGGAAGTTTATCATAGATCTTATGAAGAAACATCATCTTTGTAAAAATCCATGAGATTTTTCTTCTGTAGAAAAAGAATTTCCAGCAAAGCAGAAAAAAATACAATGATGGAGGATAAGGTGTCCTCCAAACATTGTCGAGCACAACTTATCACATTTATAAGCTTATAGAAGCAAAATTCCCTAATAAACCCATGTGTTTTTAGCCAAGTAAAATCTAAAGGTTACAACCAAATGGATACCAATAATATACTAGGTGGCAGAAGAAGTTTGTAGTATCACCACAGCGTATAAAACTAAGGCCTGAGAAAAACTAAACAAGAAAGAAGCTACACTATCATATTGCACATTAAATGTATTATCTAACAACTTATGTAAGAGAGGCCGAAAAGAAGTAATATATTAAGACATTTCAACATAAAACCTATCATTATATAGCATAATCAGCAAAAACAAGGTATGTTTTCCGAATGAATTAAGAAAAATAGTAAACAATAACAGAAATAAATATGCATGCTAATTACAGAAATAAATATACATGCTAATTTAAGGGCCAACAAACAAGTCACATAAATTCCACAATGAATGTTGAGCTGAGCAGGAGCGTTACCAATATATACAGATGAATCTTACACGTCTTCCAGCACATCTTCATAATTCAGCACATGTTAGGTGCAAATTTAGTGCATTGATAACGTTAATTATGTATACGGCTGTATTATAGTTTACGCAAGGAAAATACCAAAATGGGACATACCTGCAGCATAATGTTGTATATGCTTCCATTACTAACACTTTAAATATCTTAGGCTCTTGTTATTCAGTTTCCTCAATGCTTTTGTTCAAATCCGACACACTGTTTTTTCTTCTTTTGAGTCCTTTACCCTTGTTCAAATCTTCAATATCTTCAATACTCACCCAACGGGCTGCAGAGCTCAATGTTTTTAACTTATCATAAGGGTAGTCTTTATTCAACAGTTCAAAACCATGGTCGTGATGAATCTCATCATTGAAATAATCAATGGCAAAACAGACAATATAAAGGTGATAACCTGAAGATATTTCTGGTAAAATCCTGTCAATGATGATTTTATCACCGTTACGGATAGCCAGAGGCAATTTAAATGGTACAATAAAAGGCACATCATCATCTGAATCCATATCCTCAGAATCAGAAGGTATGGCACCCGGCATGTCATCGAAAGAGTTGAGATCCGAATCCATGACATCCAAACTGGTGGAATCCGAAGGCATATCAGCAAAAGTGGCGAAATCCATGAGATAAGAAGGCATTACACCCAAAGATGATTGGGATGGTTGCAATAGGAAGCATAAAGCAATCCCCCGCCTTTCATTTAGAGGGCAATTATGTGAGAGTGGAACTGATACACGGTTCCCTTCTTGTTGATGGACAAACCATGATGAAATTTCACTTCCTGAGATCACCATTTGCAAGACCTCCCCCCGATCTCGGTTACGAGATACAAAGACACTGCACGCCCTTGATAGAGTGTAGAAAATATTGTATGCATTCAGTGAATGACAATTGCATGCTTCTAATTCTCTTATACTTGATGGAAGCTCTGGTAAATCTGTAAGGTTTACGCAACCATTTAGCTTGAGATATCTAAGCTTAGGAAAACCATCAATGCTTGATAGTAAGGTAACAAAATTATTATCGCTAAGAGTCAAATCCATCAGTGACGGGAAGTGGCAAAAATCAAGATAGAATACTTCTCCAGTTAAACTGCAGTTGCTCAAATTTAGACTGCTCAGCAAGGGGAGCCTTGAAAGCAAAGGTGGAAATCCACAAAGATTACTGCACGTACCAGCACTCAAGATTCTGAGGGACTTCAATCCATGAATGGTATTGGGAAGGCAAAAAAGGTTTTTGCAATTGTCTAAGTTCAAAACTTCAAGGCCAACTAAACATCCAAGTGATGTGGGTAGTTTCCTTATGGCCGTACTCTTCAAAGAAAGCCTTGACAATTTTTTCATGCATTCCCCGAATTCAGGGAGACACTTAAAACCCTTGCAATCGTCAAGAATTAGTTCTTTCAAGGAACTCATCTCCAACTTCCCTGGAAGAGTTTCAAGCCTTATGCAGCCAGTTAAATGCAATATAACAAGGCTCTTGTGGTACACGAGGGACAGGTGAACCTCAGTTAGGCCACAACAAAATTTAAGAACTAGTTTTTCAAGTTTGGGAACAGCTGAAAGATCAGGTATTTGCTTTAGACCATTAGAGAAACTCAAATCCAGGGACTTCAGTCTATCTAGAAACTGAGCAAAATAGAAAATTGTTAAAAAAGTTATCATCTCTAAAATCATTATGATAACATTTAAAAGATCTCTGGATGTAAGATCTTACCTTTTTCCCATACCAAAGGTGTTCAATATGGCTACTCCACAGTTTTATTTCTACAAATTCATACGGTTGATCTGCTAAGGGTAGAGATTTCAAAGGACATAGTTTCCAATGAAGAACCTTTAGTGAACTAGGAAGGTATTTGATGCCAAGGGGAAATTTCATGGCATATAAAGAGAGAAATTGTAGCTGAGTTGTCTTTGAGAAGGCTTCAGCGCTCCAGTGTGCTTCATAACTTGATCTTAGAACTATACTTTGAATTGCTTCCGTTCCCTATATAGAAAACCAGAAAGAAGTCAAACAAGCTTGAACAAAATCGGGTTAAACACAAACTAAAGAAAATAAAATATTGAAGGAATTATTCAGTTTGTATCCTAACCCGATATTTATTTATCTAACACTGAATAACTGCAAAAAAATCAGCACCAACCTTATCCTTTGTAAGAACGAGATCAATGTCCTCTTTAGACCACAACCTGCTACGTTTCCCAGGATCATTTGAAGATTCCTTTTTGACAATATCTTTGCCCATTTCTTGAAGCAAATCATGCATGTCCAATGTATCCCCTTTTTTATTTAGAGTAACCAAAGATTTTTTAATCAAATCATCAATTGCAAATTCCGGATTACGATCACAGTTTGTTAATATAGCTGATACATCATCTTTTCTCATTCCTTTAAAGAAGCAAGCTATATCTAGGAAAGCATTCCTTTGCTCAAGTCCTAAACTCTCATAACTTATTTCAAGTGTTTTAAGAATTTTGTTATCTAGCGTGCTCCTTATGTTTTTAATAGCACTATGCCAAACATTAAGAGCTCTTCCATAAAGATAGGAACCTAATACCTTCAGTGCCAATGGAAGACCATTAGTGTATTCCGCCACTTCTTTAGACAAATCCAAATACCCTTTTTTGGGCTGATCTTGTTTGAAGGCTTTCAAACAAAAGAGATGAAGGGCTTCATTTTGGAATAATCCTTTAACCTCGTATATTCCATGCACTTCATGTATTTGTAGCAAGTGCATATCTCTAGTTGTGATTATTATTCTACTTCCAGGACCAAACCAATCTTTCTTTCCTGCCAAAATCTCCAATTGGTCTTCCTCATTTACATCATCAAGGACAAGAAGAACCTTCTTATTGCATAAAGAGTTTCGTAGTGTCCTTGCCCCATCATACACATTATTAAAAGTACTCATACTTATATTCATACCAGCAGCAAGTTCTTTTTGTATTTGAACTAAACCATTTGTCTCACGTACCTCTCTCACATTGGCAAGAAAACAGCTAACTTTAAATTCTTCTTGAATGGCTTCATATATTGCTCTAGCAATAGTTGTCTTACCTATGCCACCCATGCCCCATATGCCTACAAAGCGAACATCATTCAACCCTTTACCCATGAGTCTAATCACTTCCTCCACCCTTGAAGCAATCCCAACAAGGTTCTCTGTGCAAGATGGCAACTTCGGAATTAGCTTTTTAAGTATGTCTTGAGCAATACTTTCCACAATTTTAGCCTCATGCCTGAGAAGGTAGGAAAAAAAAAAAAACTCAAGCAACAAATTAAGAAACACAAGTTCTCTTTTGATTTTAATTTTTTTTTTTTGGCCATTCCAAGGTAAAATGTAAACACAAAAACCTTGACATAATTAAGGCAGCGTTTGTTTACAGAGACACAAGGACACAACCTTTCAAATTAGGATAATGTGTTGTTTTTTAATCTATTAAATTAATGCAATAAGGGTATTTTAAGTCATTTAAAGTGTATTATTTGTTTTGTCTCTATTAAACCAAACAAGCTATAGATAAAAATAAGTATGTCTTGTATGTTGTCACCAAACAAAATACAAGAGTGACATGTCCTCTTATTTTTCAGTCATGTCTCAGCAACCAAACGCAGCCTATCTATATCTCTGGACTATATATGACTTTACAAGTCAAAAAATTTCTTTTCCCCTTAGCTTTTAAATATATAAAAACATTTCTTGCACTAAAAACTTTTGTTTCAAACTTTTTACTATTACATGTTAGTCTCTCAAAATCAATGGTGAGACACCACAATCAATTCTCCCCTTTTCACGTCTTGTTTGGTTTCTGACTAAAAGTAATCCTCAAAATCACATATTCTAATGCAATCAATTTTGCAAAAAGCATAACCAAAAGTGTGATATAAGTGTGTACTTGTATATCTAAATAAATATAAATATATAAGTATGCCAATCTTTAAAGTTTTTGAAGATTTGGATCTAATTAATCTATCAGCAAAACGAATTGGCCTAATAGTGAGGCAACTTACTGATCCTTGCTGTCCCAGCCAGAGTAACTAGCAATCTGTGTTAAGGCATCTCTCCATCTTTTGACCTTTGCACTGTTATCTCCGAATCTCTCTCCATGTTTATAGAAAGCTTGTTCAAAGCTTCCTTTTTGATACCTCACATCAGAAGGCTCCACGCCATAGAAGACTGGCACAACAGACAACCCTATGTTCTTGCTGCACTCAACAATCTTGTGCAGTTCATCCAAGCACCAAGCGGAGGAGGCATAGTTTGGGGAGAGAACAACGACCGCAAACATAGATTCTTCAATTGCTTGCAGAAGCCCATCTGAAATCGCTTCTCCTTTCTGAAGGACTTTGTCATCCTTGAAAGTTGTGATTCCCTTCCTCTCCAGCGAGTCAAACAGGTGGTCAAGGAATCCTTTGCGAGTGTCTTCTCCCCTGAAACTCAAGAACACGTGATAGGTCCATGATCTCTGTGGTGGGGTTGAAGTGGAACAAGAGGCTTCACCTTCAACCGATGCCATAATCTTCAATTCCGCTTTGTAGTTTTGATATCCGTTTGCTTCTAATTAAAGAGAGTGTTGGTCATTATTAAGAAGGTAAAGGAAGAAGAAAGAAAAAGAGTGGATGGGAGCTACAGGAAAAGTGGTGGGAAATGGACAGCACAAAAGAGATGGACTCAATGCACTGGAGCGACAATTTTGATTCCATGCATACTAACACTTTTTCAAATCGTTCATTTCGTCTCAATTCTCATTTAATTCAAATTTTTAAATTTTAAATTTTAAATCTTAATCCTTAAAATTAATATTCTAACTCATCTAATTAATTTTAAAATAAATAACTAAATTTCATATTACTTAATTTTATTTTAATTATACATAATCAACTAATAAAAAAAATAAAAAAAAATCGAGTTGTTTTAATCTCTTATTTACATTCAAAATTTTAATTATATTTTTGTTGACGTAACTAGTGTTTATTATTTAATTACTTCATAAGGTTTAAAATTTCCAAGAAAATAAGAAGGTAATGTAACTAGTGCTTACTATTTAGTTACTTCTACAAATTTGGACATTTCACATTTTATTTATCTAATTAAATCAAGTTAATTTGATGCAGAACAAGCTTTTTTTATTGCTGCTACTGTTACTGAAGAACCTTCTATTGTTGCTACTGTTACTTGAGAACCTACTGCTGGTATTGTTTCTGGAGTTGGAGTTGATCTTGCTACTAGAGGACCTTCTGGTGCAACTAGAGGACCTAGGGACCATCACCTTCTGATGTTGTGAGGTCATTTTTTACTCTATACTTCAACATGAGTAAGGTAATCAACACAAACTAACATATATTTATTTCTCACCTTTTATTTTATGATTATTGTACCTAACTGAATAATCAAATATATATATATATATATCATAAGCTCATTATAGAAGTTATTAAATAATAAACCCTAGTTACATCAACAAAAATACACTTGAAATTTTGAAGGTAACTGAGGGACCAAAACGACACCATTTTGGTCTTTGGTTCTTTTAAAATATTTTTTTAAGTGAGTATGTATAATTAGAATAAAATTAAGTAATATGAAATTTAATTATTTATTTTAGAATCAATTAGGTGAGTTAGAGTATTAATTTTAGGGATTATGGTTTAAACTAGGAATTTGGGTTAAATAAGGGTTGGGACGAAATTGATTGATTTGAGAAAGTGTGAGGCCTAATTTGATGTACGAGGAGTGACTGCCACGTAATTAGCCACACGGTAGTCCAAGTGAAACTTAACGTGCCATGTAAGCGACCGTGTGAGATGGAGAGTTGACGCGAAAGACTAACTTGATTGACGTATAATAACTATGAGGACAAACTTGATTGATTTGAAACTGATGACCAAATTGATTGATCCTGCATACTTCAAGGGCCAAATCAATGTTTTATTCAAAGATAGTTTTGCCAAGAAGTATTATTAGGACGCTTGTTAAAGAATTAATAAGTAAGTTCTTTTTATTAAAAATGTTAAAGATTGAAGTTTCAAATGCATTAAAAGTGTGGGAAAGCTCAAACCATTTTCACTTAAAACCACTCAATAAGTGTTTCACTCATATTTTAATAGATTAAATACAAATCAAGCTTAAAAGAAATCCATTATTATTAAATCCATAGGTGTTTCATGCACTCGCTGCTTTAGGCTTTTGTTGATAAAAATAGAAGAGTTGAAAAAGATCGTGAATTGGTTTTGCAGTCATTGACAGTAGGAGGCAGGCACTGACTTGAAGGAAAAAAATGGTAAATATTGTCACTTTAATTTTGCTTCCCCTTTTTTTGGCAATGTGAAAGTTATAAGAAAGAATAGTCAGTATTTATGAAAAGATCTTTTAATGATTAGTTAACAACTTACAAAGTATTATTGGCTATAATAATCAAGGATAGCAATGTGGGTTGCATTCTTATCAAGTTTCTTCGTAACTTTTTCTCTCGCAGGGTCATACAACTTCAAGATATCAATTCTTGCCATGTTCCGTGAAATTAATTTAAACAACGGTTGAGTAGCATCCATAAAAAAATCTGAACCCTTCATGCTTAACCGTTGAAATAGGGTACTCATGCAGCACGATCATCTTTGCCAATGCCGACCTTGAAGCTTCTTGATTAAATGAGTAATTACCAATCAAAACCAATTCGCCCACACCTCCAATTGAAGATGATGATTATACCAAAGTTTGTAATATTGATTGCCTTGGACCTTTCTTGGTACGAAGCTTACGCGAACTTGTATTATTGAATAAATGTGAGGTACCAATATGCCTCCGAAGAATACCCGGAAGACGTACAGAGTGGTGAATTCTAGGGATACCATGAGATCGGCACCAGTCGACTCCCCAGTGGTTCCATCCCAAGCTCCACCAGCGTCGCAAGCATCCCCGACGCTGACCACACCACCAATCCCTCCCATGTCGTTACCTCCGCGTAGCCAACCGCAGCAACAGCCTGCAAGGGACGACTTACCTCCCCTACTGACCCTGGCTGACGTGGTCCAGACCCAAGCTGAAAAGATCGCTCGCCTAAAAGCGGCCCTGAGCCAACTCGCCAGAATGGACGAGGAACGGAGACAAAAAGACCTCCGCGAAGCTGCAGAAAAAGCGAAGAAGGACGCCGAGCAAAGACGCCCCTTTGACGGTTTTAACCACAACGAGGGCCGCAGCCAAGCCATCCCCGACAGAGAAGCAGAATCTGTCTACCGTGAACGGTCCGCGAAAGCTTTCCCTACCACGGAAAGAATCTGCTCTGTCCAGAGAAGAATCCGAGGAAGGGATAACCATCCCTTCGCTGAAGAGATCCTCATTGCCATTCCCCCCTAAAGGTTTCGGCCACCGACTGACATGGAAGCATATGATGGTACCTCGGACCCCCAGCACCACCTAGATGCCTTCGGACATCGGATGGTCCTGGATAGTGTCTCTAACGCCATACAGTGTAAATCCTTTCCTGTAACCCTCAGGAAAGGCTCTCTGATGTGGTTCGACGCACTGCCGCCGAAGTGCATCCAATGCTTCGACGACCTCGCAGAGCGTTTCCTCGCTAATTTCACCACCAGAAAAAACCAAGCCCAAAACGGCAATGAGCCTACTGGGCGTAATCCAAAGAGGGAAGGAGTCCCTCTGCCAATACCTCGACCGCTTCTACGAGGAGTGCGCACAGTAGAAGACCTGCAACCGCAGGCAGTGCTGATGGGCATAACCAACGGCCTCAAGAAGGGCAGTGCCTTCGCTAAGAACCTCTCCAAGCACCTTCCACGCAACCTTATTGAAATACAGGAACGAGCTGAGGAGTATCTATACCAAGAAGAGAGAATGCAGGACATCAAAGGCAACCCTCCCTGAGATGGACCACGAGAAACAGGAGACCCAAGCAGAAAGTTCCCCCAGTCGCCCCGCGGAGACAGACCGAGGTGCGATCATACCAACACTAGCCTATTCCCACAGAAGGCGCCAATGTTCCGAACTATGCACCTCCGCACAATCTCTGGATCCTGAAGCTCGGGGATGGGATGAGGGCTCTGGCATGACCTCTGGACTCGCGTTGCGGTGGATACCTGCAAACACTCCAATGCTCAAGTAAGCAAGGATTTAAGGAGTATAGTGAGTGATAATTGGATGATCTTCATACTTGGGATAGGGTTACTATATAATCGAGGTGGTTGAGGTTGTTTCGCGTATCACGGTGGTGGGAGAATATCTCGACCCACGCATGGTGGGCTGTCCGTGAATGACGGGGTGGCTAACCTAGAGCAGATAAGATGACGGGGATCTCGGGGTGGCTTATCCCGAGCAGTTACACGGATCTCGCGGTGCCTTATCCCGAGCAGTTGCGCGGCCAGAGATCTCGGGGTGACTTATCCCGAGCAGGTAAGACGGGTCCGTGGATATGGGCCTGGCGGTCGGGTCGCTAGGATGGGCCTTTATGGCCCAGTCCGTAACAGTATCACCACCAATATTTTTCCACAATCTTTGCATATAACCTTCTGCAATCTATCATGTCCCACCTAAAATGTGGCCATGCTTTAGATTTTAATCCCTCTTTATTTGGACTACAATGCTTTTCACTGACTTCCTCTAGGTCTGGGGCTACACTTGTTTCATTTGTTTTGTTAGGGGTTTGATCTTATTTGTAAAAAAAAAAAAGTACCAAATAGTAAAAAAAATAAAGCATACAGAGAGGAAGTAGAAGACAAAAACCAAATACCAAATAGTAAAAGAAAATAAAATAAACCAAATACCAAACAAGTGGAAGAGGAAGACGCATACCTTAGCCTCGTCTCGCCGCTCGCCAGACAGGAAGTGGAAGGTGCGAGCCGTGCGACGAAAGATAGAGAGATCGAGAAGCGAGAAGAAAGAGACTGAGAGAGACGCGATACAGAGTAACAGAGAGAAGAGAGATCGAGATGGAGAGGAATAGGACGGCTGAGGCGTGAGGCGTGAGAGTAAGAGAAAGAGAGATTGGGTAAACCATGGTCCGTAAATGAGAGTGAGTTTGAGAGTAGGAGAGATTTAGGGTTTTTTTTTTCATTTTTATTTTTTTAATTAAAATAAATGTGCAATGTCATAAATTTATAAGGTTATATAGATTTTTTAAATATTAAGTAAGGGCATTTTAGACTTTTCACCTATATTAGGGTCCTCACGAGACTGGGAGTATGATCCCCATCCTTGAATCACTCGCAGGAAAACTTTAGTCCCCATCCCCGTCCCCGTAGAAATTTTTTCGGGGGAATCCTCACGAGGTCCCTGCCTACTGGGATTTTTTAATATATCTAGGGACAGACAAATACGTTAAGGTAGAGAGAAAAGAGCGACACCCACGCAAAGGTTACATTTAATTACTAAGACAGGATAGGAATACATAGACATGAAAATAGAGTCATAAAAATAAGAGGACAAATCAGTTTTGTATTTTGTTTGGTGACAGTGTATAAGTCATACTTATTTGTATCTATATTTTGTTTAGTTTAATAGAGATAAGACACAAAACACACTCCAAATGACGTAAAATACTCTTATTACATTAATTTAATAGAGAAAAAATACATTGTCCTAATATAAAAAGTTATGTCCTCGTGTCGTGTCTTAGCAAAATAGAGATACAAAAAATACACAATTTTTTTGTCTTAGGACACAAACTTTTGTGTTTGTCTCAATAACAAACAGAATTTTTGTCCTCATGTCTAAGTATTTCTATCTTATCTCACTAAACAAACACTGCCAAAGAAATCATCATCATCTCATCCTCTAAATTAACCCCATAAATGGAAAAACTAGAAAAGAGAGAACCAAAAACAAGCCTAGAGCATCCAATAGAGTTATGGTGACGGGTCTTCTAATCATCCTCTGAAGAGCCTTCTTGGTGGTGTTTTCTATTCATCACTCGTGTCCACGGCTCGGCATATCCCTCATCTCTTATCATTCTTCACATTCTCTATGTTTATGAACCTAAACTTTGGTCCAAAACAATAATCTAAATTATAATATACCTGCAACATGGAGTTGTATGCTTTCCACAAGCGAACATGACAAAATATGCAAAAAGAACCTTTAAAATTTAGAAGAGCTTCTACCTAATGAGCAGAGTTTTCATCATTGTTGTATCTAAATTGACTTCTGCAGTAAATTAACAGAGATACCCTAAACATCGTATTCAAGGTTTATTTCCTACACCTTATGAACTAACATCAATTTTCCGAAAATGTCATGATAGACTCAATGGGTCTCATCTCATTTGAAAAAAATTCATCAAACTCAAAGTTATACTCACGAAGTAACAAATTGTTATGGACAAAGTCTGTTAGGATCAAAGAGAAGCCTTTAATATGGAAAGACGGGACCGAAAGGATAATGGAGCAACCTAGTTAGTTTATCTTTATTAGTGTATTTCTAATTATTAGTATTTATCGTTATTTGTTAGGATGGAGGATATCTAGTTATTTTAGAGTCGATTATTATCTCAAGAGTCAATTTAGGAGTAAAATTAGTAATAATAATTATTATAAATAGGAGTATTATTGTTAGGTTAGGATATGGATTAATTATTGAGTTGCATAAGGGAACTAGACCTTTGAAGATGATCCAGCCTCTTAGTAGTTAATAATATCCAGTTTTATTTATTTCTCTTATGTTATTTGTTCTTAGCTGTTAGGTCTCAAAAACTATCTAACAAAATTGGTCCGACCTGCCGGATTGCAGTCGTCGCCATTGCCCACCCCGTCGCAGCCAACTCGTGTGTCGTCCATCGCGACGTCGCCCACTACGCCGCCACCCACCGCCGTGCAGTCTAGTTCACGGTTTTCCTTCTCTGTTTGCATTCGCGACTTTTCCTTCACAGGTTGCGTCCAGATTCGCGTTCCCCCTCCTCGCCTCCACCCACCGCACAGCCACCGCCTCGCGCGCTGCCCACCGCGCCGTCGCCTACCTTCGTGTAGCCCAGTCCGCACTTTTATTTTCCTTCTCTGGTGGACGTCCAGTTCGCGTTTTTCATCTCCTGTACCTGTTTTTCTTCTCTGCTTGCCCTCTAATGGACACTTGGAAGGTCTCCATTGAAGCTGAAATGACAGACCTCAAGGGAGAGATGACAGATGTCAAACGTTTGATCACTGAAGTCTTGCAACGGATGAAGGAGCTCGAACGTCCCACGTCTGACAGCTCTGTTCACCTTTCTAAAACTGAGGGCCTTTCGGAACCGCGTCCATGGACCAAGAAGATGGAACTTTCGATGTTCGACGGGGTGGATCCTACATCTTGGGTCACTCGTGCTCATAAATTCTTTGAGGTCCACCATGTTCAGGAGAGCGAGAAGATGCAATTGGCTTTCATTAGCATGGACGGAGAAGTCGTCAATTGGTTTCGTTTTATTCGCAGTCACACTCCATCTCTTTCGTGGAATTCATTGATTCTATTGTTGATTCAACGCTTTGGTAAAGGTTGCAAAGGCAACATTTTCAAGCGACTGAAAACACTTGCGCAGACACGGGTACACGCAAAATTTGCATTATCACCACAGGGAAGTAATGTTTGGAATCAAGTCATTGAAAACCAGATTCTTGAGTTTCGGGAATTTCAACTAGATGGCACGCTGAGTGAAATTGGAATGTTGTGGGATCACAAAGCAGAAGAGGACAATGTTTTCACGAATGAGGAGGCCCAACTTCCAATTTCGGAATTTTCAATGGTTATTGAAGTTGCTTTCATGACTAACACATCAGAGTCATCTTCTTCTGTTGTAATGGCAGTTCCAAGGTGTTAGATCACTCTTTTTTACCGGTGGATTTCCAATCAAGTTCATTACAGCCTCTTGCTTTTGCTGAAGAAATGTCGAAGAAAAAGAAGATCAAGTTGGCTACCCTTCACTACATGGAAGTAAAAACTTGAGGAAAGACAGTAGTTCTCTGAGGGATAGGGAAGACAACTATCTGAACCATAATAGTAACAATGTTTTTCCGCAGACTGCCCACTCAATCAGGGCGCATGATGATCTGAGACGTGATCAAGCCAGGGTGCATGATGATCAGAAAAATGCTCATTCGGATCATATAAGCAGATACAATAACCTGCTAAAAGCTGGGAGGTTACATGACTGTGTATAATTACTTAAAGATATGGAAATGAAGGGTTTATTGGATATGACCCAGATTTATCATGCAAATTTTTTTAACATCTGAACGAGAAAAAAGGCTGTTGAAGAAGCTTTTGATTACATTAGGCTAATTCCAAATCCAACATTGAGTACATTTAATATGCTTATGTCGGTCTGTACAAGCTCCCAAGATTCAGAAGGGGCTTTCCAAGTTTTCAAGCTTCTTAAGGATGCTCGACTAGAACCTGATTGCAAACTTTATATCACTCTGATTTCAACTTGCGCTAAAAGTGGAAAAGTTGATCAAATGTTTGAAGTGTTTCACAAGATGGTTAATTCTGGTGTGGAACCTAATGTTCTTACCTATGGGGCACTTATTGATAGTTGTGCTAGAGCTGGGCAAGTAGTTAAAGAATTTGGTGCTTATGGGATAATGAGGTCCAAGAATGTGAAGCTAGATCGTGATGTATTCCATGCACTTATAGCTGCATGTGCCCAGTCAGGAGCAGTGGATCGTGCTTTTGATGTTTTAGCAGAAATGGTAGCTGAAATGCAGCCCATTGACCCAGATCACATAACTTTTGGTGCATTGATGAAGGCTTGTGTAAATGTTGGTCAGGTTGAACGGGCACGAGAAGTGTATAAGATGTTACAAGAATATATTATAAAGGGATCTCCATAAGTTTACACTATTGCCATCAATTCTTGCAGCGAAACTGGAGATTGGGAATTTGCTTGTAGTGTTTTCAATGAAATGACCCAGAAAGGGGTGCTCCCTGGTGAAATGTTTCTGAGTGCACTAATAGATGTTGTTGGACATGCTAAAAGGTTGGATGATGCCTTTGATGTCCTTAAAGAAGCCTGTAAAGCAGTACATATTGGAATAAAGTCATATAGTTCACTGCTGGGTGCCTGCAGCAAGGCAAGAAGCTGGTAGGATTTAATTGTGATTCAGGAGCAGATTCCCAAATTCAACCTTGAGGACAGGGATCAGGCTTTGGAGGGGAGTTTTGTTAGGATCAAAGAGAAGCCTTTAATATGGAAAGACGGGACCGAAAGGATAAGAGAACAGTCTAGTTAGTTTATCTTTATTAGTTTATTTCTAATTGTTAATATTTAACGTTATTTGTTAGGATAGAGAATATCTAGTTATTTTAAAGTCGGTTATTATCTTAAGAGTCCATTTAGGAGTAAAATTAGGAATAATAACTATTATAAATAGGAGTATTCTCCTTAGGTTAGAGCATGGATTAATTATTGAGTTGTATAAGGGAACCAACCCTTTGAAAAGATCCAGCCTCTAAGTATTCAATAATATCCAGTTTTATTTATTTCTTCCCTGTTATTTGTTCTTGACTGTTGGGTCCCAAAAACGACCTGACAAAGTCTAACCAAGATTGTAAAAAGATATAATATAAAATTATTAAAATTATCTTCTTCTATCAACTTAACCTTTTGGAAGAAATGATTCTTAAGATAATAACAGAGTTACTATGCTAAAAGGTCAAGTGTTTGATCCTTCACAACTCTCATTTAAAAAATTATTCACGTTGCAAGTTAAAAGAACTCTTGTTAAAGGGGACGTGTAAAGAGAGGGAACATGTAAAGAGATATAATATAAAACTATTTGGGTTAATTAAGTTTTTAGTCCCTGTAATTTGAAAAAGTTTGGTTTTAGTCCCTCTGTGTAAGTTTTGGTCCCTGAAAAATAGAAAAATTTGGTTTTAGTCCCTGTTAACGGTGGAGGGGTAACGGTGCTGACGTGGCGGTTGACGTCGCTGACGCGGCTTGACACGTGGACACGCCACGTAGGCGGAGCAAACCGGTTCGGATCTACCCGTTTCCACGACCCGACCCGCCCATTCTTTGAAAAATTAAAAACCCTAAGAAACCAAAATCCCCAAAT
The DNA here is from genome assembly GCA_003254905.1 of Nissolia schottii. Classification (NCBI taxonomy): domain Eukaryota; kingdom Viridiplantae; phylum Streptophyta; class Magnoliopsida; order Fabales; family Fabaceae; genus Nissolia; species Nissolia schottii. Next base: position 564,191 of record QANU01050875.1, read on the forward strand.
CTTCATCCCCCCCACTCGAGCACTCACGTGCACCCACCTGCACACACTCCACCTCCCCACCACCGCTTCTTCGTCTGCCGCCGTCGCCGCCCCTAACGCCGTCGCTGCCCCTAACGCCGTCGCCGCCCCCACTCGGTGTTCCACTTCCCCTTCGTCGTGCGCGCCTCGTCTTCCCCTTCGTCGTGCGCGCCTCGTCTTCCCTTCGTCATGCGCGGTAGGTCGTCGTGCCTTCGATCTCTCATCCCTCAGACCCATGTAGTAAAAGAAAATT
>QANU01050903.1:9344-32053 GCA_003254905.1 Nissolia schottii
ATTCCTTGTAATAAAGTTGATGATGCTTCAAATATTGCTACCTTGTTCTTTAGGGAAATTGTGAGGTTACATGGAATGCCAAGGACCATTGTGTCTGGCCGAGATGCTAAATTCTTAAGCTACTTTTGGAAAACATTATGGGGCAAGCTTGGAACTAGATTGTTGTTTTCCACATCAAGTCATCCACAAAGTGATGGGCAGACGGAAGTTGTGAACAGAACACTTTCGGCCTTACTGAGAATAGTCGTCAAGAAGAACTTGAAGAATTGGGAAGAATGCTTGCCACATGTGGAGTTTGCTTACAATAGGGTTGTTCATTCTACAACCAAATTTTCACCCTTTGAAATTGTCTATGGCATCAATCCTCTAGCACCTATTGACTTGGTCCCTTTGCCTTTGAGGGAAAGAGTTAACTTGGATGGGAAGAAACTGGCAGAAATTGTTAGATAGATTCATGAAAAGGCCAAACAAAATATTGAAAGAATGACTCAGAAGTATGTCAACCGTGCAAACAAAGGAAGAAAGCAAATGATTTTTGAGCCAGGAGATTTAGTTTGGCTGTATTTCCAAAAAGAAAGATTTCTTGATAAAAGAAAATCAAAACTCATGCCAAGGGGAGATGGACCTTTTCGAGTTCTTGAAAAGATCAACGACAATGCCTACAAGCTTGAGCTGCCAGGTGTGAGTGCAACATTCAATGTTTCTAATTTGTCTCCTTATTTTGATGCAGATTTTGAAAAGTCGAGGACGACTCCTTTCGAAGAAGGGGAGGATGATATGAACCCAGCCATCAAGTCAATTGACCAAGTCTAAGTAGATGGGGGCCTAATGACAAGGGGAAGGATGAGAAGAATACAAGAAATAGTTAATAAAGAAATATTGGCTCTAAATAATCAATAGCAATCTGAAAATACAAGCCCAAAAGAAGTAATGATCATCCAAGCCCAAAACCAATAATCTTGTCATTGGACTTTGAGCAGCCTGTGATAATTGGGTCATAACTTGGGATGTAGTAATCCAATTAAGATGAAACCGGTGCCATTTGAAAGCTAAGGCAAAATGCTTCAACTTCCATGAAGACAAGAGGACCAAACGAAGTCTTTTAGATGGCCATTTTCCTTGGTGAAGTTAACAACCAATTTTATTAGTGGCGCATTTAACTTTGGGAGGTGGAATTTTAGTGCATGGTTTTTAGTGGCTTATAATGTAGTGGGTAATCAATGTTAAATAGTGACCAATAAATTTCTGAATAGTGGTGATTTGAAAGGGTTCTAATAAGTCCTATAAATAGGAGAACTTTGTAATTCATAAGGCATCCTTGAAGTGAAATACAATCTGAATTTTCAGAATTCTTTCTCCCATTGTGAGAGTTTTTATTATATCTTCTTTTGCTCTTGTGAGACCTTGTCTTGTCAATCTTCTTTATAAGGTTGGTGATTCAAACTTCCAAAAGCCCCCAATTCGTGCTTCAACCCAGGTGCGTTGTTGTGTGGTTTGGTTTAATTGTGTTCGTGGTTGAACAATCGTCTAATTAGCAGGTCACGTTTCCCTTTAACGTTGGTTGGCTAATTACAATTGTTAGGTCATTGAACTCCACAAACTTAGGGTCTATCACTCCCAATTTTCCCTTCCCAAATCTGGAGTGTTTGCTCATATCCTTCTTTTCAATTTTTCTTTTTATTTGAATTCCTTATTGTTTTGCCTACGCCGTGAAGATTGGGCCAAATTCCTCTAAAGGTTCATATCAGTGATTCTGTCAGAAGTTAGGAAAGCCTGAGCGGTAAACGGAACTATATCACATTTTTATAAAGAACTGCATGCTGGGATTTTTATCTTGAAAAACTAATGTTATTTTTGGATTCTACACGAAAAATTGAGTAGGGATGTCAAGTTTTATGATTTTCGAGTCCCCGATGAATTTCTCAGCGAATAGACAGAAAACAGTGTTTTAAGCAACAAGGGCAAAACGGGAATTTCACATCTTGAAACAAAAAAAACTGGGTTGATTTTCAGAATATATGGGTTTAGAAATATCAAAAACCTTAAGGGAAAGTCTTGAGTCCATCAAGTTTTTTAGAACTAAAATTCCAATGAAAATAGGGCTTTGTGGGGGCAAAACAGTAATTTTGGGAAAAAGGGTAAAAAAGTGATTTCGTGAATTTGGGGTTGAAATATGAATTTCTAAATATGAAAAATGATATTAGAGCTATCAAAAACCTTGGGGTAAGGTCTTGGACCTCTCCAGTTTCTGATCACTAATTTCTGACAGAAAGCTGATGCATGCCTTGTGATTATTAGAATAATTGCTGGATATATGTTTGTTATGTTTAATAAATGTTTGAGCGTGAAATTATGTTGCTTATATGTGTTGAATTTGATGACGGAGGGTTTCTTGTATGAGGGTCTTGTTATTTCCTCCTGGTCGCGTGCTGGCTAGTTTGGACAATGTATCTGCCCTTTCATTTTCTTTTTGTGGAACGTGCTTATGTTGTGATCGTCAAAAGAGGATAATATTTTTGTCACCAGATTGAGGTATTGTTGCAGTTGAGCGTCTCTTGCTTGGTACTCCCCTTTTACTTGTGCTACTACTATTTGGGAGTCACTGTATATCGCTAGTCTCTTTGCTTCGACATCTCTGGCCAGGTTAAGACCTGCAACCAGGGCTTCCTACTCAGCTTGATTGTTTGAGGTGGCGAAGTTGAACTTGACAGCCATCTCTAGTTCGAGGCTGTCGGGACCTTCAAGTATTATGCCCACTCCACTTCTGCGGACACTAGAAGCTCCGTCTACATGCAGCGTCCATACTTTGGATTCTGTGGGTGTCTGTGTTCCTGAAAGTTCCGCGATGAAATCGAACATGGCTTGGGCCTTTATCACAATTCGCAGTTCATACTGGATGTCAAACTCAGACAATTCGACTGACCAAGTCAGCATCCGTCCTACGAGGTCAAGTTTTTGAAGTACCTATTTGATTGGCTGGTCTGTTCTCACCCTTATTGGGTGTGACTGAAAATATGGTCGTAACCTCCGCGCAGAGTGGATCAGGGTGAAGGCCAATTTTTTGAGCTTTTGATTTCTTATTTCTGCTCCGTGTAGGACTTTACTCGTGAATTACACTGGGGATTGGTTGCGGCCATCATCTTTGACTAGTGATGAGGCTATAGTTTCTTCCGCAGTGGAAAGGTACAGGAACAACGTTTTTCCTTTTTCAGGCTTCTTCAGGATTGGTGGTTGTGATAGGTAGGTTTTGAAATTAGTGAATGCTTTGTCACATTCCTCGGACCAATTGAAGGAATTCATCTTCTTTAGCAGCTTGAAGAAAGGCAGGGCTTTTTCTGCGAATGCTGCCATGAATCTGTTAAGGGAGGCAATTCGGCCTGTAAGACCTTACACTTCTTTGAAAGATGATGGTGGCCTCATGTTTATTATCTCCGTGCATTTTGCGGGGTTAACCTCAATCCCTCGCTGCATTATCATGAATCCAAAGAATTTTCCTGCTTCCTGTAATACCCTAGCTAACTGCATACCCTCAAGTAGTACACAATGCTCACTAGGTTGTTAATCACTTGGTGGGAATACTTATAGTCCTTTACTACTTTTCAAAAATACTGAGTTAAGGAAAATATGGACCAATTTAAAACTTTTCCTGCTGAGTGCTTATTCATGAAATATGAGCCATGTGTGAATCAAAGTATATAAGACAAACGATAGAGCCATGGGCTTATGAATATTCATTATCCCTAGTCTAAGCAATCATATAATCAATACATGGTCTGTCACAGATGAGTACAACAAATCACATAATATTATAATAAAGTTACATATACATGTCATAGTCATTCATATACATAATAAAAGTTCATCTAGCGTACAACTAGCCAAGCATGTCTTCATAGCCTTAGAGATCTGTCTGTCCGTCATCGGTGGCTCGTCTTCCGTTCTTTTCTGATCCTCTTGTTGCTTATCATAGCTTACGTCTGCCCCTGGAAGCATAAGTGAGTGGGGGGTGAGAACATTCGTCCTCAGTGGTTTACCTTGGCGTCGGGGGATTCCTTTTTAACTCACTTATGAACCAGGCCGCTCAGGTGTTTCTAAGTGAACATGCATACTAACATGCTATTGATTATTATCTGGCCTAAAGTCCTGAACGGCTTTATCTACTTTACTATGTGACTGGGGAACTAGTCTTTCCTAGCTAAGTTCTCGTGCTCATTATCTTTACTTCGCGTACATACATAGGCCGTCTCGAGCATTCTCTTGACGACTACACAGCTTTACATACATTATCATATACTCATGCATCACATACTCATTCATCATATACTCATGCATCACATACTCATACATCATATACTCATGCTTGGGGAATATGGGGATTCTCTTACGCTACCGGTTGGGCTAGTGAACCGGGGTAGCATCCTTCTTGTTACATCGGTCTCGCGCTCATGTAGCCGTGGCCTACGGCTACAACTACTTCTGTTCCCAGCTTGATGATGACCCGGCTGTGCTCACACCAGAGTGGTTGCTATCCACCGATGGGGTCTAGTGTCCATCATCGCCAAGCAAGTGGGCTACCCTTCCTACAAGTAAGGAGGTGGGGGCCCGTACCCTTTTGACGTAACCAAGCGGGGACTCATATCTCCTCATCATATCTCATCATCATTTCTCATCATATTTCATCATACCTCATCATATCTCATCATCATGCCATTAACCTCATTAACCGGTCCACCCTTTTGGGACTGGTGAGGTAGCATCATTGACCAATCCACCCTTTTGGGACTAGTGAGGGGCGTATCCGTAGATGTGCCAAGAGAAAGGATTCCTATCATATAACTACATAGTTATTCCCTAGTGTTCAATTATAGTCTTTACATGTTAGGTGATTAACCTCTAGTTCTCTAAGGAGGTCGTCCTAACACTTACATGACAACCCTGTCCTCATGATGCATGACATTATACTCACTCTAAGCATACCTCATCTACATGCAATGTTCCACATACATCATCATAAACATGCCTCATGAAATGATCTACATACATTCTCCTAAACATACTTCATGCATTCATCATAAACATACTTCATGCAAACATACTCCATACCAACATACTTCATGCATTCATCATAAACATACTTCATAAACATACCTCATGCATCTCATTTATCTTAATAAGTGTTGGAAATGTGTGTCCAGGACAACTATCATAAACCTTGTTTCGTAAAAATGGTTAAGTTTCAGGCCGCTCAGCGCCCATGTGGTCCGCTCAGCGGTCCCTGAAAGTTTTCACACTTCAAAAATATTTTCCATCCTTATTCTTAGGTTTCAGCCCTAGGCCGCTCAGCGCCCTAGAGTCCACGTGTCCAAAAATTTGTTTTCTGTCCCCTTCGTTCAATGGAGTACATCCCCGCTGAGCGGTTCACGAGTCCGCTCAGCGGTTCCTGGCGAGGCTGAAACCTACATCTTTGTTTTTCTTGCTTTCTTTCCCCCTTTGTCCATGGATCCTTCTTGAGGTTCACACATATTCCAACTCTTAAAATCCTATCTAATCCAAGTCACAAGACCCTTCAGAATCATCTCCTAAGTCCTAGCATAGCATTTCTAACATAATTTCTCATAGTTCACATAATCATCAAAATCAAACATAAGCAAACATAAGCTCCAAGGAGATGATCAAACCAAGTTTACCCACCTTATTAGAGGCATCAAGAGGCTGGTTGGATGATGAGAGAGTTGGGGGAGAGCGGTCCTCCAAGTGCAGAGCTTCTGCCTGGCTTTCGTTCGGTTTTCCCTCGGTTCTGACGGTTCCTGTTGGCTCCGAGCTCCTCTTGGCTGAATTTCTTCAAGATTTCCTTAGGGTTTTGAAGGTATTTTCGTGGGTTAGGGTCAGGGGATTCCTGGAGGAAGTGAACTGGGTTTAGGGCCGGTGGTGTCTGGGTCTCTAGTTTGACCGAACAACAGTCGATCGGGCAAACAGACAGGGTTCTGGCAAGGTTTCCACTTTTCTATGTCATTTTCGTTTTTGGGAAGGGGGTATTTATAGCCCAAGGCGGAATTCCCATTTTACCATTTTACCCTTGGCAAAAATTACCAAAATGCCATTATAATTTAATTTCTTAATTATTTAATTAGTTTGGATAATTATAAAGTCAAATCAAGTCACATCAATGAATAGTAAATCTTATTTTATTAATTTTTCCTAAAAAATCTGATTCATCACGTGGTCATCTCCCATGTGGGTCCCACGCAGTCCCGTTTCGCTCGTTTCCAGTCGTTCGCAGTGCCAGGGCGTCGCGCACGGTCGTCTGAAAAATATTCCGCTTATACCGTCGTGATCTTCTAATCTCCCTCTACATAGAAATGTGATTCACTCAAGGCATTTGTGAATTTTTCTCCGGAGGTATATTCTTCACAGATACCTTTGGCACACTGTTAACCATCGGTGACGGTAAACGCCAGTTTAGCTTGCACTTCTGCGATCGCCTAGTCCTCTTAATGAAGTTGTGGGACTAATCTAAGGTATTTGAAACTTTTCCCCGGTACTAGTTGGGTTTCCAGGGACTTGGGACTCTCTGCTCACTTCTCCGCTAAACGGAGCCGTTCTAGTGTCTGTAGAATCGTCTGAAACTGAACAGAATCCCGTCTGGCGGCTGGTTTAGGTTTTCTATCCAATTCTAAAAGGTCAATGGGAATCATTTGAGTGTCAGCAGAATTTTGAGAAACTAAACAGAATAATTTCTACAGACACTCGTGTCCTCGGGAATCAGGCTTCCACTTTCCTGACGTCTCCAGCATCGCTCGCGTTTTCGGACATCCTCCCTTATTCTTGAGCTCTCTGGTATTCCACACTCCTTCTATTCCTTTTAGATTCTCCCTTTTCACCTTAATATCTTAGGGTTACCATTCCATCCTCGATTGCTCCTGATTCCATCTTCTCTTCCCTTGCCTTGTACACTTAACATCTCTTTTCTCTCAAGCTCAGTACACTTTCTTTTGTCCTCCAGAGCCCAACCTTTCACACTTCCCTAGGTGAAACCTAAATCGGATTATACAGCCGCTCTCGAACTTGATCTTATCAAACTTGATTATTATTCCACCTTCTTAGGTATATGTTTATACTTCCAACACTAGTTGTACTCTTACCTACGTCCTTAACCCCATTTATACGATGTATATGTGTCCTCTTTAAAATTAGTTATTCCACTGCCTTGCTCACTCGACCCTCATGCACTCCTCTCTTTACTTTCTTGTATTTCTATATCTGCTCAATATGCCTTATTGTTCCCCTTCGACATTCCAAAGCCTAACCTTCCTAAATTTGGCACTTGTCCACCCTCGCCACATAGTCACAGGTGTCCCGGTGCTTGACGGACACCTGTAGTTTACGCTTCCAACCTCTAAAGGAGATGCACACGAATTCACTAGGCGAAACCTTTGCTAAGGGAAAGCTGGGATGTTACATTCCACCCCCCTTAGAAAAATTTCGCCCTCGAAATTTCTACACGTCCAAGGGTCTCAAGATTTTAATTCTTATTGCTCACTTAACTGGAACGTACTCATTTTCATCCTATACTCTATTGGCTGCCAAGGCAAGGACTCATCCTTACCGCAAGGCTATAGGCATGGTTATGCTTCAAGTTCCAGAGAAGTAGCCATCTTCCTTCGTGGAGGTCACCTGGCTAATCTGTTGCACTCGAAATCATAGTGCAGTTCGGTCCTTAACGCTTAACTCTAATCTCTGTAAATCTCTCGTCCACGAGGTTGGGTTCCATAGTTTTTCATCGGCTTTCTGTCCTATTAGTCCATTGGATTCCAAATCTCGATGAGTAAATAGTAAACAAAGGTCGTTAATTCCCTAGTAGTCATCTCAGGCGACTCCTATGTTTCCTTATGTACTGGATTAATCCAGACTCAAAGTCCATCGACGCTCCTACTTACGTCAAAGGTAAGGAGTACATTAAACTTGCAGGGTCTCTAGTTATTTTTTTCCCCACCTACTCCTTCCCATAAACTCTTGACTCGATCTCCTCCTACGGTTTCCAAGATTGTCCCGACTTCCGTCTTACTCTTGATTCCTCTAATCGACCAAACTGGGGCAAATTGTCTATTTGATCCTTAAGGTCCAATGGTTTCCTCGTTACTATAGTATGGTTATTTCCTATACTCCTTCCTAAACTTTCTTAAGGCTCTTTAATTAGTCCTCCCCAGTTATCATTTTGCATCGAAAATATACTATACTGTGTTAATTTCTTTTCCAGACGAATCTTACCCATCCGTATGCTATCTTTTCCTCCCTGTGGGATTTCTACGGTAAGGATTTGGGGTTGGTGATCCTAGTTCAAAGGGCGTGTCCCATGGGAAATTACTTATCCATTAGGGAATCCAGCTAATGACGAATGTAAGGAGTGTATTAACCTATAAGATTTCTAGCAATTTTTTTTCTTTCGTTATCGGATTTCCACTCATCTCCGTGGGACTTCTACGTCACTCTCGACTTCCTCTAAACTTTAGGTTAGATAATCTATTTTGGCCCTTAAGTTTTCTGAGGGTGGTTACTAGTTAGGGTCTCCATTTTCTTCCAAACTATTACTCTATCTCTTAGGCAACATCTTCTTAAATTTTATGCTTTTTAGAGGTGATTTATAAAATTAGTTAAACCTGATTTCCCTATGGGAGATAGAGGGAACAACTTGCATCATGGTTTGAAGTCAGAAAACAAAAGCTGGAACTGCCCAAGAGGCTGGAGTAGAAATAATCGTGAACCTACTCCATAGGACCAACTAGATTCTATGGCAAACGGGATGACATGGTTCTTAAAACATGCCACGGGAGAAGGGGAAAGACCTGTCCCAAAGTCTATTCCTTCGGAGGAGTAAAACATTCAATCTTGACCCGGAACTTTCCTCAAGGAGGGTCAAGGATGCATAGAGAAGCGAAATTTCGAAGATGTAGAGGCTCGGACCTTTTCCATAGGACCTTTACGGAGGTGAAAAATATAGGGGATAGGGGACTGGCTTGTCAGGGATTCTTAAGGCGTAAGGGAGTATTTATCCGGAGAAAGGGAACAAAAGGCTTCCCTTGAGTAGGAGTTCATTTCCTGACAATCTGTTTTCTTCAAATAAATAACAGTCAGATAGCGGGGCGACACTTAGCAGAAGGCCAAGTTCCTCGGGGACAAAATTTATAGAGTCCACCTTGCACTAGCTATCAAGCCGTGAATACATCTGTCAAGACACAGAGTTAGCTAGGCTCTATGTTCCTGAAAAATGCAACAGTTGAATGAAAGCAAAGTGATAGAGTGCATTATGTCATACTACTCCTTATCCCAAAGACAAGACTTAGTGCATGGCGAATGTATTCTGAGTATGCACAAGGAACAAGGGCAGGTCAGTGTTCCGGTACCACTGATTTATGCACTTGGACCTTATATACAAAGGTGTTATACTTAAACACCGTGCAAGCTAACAAGGAATACGCTCGGAAGTGCAGATAAGCTCAGTCCTCAGGCTCACTTGGACCAAACTGCTCTGATACCAATTGTAACACCCTAGCTAACTGCATACCCTCAAGTAGTACGCAATGCTCACTAGGTTGTTAATCACTTGGTGGGAATACTTATAGTCCTTTATTACTTTTCGAAAATACTGAGTTAAGGAAAATATGGACCAATTTAAAACTTTTCCTGCTGAGTGCTTATTCATGAAATATGAGCCATGTGTGAATCAAAGTATATAAGACAAACGATAGAGCCATGGGCTTATGAATATTCATTATCCCTAGTCTAAGCAATCATATAATCAATACATGGTCCGTCACAGATGAGTACAACAAATCACATAATATTATAATAAAGTTACATATACATGTCATAGTCATTCATATACATAATAAAAGTTCATCTAGCGTACAACTAGCCAAGCATGTCTTCATAGCCTTAGAGATCTGTCTGTCCGTCATCGGTGGCTCGTCTTCTGTTCTTTTCTGATCCTCTTGTTGCTTATCATAGCTTACGTCTGCCCCTGGAAGCATAAGTGAGTGGGGGTGAGAACATTCGTCCTCAGTGGTTTACCTTGGCATCGGGGGATTCCTTTTTAACTCACTTATGAACCAAGTCGCTCAGGTATTTCTAAGTGAACATGCATACTAACATCCTACTGATTATTATCTGGCCTAAAGTCCTGAACGGCTTTATCTACTTTACTATGTGACTGGGGAACTAGTCTTTCCTAGCTAAGTTCTCGTGCTCATTATCTTTACTTCGCGTACATACATGGGTCGTCTCGAGCGTTCTCTTGACGACTACACAGCTTTACATATATTATCATATACTCATGCATCACATACTCATACATCATATACTCACGCTTGGGGAATATGGGGATTCTCTTACGCTTTCGGTTGGGCTAGTGAACCGGGTAGCGTCCTTCTTGTTACATCGGTCCCGCGCTCATGTAGCCGTGGCCTCCGGCTACAACCACTTCTGTTCCCAGCTTGACGACGACCCGGATGCGCTCACACCAGAGTGGTTGCTATCCACCGATGGGGTCTAGTGTCCATCATCGCCAATCAAGTGGGCTACCCTTCCTACAAGCAGGGAGGTGGGGGTCCATACCCTTTTGACATAACCAAGCGGGGACTCATATCTCCTCATTATATCTCATCATACCTCATCATCATTTCTCATCATATTTCTTCATACCTCATCATATCTCATCATCATGCCATTAACCTCATTAACTGGTCCACCCTTTTGAGACTGGTGAGGTAGCATCATTGACCAATCTACCCTATTGGGACTAGTGAGGGGCATGTCCATAGATGTGCCAAGAGAAAGGGTTCCTATCATATAACTATATACTTATTCCCTAGTGTTCAATTATAGTCTTTACATGTCAGGTGATTAACCTCTAGTTCTCTAAGGTCGTCCTAACACTTACATGACAACCCTGTCCTCATGATGCATGACATTATACTCACTCTACGCATACCCATCTACATGCAATGTTCCACATACATCATCATAAACATGCCTCCTGAAATGATCTACATGCATTCATCATAAACATACTTCATGCACTCATCATAAACATACTTCATACCAACATACTTCATGCATTCATCATAAACATACTTCATAAACATACCTCATGCATCTCATTTATCTTAATAAGTGTTGGAAATGTGTGTCCTGGACAACCCTCGTAAACCTTGTTTCTTAAAAATGGTTAAGTTTCAGGCCGCTCAGCGCCCATGTGGTCCGCTCAGTGGTCCCTGAAAGTTTTCACACTTCAAAAATATTTTCCATCCTTATTCTTAGGTTTCAGCCCTAGGACGCTCAGCGCCCTAGAGTCCACGTGTCCAAAAATTTATTTTCTATCCCCTTCGCTCAGCGGAGTACATCCCCGCTCAGCGGTTCACGAGTCCGCTCGGCGGCTCATGATGCCGCTCAGCGGTTCCTGGCGAGGCTGAAACCTACATCTTTGTTTTTCTTGCTTTCTTTCCCCCTTTGTCAATGGATCCTTCTTGAGGTTTTCACACATATTCCAACCCTTAAAATCCTATCTAATCCAGGTCACAGGACCCTTCAGAATCATCTCCTAAGTCCTAGCATAGCATTTCTAACATAATTTCTCATAGTTCACATAATCATCAAAATCAAACATAAGCAAACATAAGCTCCAAGGAGATGAGCAAACCAAGTTTACCCACCTTATTAGAGGCATCAAGAGGCTGGTTGGATGATGAGAGAGTTGGGGGAGAGCAGTCCTCCAAGTGCAGAGCTTCTGCCTGGCTTCCGTTCGGTTTTCCCTCGGTTTTGACGGTTCCTGTTGGCTCTGGGCTTGCTCTGACGCCTCCAAGCTCCTCTTGGCTGAATTTCTTCAAGATTTCCTTAGGGTTTTGAAGGTATTTTCTTGGGTTAGGGTCAGGGGATTCCTGGAGGAAGTGAACTGGGTTTAGGGCCGGTGGTGTCTGGGTTTCCAGTTTGACCAAACAACAGTCGATCGGGCAAACGGACAGAGTTCTGGCAAGGTTTCCATTTTTATATATCATTTTCGATTTTGGGAAGGAGGGTATTTATAGCCCAAGGCGGAATGCCCATTTTACCATTTTACCCTTGGCAAAAATTTCCAAAATGCCATTATAATAATTTAATTTCTTAATTATTTAATTAGTTTGGATACATATAAAGTCAAATCAAGTCACATCAATGAATAGTAAATCTTATTTTATTAATTTTTCCTAAAAAATCTGATTCATCACGTGGTCATCTCCCATGTGGGTCCCACACAGTCTCGTTTCGCTCGTTTCCGGTCGTTTGTAGTGTCAGGGCGTCGCGCACGGTCGTCCGAAAAATATTCCGCTTATACCGTCGCGATCCTCTAATCTCCCTCTACATAGAAATGTGATTCACTCAAGGCATTTGTGAATTTTTCTCCAGAGGTATATTCTTCACAAGCACCTTTGGCACACTGTTAAGCATCAGTGACGGTAAACGCCAGTTCAGCTTGCACTTCTGCGATCGCCTAGTCCTCCTAATGAGGTTGTGCGACTAATCTAAGGTATTTGAAACTTTTCCCCGGTACCAGTTGGGTTTCCAAGGACTTGGGACTCTGCTCACTTTTACAGGCTAAACGGAGCCGTTCTAGTTTCTGCAGAATCGTTCGAAACTGAACAGAATCCCGTCTGGCGGCCGGTTTAGGTTTTCTATCCAATTCTAAAGGTCAAGGGGAATCATTTGAGTGTCAGTAGAATTTTGAGAAACTAAACCGAATAATTTCTACAGACACTCGTGTCCTCGGGAATCAGGCTTCCACTTTCCTGACATCTCCAGCGTCGCTCGCATTTTTGGACATCCTCCCTTATTCCTGAGCTCTCTGGTATTCCACACTCCTTCTATTCCTTTAGATTCTCCCTTTTCACCTTAATATCTTAGGGTTACCATTCCATCCTCGATTGCTCCTGATTCCATCTTCTCTTCCCTTCCCTCGTACACTTAACATCTATTCTCTCTCAAGCTCAATACATTTTCCTTTGTCCTCCAGAGCCCAACCTTTCACACTTCCCTAGGTGAAACCTAAATCGGATTATACAGCCGCCCTCGAACTTGATCTTATCAAACTTGATTATTATTCCACCTTCTTAGGTATATGTTTATACCTCCAACACTAGTTGTACTCTTACCTATGTCCTTAACCCCATTTATACGATGTATACGTGTCCTCTTTAAACTTAGTTATTCCACTGCCTTGCTCACTCGACCCTCATGCACTCCTCTCTTTACTTTCTTGTATTTCTACATCTGCTCAATACGCCTTATTCTTCCCCTTCGACATTCTAAAGCCTAACCTTCCTAAATTTAGCACTTGTCCACCCTCGCCACATAGTCACAGGTGTCCCGGTGCTTGACGGACACCTGTAGTTTACGCTTCCAACCTCTAAAGGAGCTGCACACGAATTCACTAGGCGAAACCTTTGCTAAGGGAAAACTGGGATGTTACACTTCCACCGCAAATGCACACTTTGTCGGGTTTAACTTCAGATTATGATGTCGGAGTGTATCAAAGACGATATTCAGGTTGTCAGTTATTCTTTCTTCAGCGGATGTCTTCACGATCATATCATCCACGTAAACCTCAACTACCCAGCTACTTCATAGAAAATCTTGTCCATCATGCGTTGGTAGGTTGCCCCTGCATTCTTTAATCCAAAAGGCATTACCTTATAAAAATAGTTACCTGTCGGGGTTATAAACGCAGTCTTTTCTGTGTCCGCGCGGTGCATTGGTATTTGATTATATCCTACATATGCGTCGAGGAAAGTTAAGAATTTATACCCTGAGGCAGAGTCTACCAGCAAGTCGATGTTAGGGAGGGGATATGGATCTTTGGGACACGCTTTGTTAAGATTGGTGTAATCTACACACATTCTCCATTTTCCCCCCAGCTTTGGGACCATGACTATATTGGATAGCCATGATGGGTACATTATTTCTTCTATAAACCCTACTTCCTTTAGCCCCTGAACCTGTTTTTGTACTTCTCTGGCTTTCTCGGTACTCATCTTCCTTATCTTCTGCTTCATAGGTTTACTCTCAAGTATAATAGCTAACTTGTGAGCCATGAGGACTGGGTCAACTCCGGGCATATCTGTTGTGGTCCACGCGAATAAATCCGCGCTCTTCCTCAAGGTGAGAATTAGTTTATTCTTTGTTCCTTGCGGAAGGTTTTTGTTGATGCAGGTAACTTGTTCAGGGTTAGAACCTATCTGAACAGTTTCTAATTCTCCCTCTAGTTTCGGCCGCTCTCTCGGCGGCGTGCCTTCTATTGATATTTCGGTCAGCATCACTTGCGATGCCCTAGGCTGAATTTTCCTCCTCGGAGGCTGCTGTGAGTTCTGCGCCTGGAGGTTGGTATTGTAACACCTCCTAGCAGTAACCTGGTCTCCGCGTACAATTACTATCCGATTGTCTTGGGTGAGAAATTTCATAGTCAAGGCAGCCGTGGAGACAACGGCGTTGACTACGTTTAATGTTGGCCTTCCCAGAATTATATTGTACGCTGATGGCCTATCGACCACCAGAAATTTCACTCGCTGGGCCCTAAAGTCATGTGGAGGGAGATGTAGCCATCAGGAGTAACTGTTTCTCCTGAAAAGCTTACTAAATCCTCTTGATAATGCTTAATGTCTGTGTTTTTCAATCTGAGCTGGTCGAAACAGCTCCTAAAGATTATATCCGCGGAACTTCCCTGATCGATTAAGACCCTCCTGACTTCTGCATTTACCAACGTGACCGAGATGACCATAGGGTCATCGTGGACGGGAGTCGAGTGCATGAAATCTTCACAGGTAAAAGTGAGCTCTGGAAAGTGCCTGTATCCGGAGAATTTGTTACTGGTTTGATCGCTGAGGTGCAAGACTTCCTATGCCTGTCTTCGGGATGGCTTTCTCTTCCCCGGAATTCCCTGGGGTAAGGTCTTCTTTCCAGTTCTCTTGCTTCCATCTTCCTCTTTCTTTCTTGAATTACGTACCTTTCCAATTTCCCTCTGCAGACCCATGTTTCCACCTCATCTTTTAGGTCCACGCAATCTTCTAGGGTGTGCCCATACGAATCATGAAAAGCACAGAAAAGTGAGGTGTCTGTACTTGGTCTCAGTCGGATTGACTTGGGTCTTGGGAATCCATCTTTGTGCTGAATTTCTCGATACAGCTGGGTAAGGGATACAGTCAGCGGAGTATAGTTAGTGTATCGACCTTGCTTCAGTATCCGAGGCCTTTCGTTTCGAGGACGATTGACAAGTGCCCAATTTACGCAATTTTAACCTATTAAAATGGCACTTATTCGCTTATTATGTTTTAAAGAATTATCTAACATAAATCCCCATTTTTTTTAGGTTTATAATATATTTTGAAGAATGGATGCAAGCATAATTAAATGAAGAATAATCCTATAAAGAATGGAGAAAAGGGCAAAAGTGGAAAAGAGCTAAAAGACGAAGATAGAACAAGGCCGCTCAGCGATAACTCAAGGCCGCTTAGCGCATGTCACGACAAAGGGCCGCTGAGCGGTGCAACCCTGGCTGCTCAGCGATAGTACGTCGGAGTCACTTGCAGCAGCCACATTAATTGCGTCAGCTGGAGCCAGCCTGGATTGCGGCGCCGCCCCTGCAAAAGCTGCCGGAGCATTTATTACACCGCATGAAATGATTACATCGCTCAGCGATACAGTATAATCGCTCAGCGGAAAGCCCCTTATCGCTCAGCGGTGGTGCCTAAACTGCTGAACGATGCCCATAAGATTTTGCCTATAAATAGTGGACCCGAGGCATTCATTGAAGACATCCCCTCCATAGTTCAGAATCTCTTTCTTTTACATTTCTTTTGTATTTCAAAGCTTAGGTTAGTTTAGCAACAAACAGGAGGCCGGTGAAGGACCCAGGAGATCGAAGAAGCTTGGCGAACCGCTGTCATGATAGCGTGATAACGTGTCATGGTAAGCGTCTAAACCTTGCCTCTGATATTCTCTTGTAAGATGGATTTCTAATCCTCTTGTTGTTGGGATTTTGATGAATATTATAGTATGATTGTATCCATGTACTTTTGCATATGAATTTATCCTTTTCTTATGATTCGCTTGAATGATTTTATACTTAATGCTAGCTTTTGTTTAGTGTTTTGATTCTTGATTTGGGACTTATTTGTATGAACGAAAGTTATACTAATTAAGTTGTAACTAAGTTAAGATCAATATTGCTATGCTAAGCTAGATTCTAGACTTGAACATTGTGAACGAAAGTTACAATCATTAGAGTCAGATCTAAATCAATTCATCTAATCTTGTTGCCGTAAGTGGAATAAAGGTTAGCCGTTTTAACATCTGGAATAACGCTGGCGTACTTTGTTAAGCTTGTGTACGAAAGTGACAATTTAACAAAGGAAACCTGTGATCTTTTCATGTGCGAAAGCAATGAACAAGTTAAGAACTGGTGGCGGGCAATCAATGAAATGATAGTTCTATGTAATAAGTAAATGGATGCATGAAACTATGATATGATTCAATTCCCAACAAGCTTCTGGATCTACCTCTGATTTGTTGCCTATTTACTTTTATGTTGTTCATTTACTTATTATTTAAATTATCAACAAATTTACCAAATCCTTTACTTCATTGTTTAATTAACTAAACTCAAGAACGGTATTTTTACAACTCCCTGTGGATTCGACTATACCCGACTATACTGCAATTGGATCCCTTGTGGATCCTAAAGCCGTAAAGAAGGATATATTATTTTGAAACGACTGAAAGTTCAAATTAAGCTTCTGACAAAAGCCTTGAACAAACACGTAGATTTGGCTTTCATCAAAATTGGCGCCGTTGCCGGGGAACTGGAACTGCGTCAAAATTGGAGAATGCTAAAATTGGCTTTCATCAAAATTGGCGCCATTGCCGGGGAACGGAATTGCGTCAACTTGATGAAATTTTAAGATTTGGCTTTCATCAAAATTGGCGTCGTTGCCGGGGAGTTGCGTCAAAAATTACATAGCTTGAGTTTTGTTTAGTTAAACAATTGTGAATATTTGTAAAATATTGTAATGTTCTTATTTTGTTATTTTGTGAACTCTTATTCTAATCTTATTGGCTAGTGTACATTTCTTTAGCTCTTGCGAGGTAAGGCTTCTAAAGATCAATTATTATTTGACCCTGAGATTGAAGCTACTTCAAGGAAAAATAGTAAAAAGAAGAAAAAGCAACTAGCCAAACAAAGACAAGAACAAGAAGGAACATCTTCATCTTCAGAAACCAATCCACAAGAAAACATGGCTGATAATACTGGAGCTGGCAACAATACAGGAGTCAGTGACAATAGGGGTTTTGTAAACTTTACCCCTAGAAACATTATTAGAATGAGCAGAACCACTGGAGCTCAACGAACACCTCAGATGCAACCTGGCCTGGTACAATTATTGTATGCTAACCCGTTTGCAGGTTTGGATCATGAGGATCCTTATGCTCATTTGACAAAGTTTTACAAACTCTGTGGAACCGTGGGAATGTCGAAAGTTGACGAAGAATCTATCTTTTTTAGGATGTTTCACTTAACGCTGATTGGAAAAGCTAAAGAATGGTTGCTGGATCAACCGCAACATATTTTGTCTAACTGGGATCAACTGGAGGAGAAGTTCTGTGCGAGGTATTTTTATCAATCCAAATTTATGGATTTAAAAACTGCAATTTTTACTTTTGTGCAAGCACCCGGAGAAAGTCTCTGTGAGGCCTGGGAGAGGTATAAATCCATGCTGAGGAAATGCCCCAATATTTGGCTTGTATATGTAACCTATTATGATACTTGGTTGGTTGTAATTTGTGATGGACCAGATACTTGTTTATGTACTTATGTATGCCAGTAATGATTATCACTCTTAAGCTTAAGCTCTATCATTTGTATTATATGCATTGATTCACACGCGGCTCATACTTTGCAAATAAAGTGACAAATAGAAAAGTTTTAAAATGGTCCGTATTTTCCTTAACCTGGTATTTTTGAAAGATAATAAAGGACTATGAGTAATCCCACCAAACGAGCAACAACCTAGTGAGCATTGTGTACTACTCGAGGTTATGTAGTTAGCTAGGGTGTTACAATGCCCAATCACACACTCTCGTCATCTATAACTTTCATATAGACCGACTCGAGGGTTTACTTGACGGTACTTATAGTACTTATATACATACATACATACATACAGACAGACATACATACATACATACATACGTACATACATCACATATCTTATGTATGAGGGAACATGGATTCTCTTACGCGCCCTATGGCTACATCCTTCTTGTTACAGATGTTCGCCTCCTTCGTAGATGTGGCCAAACATCTATGACCTATTTTTTCCTTGTATCGTTGACGACCAGGCAGCGCTTAGCTAAGTGGTTGCGAACCATACATGCACGATGTCATTCTACATCGCCAACGATAGAACCAACCATCCAACTGCGAGGATGGTGAGGGGTCGGCCTTATGAATTGACTAGTGCAACACCCTAGCTAGTTGGCCTATGCTTAAGTCATATGCTTTCCCGGCTAAGTGGTTATCTTCTGGTGCTGTGAACTATTACTGTTCTATGTTATCTTCTCAAATTAGGGTTACTGAAAATACGGGACGGTTTGAAAGTACAGAATTCTAGAAAATAAGGAGCCATGCGAATAATACATCGGGTAACGGTATAATCAAGAGATAAAAGAAGTGCGAGTACGTACCTGTAATAGGGAGATCGTCAGCAGAAAGTACACATAGGGGCCCGAATATACACAGCATACCCATATATTATCAATACATAAGTTGGACTGCATCATTCTATCATACATACAAGTTTCATATAATGTATATATATAATAACTAAAAAGCCTACGTGCACGAGTGGTACTACTCACTTCATGCACGGTACAATCCTACACCTGCAACTACCATCGGTGTCCTAGGTCCCGCCTCCTACTCTGACTCCTCCTTCCGCTCCGTTAGGTCCTCCTCTCCTATAACCTCGTCTTCGCTGGATAGGTCGGTCACCGCGGTGAAATCTCGAGGAACAAATCAGCGCGGTAAGACTAGAAGTACCCTCTTTCTGGTGGGCTTGACGTAGCAAGGTCTGGGACTGGCTCAATCTCCGGCTCCGGCTCAGATGGAGGCACCTCCTCCTCACCATTTAGGTGGATAGGATCTCGGCTGCTGCTCCCTGGGCACTCATCGATCCAGATCGGGCGCATCGGAGAGGATCTAGGTCCTCGAAGTCTCTGCCTGGGAGGTCTATCAGGCTCATCGGGCATACGGGCAGGTGCGAAGGTGCATGTCTCCAAGAGAGTGTCTGTGCGAAAGTTCCGCTGGCGAGTGCGGGTGAACAGCCACACGTCCTTTGCAGGCGGCGATATCACGCCTTTGAATTGGAGTCATACACGAGTGGGTGTAAGAAAGACTTCGTTCTTAGTGGAAACTTAGCGTGGCTTCTATAGTTCAATTACTCGGGCAGAGTCCAGGCCACTCAGGTAAGACCTCTAAGTGTCATGCATTCTAAATTCCTACTGTTTATTATCTTCCACCTATGTCCTGAGCAGCTTTATCTAAATTACTAGGTGATAAGGCTATTAATCTTGCTATTACTTAGGCTCCGTGCTCATTTACTTTACATTACTGCTAGAGACATAGTAGTCGTCTTGGGACGCTCCCTTGACGATACATAATGCACAACATATATAGATACATACATACATACCTGCATACATTCATCGATTCTTGCATGTAACTACTAACTACATAGTGCATGGGGGACTCTGGGAATCTCTTACGCATACCGGCTCACTAGGGTTAGCGTCCTTCTTCTTAGTCCTTTCACCCATGTAACCGTGGCCTAGGTTACAACCTCTTTCTTGCCATTATTGTATCGACCCGGCAGTGCTCTTTGAAACACCCCTAGCCGATTCTGTATGCTCAAGCCGTACGTAATACCCACAAGGTTGTTTACTTCCTGGTCGTTCCTTTAGGTTTCGAAAGTACTAGCTTTAATAAAATAAGGACCCAAATTTTTTTCTCATACATACAGTTGGAATATAGGAGCCGTTCGTGCAACAAAATAATATAACAAACGATATCCTTAGTAAGTTGGGTTCGAGTTAGTGAGTACATAGACTACACACATAACGGGTCCTCTACATATACAAATACACACCATATACTAGTTATATTACATAGCCCATACACATGTTCAAGAAATACATTTATTCCTTTTTCGGTATCTACTACACAGCCAGCTAAGTATCCTTGCACGGGTTCTCCTCGGGTTCCACAGCATCAGCATAGTAAGACTCGTCCTCGATCCCTGGAGCCATAAGCGAGTAGGGGTGAGAACGGTTGGTCCTCAATGAGTAACATTTCAATCGTGGCTTTTTATTTCTCGGTTATTCTCCAGGCCGCTCAGAGGTTATTCTAAGTGTACAATGCAACTAAACCCCTACTGATTATTATCTTGGTCCTATGCTCTGGGCAGCTTTATCTAAGTTACTAGGTGATTGGCTCTCTAATCTTGTCATTGCTTGGGCTTCGTGCTTATTAACTGTACGTTGGTATCAAAGACATACTATTCGTCTTGGGTCGTTCCCTTGACGATACATAATGCATGAACAGTTATACATAATGCTTATGTAGATATACATACATACTCATCATCATACCATCAATCATTGATTCATACATTTAATTTCATAGTGCATGGGGGATCTGGGAATCTCTTACGCACTCTGTGGCTGTCTCCTATTTAGTCCTTTGCACCTTTGTAGTCATGGCCTCAGACTACAACCTCTTTTTGCCACTATTGTATCGACCCGGCGGCACTCTTTACCGGTATGGTAGCTAACCATGCAAAGCTCATAGGAGGTAATCATCAAGTACAATAGGTGCAACCATCCCCTCTAGAATAGCGAGGGATCAAACCTATGAGTGATCAGGCGTGGACTGTAACACCCCTGCTAACTGCCTACTTCCCGGGTAGTAAGCAATGCTCACAGGGTTGTTATTCGTTGTGTCGGGTTACCTTTAGCCCTTACTTTTACCTTTGAAAATACCTTATACGCAAAATATGGACCATTTTTAAAAATTGTTCTTTTATAGTATCAGTTTGTAAACTAGGAGCGGTGCGTGATTAAGAGAATATATATAACAACAAGCGTCAGCTTCTATAACAAGTTACGTGGTGCCCAATATAGAACATGGAGAGTATATGTGCATATAGATTATTACAACCAAGGTCCATAACACACGTACACGTTGGCATAATAATAAATATTTACACAAAATGTATAGAAGACATACAATATAATGCAAAACATATATCATCCTAACGCCATCATCGCCCTCCTGCTTGGCTTCGATCCGCTGTAGCTTCCTGTAGTCTTCCCGATGTCCCTCGGTCAATCCATTTGCTCGGNCTTTGGGAAACGACCTAGGTTAACCCCCTTTACTACGTTCTTGGGGTTCACTTGGTTTATAAATTATTATTTGATCGCGCACTAAAATCTAACGACGTTTTGGTGAGCGTCAGTTATCCTCCTGGCCGTTCAGGAGATCTCTAAGTGAGCATGCATACTAGAATCCTACTGATTATTATCTGAGCCTAGGATCCTGAACAACTTAATCTATGTTACTATGTGATCAGGGGAACTAGTCTTTCTTATCTAGGTTCTCGTGCTTTCTATTCCTAACCGTCGCAACACAATCACATCATACACATGTATGCTGACAGACATACTGATCATCACGCATATGTTACGCGGTAAACCTTCCACCATGCTTGCCAGACACGGGACATTTCATAATATCTATGCAAGGGGTCATCGTACCGATGAGGCACGGAATTCAATGCATGTTCTCATCTTATTCATCATATCTTTTCTTTCTTTCTTTTCATTTTGTTCTTCCGGGCCAGGCGTGAACTCCATGGACCCCGGTCTTATTCATTTTGTTCTTCCGAGCCAGGCGTGAACTCCTGGACCCCGATCTCATTCATCCTTTCTTTTCCTGTGTCCCAATACTCCCTCGTACACCTTGAAACATCCTAGCTAACTGTTTACCCGTACGTAGTAAACAAAGCTCACTAGGTTGTTGTCTACTTGGTCAGAATACCTTAGTCCATAGTTATCTTTTGAAAGTAGTCATTGCTCATAAAATAAGGACCCGTTTTAAACTTGTATCACATTAATAAAAATAGAGCCATGCGTTTGGAATAAACAAATATAATAACCAAGCGGATAGCATAATGAGAAATAGAACATATAATAAACACTCAGTGGGTCCACCATACAAAGTCATATCACTGTATACATAATATGTACATAGATCAAAACATCAAATACATAATCCAGCATATACAACATCAAAATACAAGGACTACTGGAACGCTACACTGTAAGCCCTTGGCAAAACATAGCACTCTATCTATCTCTTAGCCGCTCATGGCTCATCTAGCGGCTCTTCTGCATCTTCAAAATATGATTCATCCTCTTCTGTACCTGAAGTCATAAAACAGTGGGGGATGAGAACGGTAGGTTCTCAGTGGAAATAACCTTAGTTCCTGAGTCGTTCATCAGATTATGTTGGACTTTAGGCCGCTCAGAGATCTCTAGTGAACATACATACTAATCAGCCTACTATTTATTAT
>QANU01050906.1:0-12812 GCA_003254905.1 Nissolia schottii
GAAGAGTGATTTCAAAATTTTTTGAATGGAAGTAAAAAAGAGGGGGAATAGTAGAAATGGGGGAAAAGGGGGGGAAAGTGAATTTTTAGGAGGGAATTAAGGTAGAATTAATTGTAGTAAAATTCCTAGGGGGAAGCAAGTTAAAATCATTTTCACTTCCATGACAAAAAATCAAGAAAAATGCAATGGGGGCAACATAGACCAACCCAAAAATTACAAATGGCATTGTCAAAATACCGGTGGAACTACAAAATTCAGAGAAAGAAACGACTAACCAAAAGCAAGCTACGAGACCCCAAAAAACGAAAGCACAGCACTCGCTGGTAAAATAGCGAGCTTGTGCTGGGGGCAATGTTACGGGCTAAAACCGGGTCCGAAAGCTATAGCCCTCTAAGAGGGAGATGAGCTCCCGTTCTCTAAAAGACCCGAGGGGCCCAACCCGCTAAGGAGCAGAAGAGGCTCTCCCCACCTGGTCAGACTGGCCCAAAGGGAGGGAGTCTCGTGGCACTTAGAAGAAGAGGAGGTCGCAAGCCCCAAACTTCCGAACCCCGTTCGGCCCAACAAGGCTAAGAGAAGATAGCAGCGACCTCCTCTCCCTAATCTGCAACCAACTCCTGGATAAGCGGGAAAGATAAACCGGAGGAGATAAGCAAACTCCCTCGTCTTATCTCTATCTTACCTCTATCCTTGCACTCCAAGCTCGCCTATAAAAGCACGCGACCCCTTGGGTCACGAGGTACCTCTCATTCTACTCATAGAATACCCTCCTAATCCCTGTGCTTACTTGAGCGTCGGAGTGCCTTTGTAGGTACACCCCGCCGCCACACTCTCTCCGAAAGGAACCAGCTTGGAGCTCTCGTCCGAGTCCCCGAACCCGCTCAGAGCTTTCGCCCTCAGACCTCGAGCTTCCGTCAAGGCGCCTTCCTTACTGTCCAGGTAACCGCGTACCCTTTACGAATTACTTGTGAACAGATGATTTTACTATTTTTGGTACTTCTTTTGATTCTTGGTTAAATTGCCTTGCTAGAGTACTCCAACGTTGTATTGAAACTAACCTTGTCTTAAACTTTGAAAAATGTCACTTTATGGTCAAACAGGGTATAGTTTTGGGCCATGTAATCTCTAGCAAGGGCATTGCTGTTGATCCTGCTAAAATAGATACTATTTCCTCTCTGTCTTACCTCGCATGCATGCGGGAGATTCGTTCTTTTCTTGGACATGCAGGTTTTTATAGGAGGTTTTCAAGGACTTCAGCAAGATTGCTCACCCTCTCACCTCCTTGCTGCAGAAGGACATAGACTTTATTTTTGACAATAAATGCAGGGAATCATTCGACACCTTGAAGCGCGCTCTGACGACAGCCTCTGTCATTCAACCGCCAAATTGGGGGTTGCCTTTTGAGCTGATGTGTGATGCATCAGACTATGCTGTGGGTGTTGTGGTTTCTCAACTGGTTGGTAAGTTGCCTCATGTGATATCTTATGCCTCTAGGACTTTGGATGCTGCACAGTCTAATTACACCACCATAGAGAAAGAGCTTTTAGCTATAGTTTTTGCTCTCGATAAATTTCGATCTTATTTGGTTGGTTCCAAGGTGGTGGTGTATACGGATCATGCAGCCCTAAAGTACCTTTTGAAAAAGCCCGAGGCCAAACCACGGCTTATCAGATGGATGCTACTACTTCAAGAGTTTGATTTGGAAATTAAAGATAAAAGTGGGGCCGAGAACCTAGTAGCAGACCATCTGAGTCGCCTTACGCACATTCCCCCTGACCCATTCCTACTTCGGGATGATTTTCCCAATAACTCCAATAAAGGACCCCCACAATTTTCGAAAAACCAACTAGCAAAGCTGAAGAGCGATGCTAAGTATTACCTGTAGGAGGACCCTTACCTTTGGAAAATTGGCAGTGACCAGGTAATTCGACGATGTGTTCCAACCACTGAGTTTGAGTCCATCCTTCAATTTTGTCATACTTTTGCAAGTGGTGGCCACTTTGGGCCCCAACGCACGGCCAGGAAGGTTTTGGACTCTGGATTTTACTGGCCTTCACTGTTTAAAGATGCCCATGAATTTTGCAAATCATGTGAGCAATGCCAGAAAACAGGCAATATCACCTGGAAAAATGAGATGCCCCAACAACCGTTCTTGTTTTGTGAAGTTTTTGATGTATGGGGCATTGACTTCATGGGCCCATTTCCTATATCTCATGGTTTTGCTTATATTCTTTTGGCTGTGGATTATGTGTCTAAATGGGTGGAAGCAATCGCCACCAGAACTAACGATGCTACTGTAGTTGTGTCTTTTGTTCGATCCAATATTATTTGCAGGTTTGGAATGCCAAGAGATATTGTCAGTGACCAAGGGACCCATTTTTGTAACTGATGCATGGAAGCTTTGCTCCGTAAATACGGGGTTATTCATAGGGTATCCACCCCTACCATCCCCAAACTAACGGGCAAGTCGAAGTGTCTAGTCGAGAAATTAAACGGATCATGGAAAAAATGGTCAAGCCGAACAGGAAGGACTGATCGCTGCGTTTGGATGATGCTCTCTGGGCGTATCGAACTGCATATAAGACTCGCATTGGGATGAGCCCATTTCGGCTAGTATTTGGCAAGCCTTGCCCCCTGCCAGTGGAATTACAGCATCGAGCATATTGGGCAGTCAAACAATGCAATCTGGATTTGGAGCAAGCTGGATGCCACCGGAAGTTACAACTCCAACAATTAGAAGAACTCTGGTTGGATGCTTATGAGAGTTCCTGACTATACAAGGAGAAGACCAAGTTGTTCCACGATAAGCACATCCTATGAAAATCTTTCCAAGAAGGACAATTGGTGTTACTCTACAACTCTCGGCTCAAACTCATGCCTGGGAAACTCCGATCTCGGTGGGATGGCCCCCATGTGGTCACAAAAGTCCACCCGTCCAAAGACCTCCAGTACATTTGTGATCAATGGACACCGTCTTAAGTCGTACCACAACACTACCCAAAGTCTCAAGGAGGAAGTGGAGGTTCAATTTCTTGCCTCCCCATGACCAATAGAGCAGCGACCAATCGTCCAACTTAAGGACGTTAAACAAAAGTGCTAGGTGGGAGACAACCCACCGTTTGTGAGTTTTTCTTTCCTTTTCTCTTATTTATTTATTTTACTTCTTTTTTTTTCTTGCCCTGTTTTGTGCACTGAGGCCAGTACATTTCTTTAAGTGTGGGGTGGGAAAGTTTTATTTGTTTAAAATAGTGGTTTTAACTATGCAATAATTGTGGAAATTCATGAATAAGGGATAATTTAAACTAGTTGATGATTGATTTGTCCAATGCGAAATGTTGTGTTTGATTATTTATGGCATTATGTTTGATTGAGCATTTTATAGATCCTGGCATGTTTTAATTAATTGGATGATATTACCTGGTAAGCTTTTGAGCCTTTTATAGGATGGCAACATTACATGTCATTCCTTTCTTTGTTGTGTGTACACTCACTAGTGTTCAAGTCTAGAACTTGCCTGATTCTCTGCATTGCACTTTTACCTTTGTATATGACATGTGATATGATTGAGGTATTCCTTTTGTATTTAGCTTACATATCCCTATGAGCCTACCTTGAACATTTGAGCCTTGTTAGCCCCTTTGAGCCTTGTAGCCTTTTATTGAATAATTAGCACAATATAAGCTGATAAACCAAGAAAAACATGATACACCTGGCTTTAGGGCTTAGGAGAATTGTGGTACATTTGTTCATATGTGCTAAGCAACAAGTGTGGGGTTACATGAGGACATGTAACATTCAAAGTAGGGGAGAGCAACCGCAATTGCTCCTATTGGTTGGAAAATCTATGAAAGTGCCCATGAAAAAAAAATTAAAAAAATAAAACTTTGAGGCAACTAATATGTAAAACAACCAATTAGGTGCACCTACAGAAACTCTTCCCTAAGCCAATGGGTAAGCGATGGCAAGATTTCCAAGAAGTGTCAAAAAGTATGAAAAAAAAGAGAAAAAAAAAGTGAATAAAAGTGTTTGGGAATTTGTCATCAGGCTAATTGGAGAACAAGAGAAGCTAGTGGAGATCAAGGTCCTTGCACCGTTGGTTAAGCACATATGCCATGAATTCTACTAAGTCTTAGGCTTTAGCTCACTGGCCATATGATATCCCACCTTGACCTTGGCCCCATTACAACCTTAAATAGACCTTTTGATACATGTTATATATATTTGGTAATCCGTGATGTTTAGAAGAAAGTCAAGCCTATGGAGGCGACTCTAGTGTAGTGTTTGAGAGAGCATTGGATGAACTTATACACTTTGAGTGACGAGTGACACACACTAACCTGTGAGGCCCAATTGATGTTAACATGCCTTGACTTATTTTTTGCTTATGATTGATATGCCAAGAAAATTAGTTTTAATGTACGGCGATATCATCTCTTGTCTAAATGTACTTTTATTTTTGGATTGTCATGTATTTGGCGGCTTTGTAGGGGATGTAAATAGTGTCGTCGCACCAAAAAGATTTTTCTTTATTTGTTCTTTTGTTTTATTTTCATTTTAGTTTGCTTTTGTTCTTAGTTCCTTGCATGAGGACATGCAATTGTTCAAGTGTGGGGTAATTTGATAGGTGGATTTTATACCCTATCTTATTATTCTATAATTGAACATTGCATACTAAAAATGTGTGGTTTTAATGCTTAATTAATATGTTTTGCACATTATCATCTTTTGTGAGAAATTTAGAAAAAATGTAATTTCAAGCACTACTTTATCTTAAAATTTAATGTGTAGATTTCTTTTGTTCTTTTTTAGTTTTTTTTATTTTAATTGCAGAAAATAAATTATCAAGAGGATCATTAAGGATTTGAAGGAGATTTGATAAGATATAAATTTCAAATAAGAGATTTGAAGAGAAGATTGAGACCAATAAATTCAAGATTAAATTCAAATTCAAAAAGATTTGGTCAAAGATTTGCTGAGGATTTTTAACGCTGACTTTGCCACGGATTTTGCATTAGGATGGAGATTGAATCTCGATTTGACCTCAACTACAAAGTTGTAGATCTATCTCTTAGCTTTAATTGGAGATTTGAATCACCTCAATCCGATATCTGTAGCCGAAGTTATCGCAATTTTACTAACTGATGTGCAAAAGTGCGGGAATTACTTCCACTTTTAGCCAATCCTCTATAAATAAATATCCTCTCTCAATAACTTGGAGAGAACTTCAGACTCAACCTCCACTTTTATTTTCTACACTTTTGTCTTTTCTTTTATGCACTTTAGGTTGATGTTAGTAGTGCTTAATTCTTAGTTCTTCAAGGATTTGCGAATTTCTTCCGTTATTGCATTCAGGTTTTGTCACTTTAATTATCTATTATTTTTCCACTCTCTTATTCTTTATTTATTATGAGTTTTTATCCTCCACTCATGGAGAAGTAATTTCTTAATATCTTGCATGCAGTAACTCTAGATTAGGATTAATTCGAGGTCTTGTGCTTAATATTTATTCATGATTTGTTCCGCCTATGATTAATAATATAGCGATTGCATGTTATTGGTTAGGGTTAATTCTAGGTTGATAAATCTTGACGATTGTAGGGTTTATTGATTTCGGATTTGGGAACTTTTTGGGAACTAATTAGATTTAATTAGGTTGTGCAATTGGAACATAATTGATATAGGTTTTTAATGCTGAGATCTTAGTTTTAATTCCTATATTAATAAATGCTTAGGGGATTGACGATCGTAGTCTCTTAGGTGAATTGCATATTAGTTAGAGATTTCAACTAATAAACAATATCCCTCTTATGAATAATTAATTAGGAACCAATGACAATTAATCCTTGATCTAGAAACACCGTATGCAGGATATTGTTTTTTTATCATTGTTAATTTGCTTTTATTTTGCTTTCTTTTTATTATTATTCATCAATCCAAACCCCCCTTTTTTATGGCAATTTTAATTGGTTCTAATTTCTTCCTTGAGAGACGACCTAGGTTAGCCCCCTTTTACTACGTTTTTGGGATTGATTTAGTTTTATAAATTATTATTTGATTGTGCACTGAAATTAACGACGTTTTAATGTGTGTCAGTGAGCCACTATGATCCCACTTCAGGAGGTCTAGGCATCCTGAATGTGGAAGCCCGCCACAGGTGGTGTCGAGATGGCATACATGGAGGTATGCGGTTATCACGCCTATGCATTATCGAAAGGGGGCAAGCTTAGGTGGGGGTACAATATCCGCCCACTGTCGAGGGGTCCCGAGGGGGCACACGGCAGGTGGAAGCCCACCGCAGTAAGGTCTGGATAGTGTCGGCCTATACTGAGGGTGTGAGGTTATTCCGTCATACTAGTGTCACAGAGGACATTACTATGGTGGGAATAACACCTATTCTGTTATGCTGCTGTATTCTGTTACGCTGTTATATGCTGCTATGCTGTTATATTCTGTCATACTGTTTTATTCTGTTATTCTGCTGCATTCTGTTAAACGTGTTACGCTGATGATTATGTTGCATGTATTCTGCTGAACTCTGTTATGTCTGTATTGGATGATTCTATGATGCATATTTGAGTGATTCTGTTATGTTGAGTGTACTATGATTTTATGCTATTATTTAGTCTGATTTGAATATATAATCTGCTGTTATGCCATACCGTCAAGAGCACGCCCGAGACGGTCTACACGAAATGTTAATCAGCACGAGAATGTAGTAAGCAAGAGTAGTTCCCAGATCACCTAATGCAGTTAAAGCCGTTCAGATAGGCCAGATAATAAATGGTAGGGATTTTAGTATGTATGTTCACTAGAGATCTCTGAGCGACCTGAAGTCTGACATAATCTGATGTACGACTCAGGAACTAAGGTTATTCCCACTGAGAACCTACTGTTCTCATTCCCCACTGTTTTATGACTTCAGGTACAAAAGATGATGAGTCCTATTTTGAGGATGCAGAGGAGCTGCCAGATGAGCCATGAGCGGCTATGATTGGATGAGCTTAGCGAGATATAGTGGTTTAGTTTTGCCAAGGACCTACTGAGTAGCATTCTAGTAGTCCTTGTATTTTGATGTTGTGTATTTTGGATTCTGTATATGATACTTTGATCTATGTACATATTATGTATACAGTGACATGACTTTGTATGGTGGGCCCAATGGATGTATGTTACCTGTTTTACTTATCATCATGTTATCCGCTTTGTTATTATATTTGTTTATTTCCAACGCATGGCTCTATTTTAGTATTAATGTAATACAAGCAAAAGTTTAAAACGGGTCCTTATTTTATGAGCGATGACTATTTTCAAAAGATAACTATGGACTAAGGTATTCTGACCAGGTAGACAACAACCTAGTGGGCTTTGTTTACTACGTACGGGTAAACAGTTAGCTAGGGTGTTTCACATACAGCTTCTTTTCCCTCAAGACCTCCAGCACGGTCCTCAAATGCCCTTCATGTTCCACCTCGTTCTTCGAATATACCAGGATATCATCGATGAACACAATGACACACTGGTCCAAGTGCTCCCGGAAGATGCGATACATGTAATCCATGAATATGGCCGGGGCATTGGTCAACCCAAAAGCCATCACTGTGAACTCGTAGTGGCTATAGCGTAAGCGAAACGCTATCTTCGGAATATCCTCGCCCTTCACACGAATCTGGTGATAACCGGACCTCAGATCTATCCGGGAAAACACCTTCGCTCCCCTCAACTGATCTATCAAATCATCTATCCAGGGTAACGGGTACTTGTTCTTGAGGGTCACCTTGTTCAGCTGCCGGTAATCCACGCACATCCGCATAGACCCATCCTTTTTCTTCACAAACAGCACCGGGGCTTCCCATGGTGACGCGCTCAGGCGGATAAACTGCTTCCCCAATAATTCCTCTAGCTGTCACTTCAGCTCGTGCAGCTCCACTGGCGACATACGGTACAGCGCTATCGACACTGGTCCCACTCCTGGGACAAGGTCGATCGAAAATTCCACCTCTCGTTCGGGCGGGAACTCCGGGATGTCATCAGGAAACACATCCGGGTACTCACAAACCACTCGTACCTGGTCTACCTGCAACTGGGCCTTCACCTTAGACGAGGCTAACATAACGCATCCCTTGCCATCGAGTGGACAACAATACAGAGACATTGCCGTCACTCCCTGAACAGTTACATCCGGTTCCTGATAAATGCCCAATTTACACAAAATTGACATATCAAAATGGCACTTATCTGTTATGTTTTTAAGCAATTATCTAATGAATTCCCCGTATTTTGTAGGATTTATAATATATTTTGGAAGATGGATACAAGTAGTTTAATTGAAGAATAATCCCATGAAGAATGGAAGAAAAGGGCAGAATTGGAAAAGAGGTTAAAAGAGAAGATTCTGGACGAAAGCGTCGCTCAGCGAAGGACGTGCATCGCTCAGCGCTAAAGAGTAAATCGCTCAGCAGTCATGTGGTTATCGCTCAGCGAACTTAAGTCGGCAAGCCACTTGCACCGGCGCCATCATTGAGCCAGCTGGAGCCAACTGGAGCCAGCCAATAGCCGTGTGCCACGTCAGCGCCGCCCTGTAAAAAGCTGTCGAGCATTTAATGAAGACGCGTAAAAGTACAATCGCTCAGCGATAAAGCACCGCTGCCCATCGATTAAGTGTTTATCGCTCAGCGAATGTACCAAGCCCGCTGAGCGACGGAACCCAAAATCTGCCTATAAATAGAGGAGGTCGTGCCCACTCCGAGGAATTCCTTTCCACCCCCTCCAAATACCATTCCTCTTCATTTATTTTGCACTTTTAAAGCTTAGTTTAGCTTAGGTTAGGTTAGAAACAAAGACGAGGCTTGTGAAGGAGCCGAAGATCGAGGAAGCTCGGCGAAGCCATGACCATGATAGTGTGAGCACATGTCATGGTAAGTGCCCAAACCTTGCCTCCGCGATTCTCTTGTAAGATGGGTTCCTAATCCTCTTTTTGTTGGGATTTTGATTACTATTGTAGTTTGCTTGTATCCATGTAACTATTACATATGAATTTGTCTTTTTCGTATGATTTGCTTGAATGATTTCATGCCTAATGCTAGTTTTGTTTAGTATTTTGATTCTTGATAAAATTTTCACTTTCATTGTACCGTTCGAGCATCTCGCGAGAGCGCTATTGGACCTCCGAAAATTTCTTGGAGCATACCCTTGCGACAAGGATTTTCTCCACCATCCAACCACCAACTTCAAATCCGCATAGGAAGTGGGTAACTTTAAGCCCACTATCTATGTGGTTAATTATTTGACTGTTTATGTGTTATTTGGAATATCTGACTGTAAAAATGTTAAGTAGTATTTTTGGGGAAATTTGGGTCAAAAGGGGTTTATGGTAATTTTGATAAATGAGATGCATAACTATACTACTTGGAACCTTAGAAACAGTGCTAATTTACAAACTGGAGTTTCGGGAGGCGATTTTTATAGCCTGTATTTGAATACTACGGGAATTCAGTCGAATAAAAGCCCAAAGTGAGCTTTCCTTCGAATGAGTTCCTCAGCAGTCGAATGAGGCAAATTTTTGGGAATTCAATCGAAGGAATCCCCTAGTATTCGAATGAAAGGATGCCGGGGGAATTTAGTCGAATGAAGGCCTATTTCAGTCAAATGAAAGAACTCCAAGGGATTTCATTCGAATACCCCAGTAAGTATTCGAATGAAACCTGGCAGAGTTGGGAGTTTAGTGTTTCTAAGGGATCCAAGGAGTAAGGTTAGGCCATATCTATGTGCTTGAGCATGCATCATGAGGCAGGGTCGTCGTAGGGGTTAGGATGACCTTAGATGACTAGAAGTTCACCTTAAAGTTTAACGAAGATCATAATTGAACCTTAGGGAATAAAAGTAGAGCCGAGGCGAAGAATCACCAAGGATTCCGATTGCCTTAGCCAGAGTCAGTAGTTATATAATTTAGGAAATCCCTATTCTCTTGGGAAAGTCTTATAGACACGCCCCTCGCCAATTCAGCAAGATGGATTGGTCACAAACAACGCCGGTAGAGGGACCTGACCACGATAAGAAGCGGGCATAGGCCCAGCTACGGCAAACAGGCATAGGCCAGCATGAATGAAAGAAGCTAAGGGGGCCCCACCAAAAGAGAAAGAATGAAAGCGGATCGTGTCATAGGGCCGATCTAAGCGCGTCCACGCCTGATCCCTTGCCATGCCAATTGTGTTCGATATTTACCTCCTATGAGCCTTACATGGTTGGCTACCACACCGGTAAAGAGCGCTGCCAGGTCGATACAATAGTAGCAAAAAGAGGTCATAGTCCGAGGCCACGGCTATGAAGGTGCGAAGGACTAAGTAGGATGCAGCCACTGAGCACGTAAGAGATCCTCAGATCCCCCATGCACTATGATACTATATGCATACATTTCTGACTTATGATATGACGATGTATAACTGTTAGTGCATCGTATACAGTCAAGGGGGCGACCCAAGACGGATAGTATGTTTCTGGTAGTAACGTATTGGTAACAAGCACGAAGCCTAGGTAATAACAAGATTAGAGAACCTATCACCTAGTAACATAGATAAAGCTGCATAGAGTATAAGCCTAAGATCATAATCAGTAGGGATTAGTTGCATTTCCACCTAAAGTAAACTCTGAGCGGCTGGAGAATAACCGAGAAAAAAAAGCCACGAATAAAATGTTACTCACTGAGGACCTACAGTTCTCACCCCCACTCGCTTATGGCTCCAGGAATGGAAGATGAATCTTACTACGCGGATGTTGTGGAAACTGAGGAGGATGCACGCAAGGAGCCCTAGCTGGCTGAGTAGTAGATATTATAATAAGGACATAAATGTATTTCTCGACCTGTGTATGGGTCATGTACTTTAACTAGTAAATGGTGTGTATTTATATGCACTATGGACCCGTGTTGTATGTAGCCTATGTATTCGTTGTTTGGAGACTCAACTTATCACGTATACCGCTTGTTATATTACTTTGTCGCACGCACGGCTCTTATGTTGTAAACTATATGCTTCCGAAAAAAAATTGGGTCCTTATTTTGCTACATGCTACTATTTTCAAAAAAAAAAATACTGAGGAAATGGCCACGGAGTAAACAACCTAGTAGGAATTTGGTACGGCTCGAGCGTACTAAATCGGAGGAGTGTTTCAGTTGGTATCAGAGCAGTTTAGTCCAAGTGAGCCTGAGGACTGAGCTGCACTATGCTTCCGAGCATGATGCATAGTGTAACAGTGTATACACTCCTAAGTTGCATGTTCTGGTTATAGGTGCACTGGCTATTCTTGAGACTGATCTCAGGATTTTGCAGGTGCTGATACTCATACATGCCTCCAAGAAGGGATAACACGTCTCGAGAGTCTGCTACTATGGATTTGAGAGAGATACTACAGCAAGTGGCGCAGGCTGCTCAAACCCAAGCCAAGGCCACAGCTCAGATTGCGGCTACTACGGCTCAGCGGAACGTAATCCTGACTGTTCAAGAAGTTGAGACTTTCTGGTACCAGGACTTCATGCGGGCGAATCCGCCAGTGTTCGAGGAGGTGATGGGTCCGGATCTGGTGCACGGTTGGGTCAGGAAGATAGAGCAAATCTTTGAAGATGTTCCTTGTACGGACTCTCAGAAGATCAAATATGCTTCAAGGAAACTGGAAGGGGCAGCTGCCGAATGGTGGGATATGACCCGACCAGTGGCGGAACAGGGAGGGGCAGTTATGTCATGGGAGCAGTTTAAGATGACATTTCTGGATAAGTATTTCCCCAGGGAGCTACAAGATCGGAAGGAGGTGAAGTTCTTAGAGCTGAAGCAAGGAACAATGAGCGTTACCGAGTATACAGCGGCCTTCGAGAAGCTTTGTCGCTACTCCTGAATGGGTAGGTTTTGCCCAGATGACAACTGGAAGTGTACCAAGTACCACTGAGGCCTGAAGGCTGAGCTGAAAGTGTTCCTGGCAAGCTCAGTTATACAAGATTATGCTACATTGGTGAACACCTGTTTGGCTCAGGAGGAGGCCAACCGGGACCAAGCTGAGGTGCGCAGCGAGCGCAACAAGAAGAGGTTTGCCGAGGTAGGAGCTCACAGATGGACCCCCAAAAGAAGGGGTCGTTCCATGCCCCATTCCCAGGGAGGGGGAGGGGCCAGTATTCTCAGAGGCCACCGCAAGGAATAGGGAGGTCGTAGAGTCAGCCCAGGGCCGAGCCACTAGCGTCACAACCTCAACCGCCAGGAGGGGCGAACCAAAAATTGCCAGAAACAGGCCACTTTGCCCAAAGTGTAACAAGCCCCATGCAGGCGAGTGTTTGGTAGGACAGAACGTGTATTTTAGGTGTGGCCAAATCGTGCATTTCGCCCAAGAATACAGAGCGGTACTGCCGACGCCCCAACGCCAAGGCCACATTTTCACTATGGCAGCCGAGGAGTCCCAGCAGGAGGAAGGGCTAATCTTAGGTACGTGCTCTATTAATGGAAAATCATTGACTGTGTTGTATGACTCTGGAGCCTCACACTCCTTTATCTCTCACGGCAGTGTGGAGGAGCTACAATTATCTCCTACGATGCTACCATATACTTTATCGGTGTCAATGCCCACTGCGCCATCTGTCAAAACCTGTCGGGTGTGCCTTAGGTGCCCGTTTCAATTACAGAAAAGGAAGTTCGTAGCTGACTTGATTTGCCTTCCCCTAGTCGGGCTAGATGTTATACTAGGGATGGACTGGTTAAAAACCAACGGGGTGGTGCTGTGACACACACTAAAACGTCGTTAATTTCAGTGCGCAATCAAATAATAATTTATCAAACTAA
>QANU01050914.1:7409-37525 GCA_003254905.1 Nissolia schottii
ATGTGTTGAACTACTTCTTGCTCAAGTCTTTTGAGACTCTATTGTTGGTATACATATGTTCTCTTTGTACTGCGCATGGCTCATAGTTTATGAAATACTGATGAAAAGTTTTCACAACGGTCCAATATTTTCAAGTAAGAAATATTTTCAAGTGTAAAACTAGGGGCTAAAAGTAACCCCAACCAAAGCAGATAACAACCTAGTGAGCATTGTTTGCGATGTACGCGTAAACAGTTAGTTAGGGTGTTACATGCTTGAATGTACTTGCACAATTATACAGTAAATGGTATGCTGGTTTATTGATTTTTCTAAGCAGTCTGAGATATCGTTGCACTTCAATAAGTTTAACTCTTGATATATTTAAGGGAAAAAATTTTCTCAGTTCATAATAACCCTCTTTCTTTTCGGATTTTTATTTTTATATATGCCTGTGTTGGGGAATCTATAAGAAATTAAATGTTAAGTGATTAAGTGTTAGAATACCATATAAGTGAAAGAATTACAAGTAATCATGGGTTGATGATAAGTAATCTGTATTGGTATGTGTCACTAGTGTTTTTGTTTGATGTTAAATGTAATTTTGATTTATAACTCCTACCACTGCATGCAAGTAGCTTGACTATATTTTACTTTATTTTATTCTTTTTGATATTCCCTTCCCAAGAAAAGAGTAAAGTTTCAACTTTCAGGTCATTTGCTGGAAATTTGTTGGCACATGCATTGCTTGATTTGATAAAATATATATTTTGTTTTGGCTGTGGATAGTGTATTGTTACGTCTCTTTTGTAATTACTAAGTGGCTCAGATCTTAGATCTCAGTTTTAAATTTTGATTATGAATTTTGAAGCCATGGATATAACATTATTTTATGTGAGGTTGGGTAGTTATATTTGTAACTTGTAATAAAACTCAAACTGAAAAGGCCACCTCTTACATTGTTTAAAGCTATACTTATATGGATTCTTACGTTTTATATGTTAGCTCCTTATTGTTTCAATAACTATTCAACTCTTGACTACTTAACTTTTACCTAAGATCTTGACCACATAACTTCTACTTTAGCTCTTGACTGCTTAACTTTTACTTTAGCTCGACTATCTCAACTATTATTGATAATGTATTATATATTCTTGTGATCAAATTAGTATGAGTTTTACTTATTGTATGCCCTGTGATATGGCGTATTGTATCTTGACTGTTGTTCAGTGTGCTACTTGCAATATATATATTTATTAATAATCTTCATTGGGAAAAAGTACAACTGGAAGGAATTATCTTGTCTGTCTATCTCATTATAGTCTTGGTCCCAAGACACGTTCTGTTTTTGTTTTTTTCCCCTTAATATTGAACCTTTGGGCGTATCTTTCAATTTTGTGATATTTGAAGATAACCTTTAAGCACTCACCTTATGCGTTGCAATATATTATTTGGTTTTTGACTTACAGGATGTAATATTATTACTGATATAGGAATTATTATAAAAACATTTCAACTTAATAACATTGTTTACATTTTTAGGTCATGATATTGTTGCAATGTTTTTTGTTAAGAAGCCAGTTTCTTTGTTAGAAGACAACATCGGGCACCTTGCTGATGATATTTTTGAAGAAATTGGAGGTCCCTCTACCGAAGTACCTCCCTCACTAGTTTCTTTTTCTGAAGTTGTTGTTGTTGTTGTTATTATTATTATTATTATTATTCCATATTGACGACATTCTTAATTTTAAAACCAGGTGGCCATCTTGTCACTAGATCCTTTACTGGGGTCAAACACAACTAAAGTGATATTTGCAGTTGATCCTGATGGTAAATATTCAGAAATGTCTTCAGCTACGCTTAGTTTGATTAGAGCATCATTTAAATACCTGGTTACACGCCAATTGTTTCTCCAACTCACTCCATCCTTGTTCGGAGATCCCTCCTTTTTTCAAGTGCTGAAATTTAAGGGAGGAATCACTATAATTCCACAACAGAATGTGTTTCCTCTGCAGACAGTGCAAACACTGTTCAGCTTTACTTTGAATTTCTCCATATATCAAATACAATCAAATTTTGATGAGCTGACAAGTCAGCTAAAGTCTGGATTACATTTGGCACCTTATGAGGTTTGTCATTTTATTTCTTTCTTTACCTTTTCTGTTATACTCTTTTGATTGTAATAATTTTGTATGCCTTCTATTCTAGAGATCAATTTAGGTTCTCATGCTATGCAGAACTTGTATGTCAACTTATCGAATTCTGAAGGTTCAACAGTAGCTGCTCCCACTGTTGTTCAGTCATCTGTTTCACTCGCAATTGGGATTACTCCATCAAAGGATAGGCTAAAGCAGCTGGCGCAAACTATCACTGGACCTCGTTCGGGGAACCTTGGCTTGAACAACACTCAATTTGGTAGGGTTAAGCAGGTTCGACTTTCATCTGTCTTGCAACATTCCCTTCATGGCAGCGGGGGTAGTGGCTCTTTGCAGTCACCTTCTCCTGCTCCTCTGCCTCATCCACACCACCACCACCACCACCACCATCACCATCACCATCACCATCACCATCGGCATCATATTCATCACCACAGTACTCATCTATCTCCAGAAACTTCACCTGCGCCAGCACCTGTAAGTAGGAAAGGTGCAACACCACCTGAGGTTGGTTCTCCTGCTGCTGCAAGTGTGCCTGCAACAGGGAGAAGCTATAAAGCATGGCCTCCTAGTTGTCGATCCGTGTATAAGAAGAGGTCTACTCCGAATGCTCAAAAACATGTTCATCTAACTCCTGCTGTTGCCCCCATTGCTTCTCCCCACTATCCTGTTGCCTCACCAAAACAACATATTGAATCCCCAGCATACTTCTCTCATTCAGTTCCTGCTTTGAGTACTTCACCAAATGTAGCTCTTGCACATGCTGAGCCCCCTCCTAACAATGAGCCAGCTGCAGCACATTCCAACACATATTTTCATGGGCCATCACCATCTTCGTGTGAGTATGTTTAATGATTAAGTAATAATTTGTTAATTCTGAATTAAAGACAACCTTTTTTTACCAATTTTTTTTTTTGCAATTATTGCATGTATTTAATACCACTTATCATCAGATTTGGATCCTCTCATGTTCATTTTCTTCATGTTAGTGTCATGTTAGGAAAGAGAAAGACACAAAG
Organism: Nissolia schottii; assembly: GCA_003254905.1. Lineage (NCBI taxonomy): Eukaryota > Viridiplantae > Streptophyta > Magnoliopsida > Fabales > Fabaceae > Nissolia > Nissolia schottii. The sequence continues at coordinate 10,561 of QANU01050914.1, forward strand.
ACTTTGGATAAGTGGAGCCCTCTTAAAATTGGTAGGACTCTATTCAAATTCTTGTGTCTTTCTCTTTCATAACATGACACTAACATGATGAAAATGATCAAGAGATGATCCAAATCCCTTATCATCTATCTTGTTATTAAGCTGTTCAGTTTACTAATAGTTTATGAAGGAATTAGAAATGGTTAGCTTAATGAAGTTTTGCTTTAATTGTGGAGTTGGAAAGTTGGAAACCTTCGCGATGGACTCAAATGAATAAACACTTGCATTTGCATCCTAAAAGAAGTCTTTCACATCTTTTTGTGTACTCTTTCTAGCTAGGGTTTCTTTTTTTTTTCTTTTTTTCCTTCTCGTTTTTTTCTTTCATTCAGTCAAATTGCTCTCAAAGAGGGAAGCCATGTTAGGATAATTTAATCTTCTGTTACTCATTATTTACAGTTATTTATCCTAATTAGGTCAGTAATCAGTAACATTGACCTCATCAAGGTTGCCCGTACTTTTGATTATAATCTGTAACGATTCTCCATATAATCAAGGAAATATTGAATAAGAATTATTATTGAAAATAAATAACAAATAGCAACAAAGGTGGTTGCACTTCAGCAGGCCACCAACTCCTGATTCCCATCCATTCTCTGAACGACTCCACCTAGAGTGCATTCTGTTCAACTTTTAAATGGACCCCCCCCTTCATTAATCAAATGAAATTACAAAATCACCCCTAATCACTAATCCCTACCTTTGGACCACCCTCACTAATAACCTAATGACTAAATACCCGCCCCTTCAAAAATCACCTTGTCCTCACCAAACATTATTGTTGCTGTAATGACTTCCTCCCAGGTCCCAAATCTTGTAAAAGACGGATGAACTTATGCTTGTAGCATGGTGATGTCCACTTTTTGTGCAATAGCTCCACTGTCTGCAGGGTACTCTCTTCTGCTTTGTCCCTTTCATTTTTCTAGTCTGAGTTCGAGTCTAATCCTGAGCAACTGCTGCATACTTCAGTATTTATATCATCTTGCATGGTGTAATTTGTGGAAGTATTCTTCGTGCTGCAAAGATCATGAATTACTAATATCTTGGCCTTTGAATTGAAATGCTTCAAAACACCATGCTTTTTTACAGCCCCATCTATTGTTGTAGCCCCCCTTCTTCTAAACTGACTTCACTTTCCAGAAGGCCATGTTCCTATATCCAATTGTGACTCCAACTTGGGTTCTTCTACAACTTCTCCACTGAACTGGGCTGGCCCAATGAAGTCTGAGATAATTTTCTTCACTAGATATCAACGACTCCTCTTTAACAAAGTGGGCTTGGCCCATTTGCTCTAAGACATGGGTCAGGTTTGTTCCCACCCATGTTTGCCCTACTTGCTTCCCCTCTTTTCTTCTTCTGTTTCACGCATGCCATGGCTGCACTTCTCTACTATTGTGCTTCCTTCCTCTTTGTTCATCATTGGAAGCAGGTCATTGGTGGTCTCCATATATGGCGGTTCCGGCGGTGGGAGCTTTGCTGGTTCCATCGATCTACTGTGCTTTGTCTCTTCCTCAGCACACTCACCTCTCCAGAGCTTCCTCCCGACCTCCTCTGACCTGCATTTGTGATGCGAGCTGCTTCCCTCGCAGACTTGCATGCGTTTGTGCTTGCGATGGTGCTTGGGGCTGGCACATTTTGAAACATGCTCTCGTGAGTGATTGATGTGTGCTATGTTGTGCTCTCATTGCTGGTGCGGTGATTGCATGGCTCCGTGGGGTTCCTGCTTGCGAAGCAATCTGTCCTGTTGGCAGGTGATGATTTTGAATATGTCTTGCCATGTTCCTCTTGAGTCTGTCGCTTGTCTTCCTCGTTCTGTTCAATAGTGGTCATCAACTCTAGCCTCTTCTCCATGCTTTTAATACGAGCTTCCATTGTAGCTTGCGTAGTGACCATACACAGGGTTCCCAAGATTAGAACTCTGATCCCAATTGTAATGATTCTCCATATAATCAAGGAAATACTGAAAAGGAATTATTATTGAAAACGAGTAACAAACAGTAATAGTGGTAGCTCTTTGGAAAAAACATCAAATCAGTCCCTAGAGTTTCCAACATCAATCAAATTTGTCTCCATTGTTTCAACACGATCAAATTCGTCCTTGTAGTTGGCAAATGTCAATCAAATTAGTCCTTGCAGTAAACATGCAAAAGGACTAACTTGATTGACATTTGCCAACTACAGGGACGAATTTGATGGATTTGAAACTATGACGACAAATTTGATTGATGCTGCAAACATAAGGGACTGATTTGATAGTTTATTCTAGCTTTGAGGCCACCAACTCTCCTAATGGTAGCTATTTGAGAGGCCACAGTCTCTCCTCTGATTCCAGTTTATTCTTTGAATCACTCTACCCACGGTGCATTCTGCCCAACCTTAAATAGCCCCTCTTCCCCTCATTAATTAAATGAAATTACAAAATCACCTCTAATCACTAATCACTATCTTTGGAGTCTTTATAATAACCTAATAACTAAATTAGACTTGGGACGTGACATAATCTTTGGATCATTTTCTATTCCCTTGTTTGATTTTACCTTTCTTGATTGCTTGAGGTTTTGGAATTTCAGTAGTTGTATCTTGGATTTTCTCTTGCAACCCTGCTTTGTGGAAAATCTTATCACTGAGCTGGATGATATAGTTCTTACAGCATCTTGTGACTCGTCATATATGACATGAAATACTGATTGTTAACTGATATCCTGTTTTTGCAGCTTCTGCAACTTGTCTTGGGACTGTTAAATTGGTGTCCATATTGGTTGTAGTACTTGTATTACAAGTATAAGCAAGTTCTGAACTGTATCATCTGGCCAGACAAACTAGAGAGTACTAAAACTGTGAGCTGCGCAAAGGGAGCTTCACATCTGAGTGGACAACTTGTCATTGAGTGTAAATAGTTGATTTAAAAATATCCAGTTGCAATGTACCCCAAAAAAAGAAGAGTAAAAGAGAAACAAAGACGGTGTATGCGTTTTCAGGTCTAAGTCCACAATGGCAGGCCGTTATGAGCATTACCACTGTTCTGTGAAGTAAGATGGAATTTTTCTTTCCTTCAGAAAAATGTAAGCGTTTCCTTTTTTGGTTCTCATCGCATGTAACTCATTCTGTATGCTTCTCCAAGCGAGCTAAAGATATTGGACGAGCTAGACCAGAAATGTTCATCCAATGAGTTAATGGAACGCGTATTTGTTGTTGCCGTGTGGCTATTCTCAATTCTCACTTCACTTGTCCCCGTTGTGTTCTCTTAACGCAGATGAACTGAGTACAGCTAAGCAAAATAGAAAATGGTACTTTTGTTTCTTTCTGACTTGTTTGTTAGTTGTAGGTGAATAAATTAATAAACCTGGGCAGGATGTTTCCTCAAGATCTGCTGTGCAATAATAAAGAAGCTAATACTTGAATGGTAAATATGTAGATGTATTTTCGTAACTAACAATAATTTAAAGCTAAGGTCAGGGTATAAGATGTGCAATGTTGTGTGTCTAGTGACCGGTCCACGAATAGGGATTAGGGATTGTTGATTAGGAATTAGGGGCGGTTTGGTAAACTCGTGAAATTAGTGATTGGGAAAGGGGTTATTTAGTGTTAGACTAAATGCAATGCGAGGACATTTAGATAGTAGACTTGAATTAGGAGAGTAGGTGACCTCTCAAGGTACTATTAATCTGGGAGAGTTGGTGGCCTTTCTAAGAGCTACCAATGTTCTTCATTAATCATTATTCTATGTTTTATGTCATATGTTTACTTAATACAATCCTTGACTATACGGGTATCGTTATAATTGGTATGAAAGCTCCCGATCTTGGGAGCTCAATGCACGAAACCATGTGAGTTGCAACACATGAATTGATGAGATGGAGGAAACGTAATATTGGAGTCATCAAAAAAGGAAAAGATTCCAATGTTTGATGGAGACAATCTTTCATACGGGTGGTCCATCCAAGTGGTCTAACACTTTGATATAGAAAGCACTTTAGAATAAAAGAAAGTTGTCGATCATGGTAAATGCTTTGAGAGGACGTGAATATATTTGGTATCGATTTAGGGAGTGGCGCAACCTATATGAGACATGGAAGGATATATTGAAGGGTATGGTCAAACGTTTTCATCGTGAGTATGATTTTGATGGAGACAAGAAACAACCTAAAAAGGTGTTGAAGCAAGAGCCAGAATTAGGGAATGTAACACCCTAACTAGCGAGCTTACGCTTAAGTCGTAAACCGTGCTTACTAGGTTGTTATCTGCTTGGTGGGAATACTTATAGTCCTTAATTATCTTAGAAAGATAGCTCTTTACCCAAAATATGGACCCGTTTGAAACTTTCGTAATTAGTTTTTCTTATCTTAAAATTAGGAGCCTTGCGTCAAATGAGTTATATAACACACTTGATATGCATAGAACACACTAGGTCAATCAAAATAGAATCAACACGCGATTATACAGATCATACATCACAAGGGGTCCATTGTTCACATCAGCACTTAATTTACAGATATTATACATAGAGGTTACTGTACATATATCCGTTGGTTCATCATTTACATTGGTACCTAGTTTCCATATACCATACATACAATTTCTATACATATATTATCTGACAAAACATTGAGCTAGCAAAACGTAACGTGACGGAAGATTGGCCAAGGTGAGCTGGTGCCCTGTCATGGCTCCTCGTTGGGATCCAAGACTACGCCACGCTAGTGAATAAGTATCTGGCGCAAGAAGCTGCAGCAAAGTGTGTGGCTAACGAAATGAACGAGCGGTACAAGAGGAGGCTCGAAGGACAAGGCAGTTCCCAATAGGAGCAAAGGGAGAGAAGATCCTTCCAGGCCCCGTCTTTCCCCAGGGGCAAGGGACCGTACCAACAGTCGCAGCAGCAATGGCCGAAGGGAGTTCAGAGCTAACCCCGACCAGGACCACCCAGGAGTGGGCAACCAGCAGTCCGATCACCACAGCCAGGTAGTGTTACAGGCAGCCTCGGCCAAGATACTCGGGGAGTGCAGCCAGAAAGGGAGCCTAGGCTGCCGTGCCCAAAGTGTGGAAAGCTCCACTTGGGGGAATGCTTTGCTGGGCAGAATGTGTGCTTTAGATGCGGGAAGCATGGTCACTTCGCTAAGCACTGCACAGCTATCCCACCACCAGCTCAGCAACAGGGACAGGTCTTTACCCTGTCCGCAGAAGAAGCAGAGGATGCAGAACGGCTAATCATGGGTAAGTGCAAGATGCTGGGTAACACTCTAACTGTGTTATATGATTCGGGAGCCTCGCATTCTTTTATTTCGTATGATAATGTTAGGAAGCTAAGTTTGTCTCCCGTAGCCTTACCCTACACACTAAAGGTGTCCACACCCACCGCTCCACCTGTCGGGACACGACAAGTATGTCTCAAGTGTCCACTCCAGCCACAGGACAGGATGTTCGTGGCTGATCTCATATGTCTACCCCTAGTGGGCCTAGATATGATTTTAGGAATGGATTGGTTGCGTGACAACCAAGTGGTCTTGGATTGCGCCAAGAAACTAGTGACCTTTCCTCCCATGGTCCCAACCACGACAACCTCTACGGGGGAATTGGTAACTCTGTATTGCTGCACTCTGGAGAGTCAGGGATACATCTTCTTGGCCGCCTCTGACGTGGAGACAAAGCACGAGATTGCGCGTATCCCTGTAGTGTGCGGCTATCCGTACGTATTCCAGATGATATCTCAGAGTTTCCTCCGAAGAGAGAAGTGGAACTCTCCATTAGTTTGGTCCCAGGAGCTGGACCAATCTCGATGGCACCCTACCGTATGTCCACCTCACAATCGATTACCAATTCGATGTAATCGATTACCACCTCACAAAATTTGAAAATTAGCAATGGTTATGGGTGTAATCGATTACCACACTTCGTTAATTGATTACCTGCATGAACTGGTGCGTTTTTTCATGAAACAATGTGTTGTTTCGCATTTGGAAGCCATGGCTATGGTTCATGAAGAGGCACCTATGCCTATATAAGTGTGACTTTCGTGCAAACTCAAAAACCACTCCAGAACTCAATTCTTACTTTCATATTCACAAAGTTCTAACACAATTTCGATAGAAAATTTCAATGGTATTTTAATCCAAAACATAAGAAAGCCTTTGAGCTTCAATTGTCATATCTGAAGTGCTTTCTATTCAGGATTATCCAACCCTGATTTTAGGATTGGCAAAGCCATTGTATTACTTCTTCAACAATTGTGAATAATTTGTGGCACCGTAGTGTTCGGTGTGGTTTTGTAAACACCGTAGTGTTCGGTGTAATTCTGATTATCACCGTATTGTTCGGTGAGGGCATTGTGTAACCAAGGGAACGGGTTTGTTCTCTTGAAGTTGTCGGTGTAAGTGCCTCGGTTGAGAGGTTGTACACAACACAAGATTACATAGTGAAAAATCCCTGAATCAGAACAGGGGACTGGACGTAGCCTTCGGTAGTTTGAAGGTGAACCAGGATAAATCTTTCGGTGTGATTTTCTCTATCCCTACACTCTTTACTTACAGCAATTTATCTTTCCGCTGCATTATCAATCTTAAGCATTTTGATTATTGCTAGTGTTCAAGTTTCAGAATTAGGATTTGAAACCACTTTCCATTTTCAAAGAACCAAAATCGAGAAAAGTTGAGTGAAACCTAATTCACCCCCTCTTAGGTTGCTATCTGAAGTTACAGAAGGATGGCTCGATGCGGTTATGCTTCAATTACCGACAACTAAACAAAGTCACCATCAAGAACAAGTATTCGTTGCCGAGGATAGACGACCTGATGGATCAGCTGAGAGACACCAAGGTGTTCTCGAGGATTGATTTATGCTCTGGCTACCATCAGATATGAGTCTCAGATGAAGACATTCCCAAGACGGCTTTCAGGGCTCGCTACAGTCATTATGAGTTCACTGTGATGTCGTTTGGGTTAACCAATGCCTCTGCGATTTTCATGGACTATATGAACAGGATTTTCAAAGCTTACTTGGACGAATGCGTGAGAGTCTTCATAGACGATATTTTGGTGTATTTTAAGATGAAGGAGGATCACGCTAAGCATCTCAGATTGGTCCTGGACATCTTGAAAGAGAAGTAGTTGTACGCTAAGCTGTCTAAATGCGAGTTCTGGACGAAGAAAGTGAAGTTCTTGGGTCACGTAGTGTCAGAACAAGAAATCTCGGTGGATCCGAGCAAGGTTGTAACCATGAAGGACTGGGAGAAGCCTACCTCAGTCACGAAGATCAGGAGCTTTTTGGGCTTTGCAGGTTATTATCGAAGGTTCATTAAGGGATTTTCTCAAATTGCCTTACCCCTTACCAAGCTCACCCGCAAAGGAGTTAGGTTCGAGTGGTCGTCGGAATGCGAGGAGAGTTTCGGCAAGCTCAAAGAAAAGTTGACCACCGCCCCTGTATTGATTCTACCAGACCCTCACACACTTTGTAAGGTGTATTGTGATGCCTCAAGCATGGGGTTAGGATGTGTGCTCATGCAAAATCGCCAAGTGGTGGCTTATGCCTCCAGACAGCTGAGGCCCCATGAGGCGAATTATCCTACCCATGACTTGGAATTAGCAGTTGTGGTGTTCGCGTTGAAGATATGAAGACACTATTTTTATGGCGTACGGTTTGAGGTATTCTTCGATCATAAAAGCTTGAAGTACCTCTTTGACCAAAAGGAGTTGAATATGAGGCAACGAAGGTGGATGAAGTTTCTGAAAGACTACGACTTCAGTCTTAACTACCATCCCAGAAAGGCAAATGTGGTAGCTGATGCACTGAGTAGAAAGGCACTGCATATGGCTCAGATGATGGTGGAAGAATCCAGACTGCTGGTAGATTTCTGAGACCTTAACTTGGGGATCTCTATGCGACCTAGCAGTATCTAGCAACGCCAGCTACAGATTACTAGTAGCTTCAAGCGGAGGATAGCGGAGGCCCAAAAGCACAGCCAAGAGGCCCTCTAGCAGAAGTTCATCAAGGCGGCAGGATAAGGGAAGGTCAAAGAGGCTACGGTAGGAAGCGACAAGATCATACGCTTCAACAACCATGTAAGGGACGTCTTAGAAGGGTGATCTTAGAAGGGACATCTTGGACGAAGGTGATCTTAGAAGGGACGTCTTGGACAAAGCCTACAAGAGTCACTTAACAATGCATCCAAGCACCACCAAGATGTATCATGATCTTAAGAAGATGTTTTGGTGGCCAGGATTGAAGCGTGATATGGAAGAGTGGGTGAAAAAATGTCTGGTATGTCAAAAGGCAAAGGTGGAACACCGGAATCCTCCAGGATTGTTGACTTCTCGTGAGATACCAGAGTGAAAATGGGATGGTATATCCATAGACTTCGTGTCGGAATTGCCACGTACGGCGAAGGGAGTAGATGCCATTTGGGTGATTATTAACAGACTCACCAAGTCTGTTCATTTTCTCCTAGTAAGGATGAATTACCCGCTGGAGAAGCTAGTACAACTGTACATAAAGGAAGTGGTGAGGTTGCACGGCGTACCCTCATCCATTATATCAGATAGGGGTTCACAGTTTACATCTCGATTCTGGACAGCTTTCCAGAAAGCATATAGGACTCAATTACTGCTAAGCACGGCATATCACCCTCAAATGAATGGACAGACCGAGATGATGATTCAGACGATGGAAGATATGTTGCGAGCATGTGCTCTTGATTTACCAAGATACTAGGATGAAATGTTGTTGTTCGTATAGTTCTCCTATAACAACAGTTGCCATGCCAGCATAGGTATGGCCCCGTTTGAAGCACTCTACGACCAAAAATGTCTGTCGCCCCTATGTTGGAACGATAGCCGAGAATACATATATTTGGGGCCAGAGGAAACCCAAGATGCGGAGGAGTTCAAACAGCGGATCAGGCAAAGGATCCTTACAGTGGGGAGTTTCCAAAAGAGCTACGCCGATACTCGACGCAGGCCACTTGAGTTCCAGGAGGAAGACCATGTCTTCCTGAAGGTTACTCCTACCACGGGAATTGGAAAAACCTTGAAGGTGAAAAAGTTGAGTCCTCGTTTCATAGGACTTTTCCAGATCTTGGAACGTTTTGGACCCGTGGCTTACCGAATAGCTCTTTCGCCAAACTTGGCAAATGTTCATGCTGTCTTCCATGTGTCCCAATTGTGGAAGTACTACGCCTCTCCAGATCATGTGCTAGAGCCTGAACAAATACGATTAAGGTAAGACCTCACCTTACCGCTAATGCCGCAGAAGATTATAGATAGCAAGACCCAGAAGATGCGCAACAAGGAAATTCCGATGGTGCGAATGGTCTGGGAAAACAGGAAGGTAGAAGAATAAACACAGGAATTGGAAGCGAACATGAAGACAGCCTATCCCGAGCTATTCGAAGGTACGAAATTTCGAGGGCGAAATTTTTTTAAGGGGGGTGGAATGTAATATCCCAAACTTTCCCCTTATGAGGATTTCGTTTAAATCCCTAATTTTGCTTAATTAAAAGTACATTAGGGATGATTATTTGGACTAGAAAAATTATTTACAAGACTTATCTCTTTCAAACACTAGTCGAAATAATTGTTTCATGATATCGCGGAATGCTGCAAGGTCCGTGCCAATTTTTGGCTAAATCGGAAATTCCGTCAGGTCCCAAAGGTACCTGTAAAATATACTCTCAGGGAGATATGCTGACAAATACCTTAATCTGACATACCATTATGACCAGGAAAATTAGTAGATCGCGGATATGTGTTCAGAATATTTTTAGGATATCCGTACACAAGTGAAAAACGACCAAACGTGATCAAACGCGATCAGAACAGTGTAAGGGGGCTTAAGCCTTATCCTGAAGCTAGATATTTTCTAAAAATAATAATATAATATTATAATTATCCTTAAAAGAAAAATGAAAACAGAAAAAGAAAATTGAACAGTAACTGAAGCCTTTTGGCTATAAATAGCAACGAAATAGCCTTTTCCCTAAAGTCATTCTGCCGGTTCCGTTCGTGCACATCGCGGTTAAGCTGTCGGACTCCCAAAAAATAGGAGGAGCACACCATCGTGAAGATGATATTTTTCTCATCACTTCTACCGATTCAGAAAACGCTTAGGAAGTGGGTAACCCTATGCCCACTGTCTATGTGGATATTTATGTTATTTTATGTGCTTATATCTGAGAAACTGATTAGTAGATTTTATGTAAAAAATATAGAGATTAAGTGTTGAAAATGATGTTGAGTAGTTTTGATGTTAGAAAAATATAACTGTGTTGATTGGAACTGTGTGGAAAGGAAACTTTGAGAAATTTTACGAAATTGACGCTGGAAGAGAATCAGGGACGCCTCACACTGAGCGCCACGCCTAGCGCCCCGATGAGCGCTCTGCTGAGCGTCACGCCCAGCGCACCCTGAGCGGCCTGACCTGAAGAACGATTATTTTAACACTCCTAGGACCCAAGCTTCATGTTTAGCTTTCCGTATATGTTCCAACTAGTACAGAGACCTAGAAAGTATATGAAAATAACTATTGATTGATTGTGCCTATGATAAACTACATCACGAGGACTCGGCCATCATTACATCTTAGGACGACCGTAGATAACTAGATGTCATCACCTAATGCTATAAAAAGAGCATAATTGAACCCTAGGAAATCATGATATCTGAAGAAGGATTCCAGACAAAAGGGTCTGGTGCGCCTTAACAGTCAATATGTAGTTCTATAATAGGAATCCCCTCTCTTGGCACGTTCTATGGACACGCCCCTCACCAGTGCAGCAAGATGGATTAGTCAATGATAATGAACAAAATGAAAAGAACAAATTAAAGATAAAAATGAATGTTGTAAGGGTGACGTCACACCTAAGACATGATGATGATAATGATAATGATGATGTTAAATGAGTCCTCGTTCGGATTGCATTAAGAGGACGACCTCTCGCCATCCCACTAGGTGGATGGTTATCTCTATTGATGGGCGATAGACGGATCATTAGTTATCCGCGATGGTTCGTAACCACTCAGGTTAAAGCATTGTCTGGTCGTCATCAATATGAGAGCAGAAGTAGGTTGCAACCAGAAAGGCACGGTTACATGGGTGAAATGACTCAAGATGAAAAGGACGCGACCCCGGTCCATTAGTTAGCCAGAGGGATGCGGCCCCCGGTCCATTAGTTAGCCGGAATATAACAAGCAAGGCGCTACCCCGGTCCATTAGTTAGCCGGAAGTGTAAGAGAACCCCAGTTTCCCCCATGCATAAGAGATATAATGAATGAGTATGTGATGAATGAATATGTGATGCACAAGTATATGATAAATGAATGCATGCAAGTCTATGTATTATGTAAGTACCGTCAAGAGGACGCTCGAAACGGCCTATGTATATACGTGAAGGAAGTTAACAAGCACGAGAACTTAGCTAAAGAAAGATTAGATACCCCATCATCTAATAAAGTAGATAAGGCTGCTCAGGATCTAGGCAGTAGATAATAATCAATAGGAAGTTAGTATACCTGAACACGTAGAGATCTCCTGAGTGGCCTGGTTCATAAGTGAGGTAAAGAAGTAACCCTACGCTACGGTGCACCACTGAGGACAAATATTCTCACCCCCACTCGCTCATGATTCCAGGGGCAAACGAGGGCTACGAGGAGCAACACAAGGAGCAGTAAAGGATGAAGGACGGGCCGCATGTGGCCGAAAGGCAGAACTTCAAGGCCATGCAGACGAGCTAGGCTAGTTGTACGCTAGGTGGACTTTTATTGTGTATAGTGATGACTATGACATGTATATGTAAGATTATTATAATACTATATGGTTTGTTGTAATTATCTGTGATGGACCATGTATTTGTTTATATAACTAAATATACTAGAAATGATTAACAGTCGTAAGCCCAAGTCTCTACCGCTTGTATCAGATATCTTGTTCACGCGCGGCTCATACTTTATGAATAGATAACAAGCAGAAAAATTTTAAAATGGTCTATATTTTCCTTAACCTAGTATTTTCAAAAGTAATAAAGGACTATAAGTATTCCCACCAAGTGATAAACAACCTAGCGAGTGTAACATCCCGCTTTTTTCCTTAGTAAAGATTTCCCAAATTAAATAGGAGAAATAAGGTCTTACACTAATTGATAGATTAAAATGTCTGTAGAAGAAATTCTGCTCAGTTTTGGGAAATTCTGCAGACACTAGAACAAACCCTTTCTGCCGTCTGAACACAACCGCGCGTCTAAAGTATCCGTAAAAGGTACGGCTACAGACGAGAATTCATAAATACCTAAATGACCAGAATATTACTTAGGAAAGATTAGGGGATCACAAAGATGTAATCGGAATATTTTTAGAACAGCTGTACGCGAAGTACCGGGATTGGAAATGATAAAACCTGATTAAAATTGATCTGCCGGAGCTGGTAAATTTTTGGCCACAAACCCGGCCAAGAAACAACATAATGCATGGCCATAAATTGGCCCACTTGGCCAAGTCAAAGTCCAACCTATGAGTCATGTAGTGACTCATGACAAGGACATGTCATATAAGACAAAATAAGGGCATTTTGGGAATTTTTCCCCCAAGGGCAAAATGGGAAAGAGGAGCTCGGCCAAGAGGCCTATAAATATCCCACAAATCTGAAATTTTGTAAAGAAATTAGAAAACCTTGCCAAAACTCTGTCCGATTACACAATCGATTGCTATTCGATCAAAACAGAGACCCAGACACTTCCTATATCAAACCCAGTTCAAATTCTTCAGAAATCCCCTAACCTAAACCTACAAAAAGCCTTCCAAATCCCTATAGAAGCNATTACACAATCGATTGTTATTCGATCAAAACAGAGACCCAGACACTTCCTATATCAAACCCAGTTCAAATTCTTCAGAAATCCCCTAACCTAAACCTACAAAAAGCCTTCCAAATCCCTATAGAAGCTTGGAAAAGTTCAGCCCAAGAAGAACTAGGAAACATCATCGTTGGAGAAAAAGCCAAAGGAAGCAGCAGAAACCGTAATCGAATGCGAAAACATGGGTAAATCGAATTATCCATTGTCTATGTGGTTTTTTCTAGATTATATATGATGTTAGGATGCCTTTTATGTGATTTTAATTTATATATGTGTTGTTGGAATTTGTCTGGATTTGCTGGTGCTGTCTGTGATTTTGTCAGAAATTAGGAAAGCCTAAGCCGAAATTGGGGCTATGGCACGATTTTGAAGGGAACTGTATGCTGGGATTTTTATCATAAAAACTAATGTTATTTTCGAGTTCTACACGGAAAATTGAGTGGGGATGTCAAGTTTTATGATTTTTGGAGTCCTTGATGAATTTCTCAGCAAACAGGTAGAAAACGGAGTTTTGTGAAAAAGGGCAACATGGGAGTTTCACGTCTTGGACTGAAAAACTGGGTTTATTTTCAGAAAATATGGGTTTAGAACTATCAAAAACCTTAAGGACAAGTCTTGAGTCCATTGGCTTTTTGAGAACAAAAAAATTCCAAAGAAAACAGGGTGTTTATGGGGGCGAAATGGTAATTTTGGGAAAAGGGGTAAAACTGGAATTTTGTGTAGTGGGGTTCAAAATCTGAGTTTTTAGACATGAAAAATGATCTTAGGGCTACCAAAAACCTTGGGGTAAGGTCTTGGACCTCTTCGGTTTATGGTCACTAGTTTATGATTTTGGACATTTCCGGTTTATGGTCGCTAATTTCTGACAGAAATCAGACGTATGTTGTACTAGTTGCTAGGTCTACGTTTGTTATGTTCAAGGCATGAGATTATGTTCCTTATATGTGAAGTTAGTGATAGTATATAATTGATGGTATGAATTATGTGAATATGTGTTATACGTGCCAGATGTGTTATGTGCTTCATGAATTTGTTGTTAGGAAAGTATGGATTTAGGATGGAAATGAGTTTAGGAACATGAAAGTATGTTTATTGTTGGTAAAAATGAATGATGAGTGATGGAATAAATATTCTGAAGATTGATTTTGATGAAACTGGTGGAACATGGAAAATTGCAGGAATTGGGGGGTGAAATTTGTCAGGTGGCGCTGAGAGGCCTAAGCTGGGCGCTGAGCGGCCTGACTGAATTCAGACTCTCTATTTCAAAACTTGTCATTTTTTGGAACACAAACTCTTTTCTTGAACATAGTTTTTCATACTGCTTGCAATTATACATGGATCTACTAATTGAACTAAGTATGCTAAATTGAACTGTTGACTGGATATATGAACTGTTGACTGGATATATGGACTGTTAACTAGAATGGACTATATTGATGTATTTCTTATGTGATTATGTGTCATGAAATGGATTAATGAAAGGAAAGGAAAGGAAAGAAAAATGGAACCTTAGGGCGTGATGTCACTAAGTCCCTAAAAGGAAATAAAGGATAATAATGTTAAAGGAAACCAATCTTTTCCTAGTTGTGCGGGAAGCCGGCAAGAAAGGCAAGCGAACCCTGGGATTACCTCGTCCCTAGCATAAGGATGGCGGTAGATCTCCTCACCATCCCTAGCATAAGTATGGATACTCCTATTGTGGGCAATGATATTTCATGGGAAAGAGAGCCACTTAGGTTAAGCGCTGCCTGGTCCTCACGATATTGAGACAAAACATAGTTTGTACCGGTTATGGCCACCGCTACGATGGGGTTGAGCTTGAGTATGTGCTATAAGTGATATACAACTGTACATAAGGGGATGTGTGTGGAAGCTTATAATTAAAATGGGCACAATTATAAGTGGACTCACACTAAAGCTTATTATGTGATTATATGACTTAGGAAGTAAGGTAGAGAACAGATGATTTAGTTAATGAAGAATAGGTTCCCAGTCACATAGATAATTTAGATAAAGCTGCTCAGGCTTAGCATGAATATTAATAAATAGTAGCGATATAGTATAATTGTAACACCTAGAAAACCCTGAGCGGCGTGAAGCGTGAATGAGGATAAGAAATCCCCTAATCCCTAAGGTTTCCTACTGAGAGCGCTATGTTCTCACCCAACTCATTCATGACTTCAGGATTCGACGAGGGACAAGGAGAGGAGCTACATGAGGAAGAACCGTCCCAAGGGAGGATGACTGAAGACTAGACGATTAGCTAGTAGATTATATATGTGTACTTGTACTTCAATGTGATATTTGCACTTAATACTTATAATACTAATTATGTATTTGCTTATGAATGTATGAAGGACCGTTGTTATCTTGGCATGTATTAATTATATCTTTATTTATAGTTAAGCATGCTATGTTTCCGCTCGCAATGTATGCTCTAACGCGACCAGGCTCCTAATTTACGCCATGTAACGTACAAAGAAAGTTTTAATTTGGTCCATATTTTGGGTAACAATAGTTTTTTGAAGTATAAACGGGACTAAGTATTATCCCTACCAAAGCAGACAACAACTTAGCCAGCAAGTTTGCGATTTAAGCGTAGGCTAGCTAGCTAGGGCGTTACAGCGAGCATTGCGTACGACTTAAGCGTAGGCAGTTAGCTATGGGTGTTACAACTCGTACCCTTTAAACTTATCTCATTAGGACTTCCCTTGGCATATTCATTCTCCAGGAACCTTAAAACCCTAATCTTACTGATAAGTGCCTAATTTTCGTAATTCTTATTAATTAAAATGGCACTTATCCGTTTATATTTTAAACAAATTACCTAAATAAAGTATTATGTTTTGTAGGTTTTNATGAATATTAATAAATAGTAGTGATACAGTATAATTGTAACACCTAGAAAACCCTGAGCGGCCTGAAGCGTGAATGAGGATAAGAAATCCCCTAATCCCTAAGGTTTCCTACTGAGAGCGCTATGTTCTCACCCAACTCATTCATGACTTCAGGATTCGACGAGGGACAAGGAGAGGAGCTACATGAGGAAGAACCGTCCCAAGGGAGGATGACTGAAGACTAGACGATTAGCTAGTAGATTATATATGTGTACTTGTACTTCAATGTGATATTTGCACTTAATACTTATAATACTAATTATGTATTTGCTTATGAATGTATGAAGGACCGTTGTTATCTTGGCATGTATTAATTATATCTTTATTTATAGTTAAGCATGCTATGTTTCCGCTCGCAATGTATGCTCTAATGCGACCAGGCTCCTAATTTACGCCATGTAACGTACAAAGAAAGTTTTAATTTGGTCCATATTTTGGGTAACAATAGTTTTTTGAAGTATAAACGGGACTAAGTATTATCCCTACCAAAGCAGACAACAACTTAGCCAGCAAGTTTGCGGTTTAAGCGTAGGCTAGCTAGCTAGGGCGTTACAGCGAGCATTGCGTACGACTTAAGCGTAGGCAGTTAGCTAGGGGTGTTACAACTCGTACCCTTTAAACTTATCTCCTTAGGACTTCCCTTGGCATATTCATTCTCCAGGAACCTTAAAACCCTAATCTTACCTTCAAACCCTATAAGCTTCCGCATATCCTTAACACTTGATTATTCTACAGTCGTCCTAAGGTACTAATGACGATTGGATCCTCATGACGCATGCTAACATAACATATACTTGCACAATCATTTCCAGCATCAAATATACATTTCCAAAGATTTAGAGCTTGTTGGAATACGTGGGTAGGCTTGAAAACTCATGTCATTCAGTGGTCATTCGAATGACTAAGACTGTTCATTCGAATGATTGGAAAATTTGGAGCTCTGTTTGTAAAATTTAGGGGTCATTCGAATGACCTAACAAAATGTCTCTAGGATGAGTAAATTTCAGGGTCATTCGAATGACAATGCTAGGTAGGTCATTTGAATGACCTTGCCTTAAACTTATCTGCAGCGCTATTTCTTGCGTATTTCTCACAGGTTTAATGTAAAAATTAGTTTAGGCTTTCCACATGTTTCAACAATCACTATAACAAATTTTTCTAACTCAGAAACACGCAAAATCATCTAGGAATCTTAACGAGCATATTTTCTACATCACATCTACTACGTTATATTTTCACATACTATACACATAACATGCAAATAGTCACCAAGGAGGTGAGTAAGCTAAGGTTACCCACTTCCTAAGCATATTTGAAGGTGGTGCAAGTTGTGAGGAAAGGCTCCCACGCACGTTGGTGTGATCCTGCTATTTTTCTTGAGTCCGGCAGCGTAACCGCAAAGTGCACGAACGGAATCGAAATATGTGGAAGTAGATGAAATTTATGAAGCAAAATGAGACCACGAAGTGCTATTTATAGGCACTTGAGGCGGTGACCTCAACTGTACTTTCATTATTATTATTATTATTATTATTATTATTATTATTATTATTATATTACTATTATATTATTATTATATTATTATATATATATATATATACACGTACTTATCCCTACTACAGGGATAAGCATAAAGCCTATGTGACTTTATATAACCAATTTCGATCATGTTTGATCATGTTTGGTCGTTAATCGTTCGAGTACGGATGACTTAAAAATTATCCGGACATACCGTTGTAACATCCCACTTTTTCCTTAAGAGGAATTTCGCTTAATTAATATTTACAAGCCAATTATTGAGACTAGAAAACTAAATTATATTAGTTAAGACGTACCAAAACACTCAAATATAATAAAGACAACACTATGCTTAAAAACATTAACATAACTAATGTCAATATGTTTCTGAACATAGTTTGTAAAATAAATACTAAATTTTAGTAATGGATAAATCATGATCACGAAATAACTAATGAAGCTAATTATTAAAGTTAAAAAAACATAGTTTATGCGTACCTCACATTTTAACCCTTATATTATAACAAGTGAATTATTATTAGGGATCTAATTAATGTTTTAGGAAGTAAAATATGTTACTGAATAATCTATTATATTGATAAGGTAGTAAACCAATGTGGTTTTGGTTTAAGTCAATCAAACAATATGTTATTTTCAATAATGTATATAATATTATTATCATACCAAAGTAATAAAAATAGTACAATCTCACTATAAACAAGTAAATAAAATAATAAACTAATAGAAATACCATATTTACTAAAATTCCAGTTTAGAATTATAATCTATAGCAGCTATTTCCTATTATTCTCATAACAAATGCTTCGTCATAAAATTCTTATAACAATAATTATGATGCTTGGTGCACCGTGAAATACAAATATAAAACAATTATAAAATTCATTCATTAAGATATAAACATTTAACGATCAACAATTGATACATAAATATATAGTATAATACTTTATTATATATTGATATGATATGCATAACAATAGGCAGTTGTACAAATAGTATTAAATATAAAAAATGCTCCATGTACACCCCTAATTGATACACCCGTACATACACCATGATTTATACGCATTTAATGACAAATATTCGTATTACGTATTATTATACTATACGTGTGTCAACCCCAACGCCACGCGAGTTGTTAGCAACGTAGTCTGTGCCAGCCGGCAACGGAATCCCAATTTTTGAGATTCAAATCATTTGTAAACGCATCATATTCCAAAATTTCCAGATCGTAATCGTTTCACTCGAGAGTTCTCACTCATTCGGCACTATGTAATTCCTCATCGAGAGTTCTCACAAATTCGCAAGCTATTCTTGCTGGTGTTCGAAAATGGCAATGCAAGAGCGCGTGGTAAAATTCTGTCCATTTTTTAGTGTTGATTGTTGATGTGAAAGAATCATTTGGTGAGAAGCATTGTATGTTAGGCACATTTTATCGTGTTTGTGGATTTTTGTCGCGGTGAAGCCATTTATGGCAATGCACCTTAAATTCTGGTATTATGACACTGAAGACTTGTGTGCACCAACATTTTATGGCATCAAGCACAAACATTAGTTTGCATGCATTTATGGTCAGGATTTGCAATGTTTTTCGTGAGCGTTTTCGTTTTTTTGGGAAATGATGAATAAAAAATATTGGCACAAACTTTAAGCGGGCATAAGCACAAACTTTTGTTGTGCATATGCACAAACATTTATTGCATGCATCAGGGAACGTACATTTTGTCTCATTTTAAGCATTCATTACATATTTGCGTTTTATTTACGTATTTTTTGAATAAATATGCGCCCCTCAATTTTTTTATGATGGTTTGCATTATAAAACACTCGATTATATGATCAGTGTTTAGTAAATTAGTTTGTAGAAACTGGTGCATGGCAGCGTGCACAAACCTTTTGTTGTAGGTTGCACAAACATTTGTAATACTTTGCACAAACATATTTTTCACCCAGGACGCTGTGTCAGTCGTTGTTGAGGGGGAAGAGGTGCCAAAGACTGGCATGGTTTTTGACACGCTAGAGGCTGTGAAGGACTTCTACCAGAATTATGCAAGGAAAGTAGGATTTTCATGGAGGATCAGGAGCACCAAGTTCGATGAAGGCGAACAGATCAAGTACCAGATTTTGTCGTGCTGAAGGGAAGGGTGTCGAGTCTCCCAAATTCCAAAGTTTGACAAGACCAATCCAACATCGGCCGCTAAATGTGAAGCAAGGATATCGGTGTCAAAGGTTCAAAACGGAGAGTCTGAGGCATGGGTCATTAAGAGTGCCGTTAATGTGCACTCCCATGAAGTGAGCCCTACTAAAGCAAGGATTTTCAAAGAAAATCGAAGCCTTAACATGAATGCAAAGCGGATAATTGAATTGAATGACAGAGCTGGAGTGAGAGTGAACAAGACATTCCAAATGCTTGTGCAAGAAGGCGGCGGTCACGAGTGTTTCAATTTTATTGAAAAGGATGTTAGAAATTATGTTAATACAGAGTTGCGTACTGTACGGGAGGATGGGGATGCAAAGGTGCTAATGGAATACTTTGCAAGAATGAAGGAGTAGAACCCCAACTTTTGGTATGCGGTTGAGGTGAATGAGGAAAAACAGATTAAAAACATTTTTTGGGCTGATGCAAGGAGTCGAGCGACTCATGAATATTTTGGAGACGTGGTATCATTTGATACCACGTATAGAATTAATAGGTATCGTATGCCGTTTGGATCCTTCGTGGGGGTTAACCATCATGGGATGTCTGTGTTGCTTGGATGCGCTTTGCTATCTGCTGAAGATACATCATCGTTCGTGTGGCTATTTGAATGCTGGGTTAAATGTATGTCCGGTAGGCGGCCGAATGGTATTTTGACAGATCAATGTAAAGCGATGCAGAAAACGATCGAAATTGTGTTTCCTGAGACACGTCATCTATGGAGTATTTGGCACATTATGAAGAAGATCCCAGAAAAACTTAAGGGGTGCAAACAATACGATGAGATAAAGGCCGATCTCAAAAACATAGTGTGGGAAACATTAACAGTACATGATTTTGAGGAACGGTGGTCTGCTTTGTTGATGAAGTTCCACCTTGAAGACAATGAGTGGTTGGATGGTTTGTTTTCTCAGCCTTTTTTTGTGTTAATTTTGCTAGACTTTTATGCATCAACAGAATTTTATGTCAGGAAATGTTTGTGCATATATATTATAAATGTTTTGCTTATTACGTGATAAAGATTGTGCACTGAGAATGCATTGTCCAATGTATAGCAGCCTTTTTTAAACTGATTGATTTGTTGGTGTGTACAAATGTTTGTGCACATGTACATAAATGTTTGTGCTTGTTACGTGATAAAGTTTGTGCACTGAGAATGCATTGTCCAATGATTTTCTTGTTTGGGCAAAAGTTTGTGCAATTGTTAAATAAATGTTTTGTGCTTATTACGTTTTAAAGGTTGTGAACTGAGAATGCAATGTCCAATGTATAGCAGCTTTTCTAAGCTGATTGATTTGTTCGTGCAACAACAGATTATGCATCAACAGATTTTTATAAATGTCCAATGACAGGAAATGTTTGTGCACATGCATTATAAATGTTTGTGCTTATCACGTTTTAAAGGTTGTGCATTGAGATTGCATTGTCCAATGTATATCAGTATTTTTTAAACTGATTGATCTGTTGGTGTGTGCATATATATTATAAATGTTTGTGCACTGAGAATGCATTGTCCAATGTATATCAAACTTTTTTTAAACTGAATGTTTATACATTTGTTCGTGCAACAACAGATTATGCATCAACAGAGTTTTATGTCAGGAAATGTTTGTGCACATGCATTATAAATGTTTGTGCTTACTACGTTTTAAAGGTTGTGCATTGAGATTGCATTGTCCAATGTATAACAGCATTTTTTAAACTGATTGATTTGTTGGTATGTACAAATGTTTGTGCATATATACTATAAATGTTTGTGCTCATTACGTGATAAAGTTTGTGCACTGAGAATGTATTGTCCAATGTATAGCAGACTTTTTTTAAACTGAATGTTTATACATTTGTTCGTGCAACAACAGATTATGCATCAACAGAGTTTTATGTCAGGAAATGTTTGTGCACATGCATTATAAATGTTTGTGCTTACTACGTTTTAAAGGTTGTGCACTGAGATTGCATTGTCCAATGTATAACAGCATTTTTTTAACTGATTGATTTGTTGGTATGTACAAATGTTTGTGCTCATTACGTGATAAAGTTTGTGCACTGAGAATGTATTGTCCAATGTATAGCAGACTTTTTTTAAACTGAATGTTTATACATTTGTTCATGCAACAACAGATTATGCATCAACAGAGTTTTATGTCAGGAAATGTTTGTGCACATGCATTATAAATGTTTGTGCTTACTACGTTTTAAAGTTTGTGCACTGAGAATGCATTGTCCAATGTATATCAGGTCTGTACAAGGAACGAAATCGATGGGTTCCAGTATACTTTAGCAACGAATTTTGGGCTGGAATGAGGAGCACACAGAGGAGTGAGAGCATGCATGCTTTCTTTGATGGATATATAAACCCAAAGAGTATCTTGGAGCAATTTGTCAAGCACTATGATAACGCGCTTGCATCGAAGGCCCAAAAGGAGCTTGAGCTGGACGTTGCTAGTTTCAAAACGACTATCCCGTGTGTGACGACGTCATTGATTGAGAAGCAATATCAAGCAGAGTACACATATGACAAGTTTCGTGAGGTTCAGACTGAGTTTAGGGCAAAGGTAAACTGTAACACATTTGTTAAAGACAAGCAAGGCTCTAAGATAACATACACCGTTGTCATATGATGTGCTGTTTGATGGTGTGGCTGATTTAGTTGAATGTCAATGCCGACTCTTTGAGTCAAGGGGAACATTATGCCGGCATTGTTTGTGTGTGATTGGAGCTGAAAGAGTTAGGGAGATTCCAATGAAGTACGTCCTGAGCCGCTGGAGCAAGAATATTAAACGGAGGCATAGCACGATAAAGTGCAGCCATGACATTAGTAGGGTGGGAGTGGTAAAGGATAGGTACGATGGGGTGTGCACCCATTTTTACAATGTTGCAGAGCGTGCTGTATCCACAGTGGAAGGAACCAGCTTACTTCACCGAGCGCTAGACATGGTGGAGGTTGGTTTAGAATCGCATCTTTCAAGCACTTCTTCAAATGTCAGCGAGTGTCACGATGATGGGTGCTCAATTATGGTTAATAACATACACAGCCCCCTCACATATCGTGCAAAAGCAGGCCGAGTACAAAGAGGAAGGAATCAACCACGGACAGAGATGTGAGGAGTTATAGGAAGCATGCGAAGAAACAAGCAACTGAAATTCAAACACAGGTTTGTGAATCCTCATTGTTTTTTTTTTTGCAGAACCACCTATAAGGTTTGTGTTTGTCCGATATAAATGTTTGTGTTCTTTTTTTATATTCTGTGTGCAGGAAAATATATCTTCAAATTCTGTCGAGGTGATATCCCAGCAATCGGAATCGATTGGCCACCAGCATCAGTTTTATGTCCCAATGCCCCAATCCCCGGGAGAATTTGTGTCACTATTGAACTGCTTTAATGGTAGATATTAGAATAAAGTCAGCGTTGACACATTCTTGTACCTTCCATAGAGGTTGTATTTATAAATAAAATGTATAAACAAACGGATTTACTGGTAGACATAATGTATTCTTCTCATCTCTCAAAAAATTTGAGTCATTAGGCACAAATTTTATGGTTTATAATGATAGATATTAGAAAAATTTTGAGTCCCTGGTGAACTTATTTTGAAACAGGAACAATGCACAAACTTTTTTCGATATACAGCACAAACCTTGAGTGTTATTTAGCACAAGCTTTTGTCATTGCTGATGTGCAATGGCAATGAACTTACTTACTTACAAGCAGGAACAATGCATTGGTAGACATAATGTATTCTACTCATCTTTCAAAAAATTTGAGGCATTAGGCAAAAATTTTGTGGTTTATAATGATAGTTATTAGAAAAATTTCAGGTTTGAGTCCCTGGGTGAACTTATTTTGAAACATGAACAATGCACAAACGTTTTTCGATATACAGCATAAACATTGAGTGTTACTTAGCACAAACTTTTGTCATTACTGATGTGCAATGGCAATGATCTTACTTACTTACAAGCAGGAACAATGCACAAACTTTTTTCGTTGTCCAAAACATAACAAAGTCCAAATTGAGTCACTGGTGAAGTTATTAAGAAGCAGTAATAAAGCACAAACTTTTTACGTTGTGTAGCACAAACCTCAAATGATATTTTGCACAAACTTCTATCAATGCTGATGTGCAATTGCGATGAGTGTTTTTATCTTAGATTGTTGAATTCACATAATAATGGTAGAATTTAAAAACAAAGTCACAAAAACTTTGGGGAATTACAATGGTAGAATTTAAAACCAAAGTCAGGTTTGAGCCACTGGTGAACTTAATTAGAAGCAGGAATAATGCACAAACTTTTTCAGACGTGTAGCACAAACATTAAGTCTCATTTAGCACAAACTTTTTGTAATTGCTGATGTATGACAACAGAAGGGGTGAAACAAGGATACTCATATTTACAAAAAAATTGCCAGATCAATATGTATAATATTCTATAAAATGGATTACTAGATGTATGTTAAGAGAAATGTATACTATATATTCCGCACACTTTATCCATATTGGATAGCATCAAATTATGTACAAGTTACTTGATATATGCTATCCCCCAAAACCCATGCTTCATCCCCCTTTTCCCCCAAAATACCCCAACTCCCCTATTTTCTACGCCTTTTGCCTTTTCCATCATCCCCAATGAGCTCTGTCGTGCCAACGTCAACGTAAGGGCTTGTTTGTAGCCTCCCTTTACGTCTTTGTCGGGGGGCAGGTTTGTCTGGGGCAAGCACTTCCTCAACATCCGACCCCGAAGAATCATCAGGTATTGGCCCTCTCGCCGGCTCGTGTGGCATCCGAATGAGTTTTTCTCGCAATTTGTTTTGTGCTGACAGCATTGATGCAAGCAACACATTCTTGCGAAGAGAGGTGAGCTCTTTCTGCGTTGAACACAAACAAATAAAAATATTTTAATGAATTGAATATGTCAATTGAACATTGGTTAGTTATGGTACTTACGTTATCCCATGACGGCATTGTTTTTCCGTTCGGATATGTTATGGATGGGTCCCACATCTCCATCCATTTTATGACAAACAAGCCACAATCATAGCTGTAGTTACAAACTCATTTTCAGACCAAAAGCACAAAAAATGTACATAGGTTTTAATGAAATTCTTTCAAGCTATGTTTTCAAACTTACACGTTTGGCTGGCCCGGCACATCTATTACTCAATGGGAAATCCGGCTCCAGACAATTCAAACCCTTTTATTGTTCTGTGCATAAGCTCCTCTATGACTATCGACTATTTAAAATAAATAAACATATTAATATTTCAACTGGCTAAATTGCAAGGAATTGCTATTAAATACACATACCATATACACTTTTCAGCACAAACAGTTTAAATTCAATAAAAAATGTTACACAAACATTAAGTGTGCATAAGCACAAACTTTTGTTGTGTATAAGCACAAACATTTATTGCATGCATCGCGATTAGTGTTAAGTAAATTAGTTTGCAGAAACTGGTGCTTGGCAGCGTGCACAAACCTTTTGTTGTAGTTGCACAAACATTTATAATAACTCCCATTAAAGGTTTATGGCACAAACATTAAAAATGCTTTCTGGAAGGTTAGCCCTACCGGGTTTGCTCTGACCATGCCTATGAGCTGGACAAGGCTTTGTTTCTTGAATTGGGCCAGCGTCCCAACATGTTCGGGGCCAACTTCAGCGAAGTCCTCCCCTGCAAAGAAAGTATGGCNTGTGGCACAAACATTAAAAATGCTTTCTGGAAGGTTAACCCTACCGGGTTTGCTCTGACCATGCCTATGAGCTGGACAAGGCTTTGTTTCTTGAATTGGGCCAGCGTCCCAACATGTTCGGGGCCAACTTCAGCGAAGTCCTCCCCTGCAAAGAAAGTATGGCAAATTTTAATAAACGTGGGTGTCTGGATAAGAATATTAGGAGGAACAAATAAGAATAAACAGAATAATGCATGGATAATTTACCGTTGTGAGGCAGTCCTAGTGCTGCACCAACCAGCTCAATCTTAACATCCACTTTTCCATATGGAGTGTTAAGGAAGTGACCATTGAGGTCATATGAGTCAGCCAATGCAAGTAGTAAAGGGTGGTCAACTTGGCCACCCTCTATGTCAAGCAATGGTGCGAAACCCATTGCCACAACATCTTCCCGCTGTTCGCGAGTCAATGCAGCACACACCTTTGTCAACTGCTTTGGCGAGCATCGCGTGTCAATTTTGCACTGCATAAATTCAAGAACGACAGATTGCTTTAGTATAGTTTTGACGCATTTAAATGGGGATATATGGAGAGAAGCATCGGTGTCTATTACCTTCCTGTTATCAGCCTTGCTGAGCGGGCTGTGAGGTAACGTCAGGGCCTTGTCTCCGGTTTTTCCCTTGGTTGATGGTCTTTTAGTTGCCATGACTATGTAAAGAATAATCAACATTTCCAAATTAAAAAAAGGCATCAAAACATGCAAGATGTAAATCAGTTAACAAGGTGAACGCATAAACATTTATGATGTTCAAGGAACCCATTGCACCGCGCGCCAAAGGTCAAGTGGTGTGCACAAACATTTATAAATGGTATGCACAAACATTTCTCATTATTATCATACACATTCTCGACGTGCACAAACATTTTTCGATGCAGTGCACAAACTTTTATCGATGATGTGCACATACATTTCATGCCATGTGACTAAACATTGCGAGCACTGATATTTTACCCCCTATATTTGTACTCGAAACCCTAAACCATAAACCCTAAGCCCTAAACCATAAACAAACATTTATAAGTGATATGCACAAACATTTATATGTGATATGCACAAACATTTCTAAGTTGTGCGGTCGAACACGTCAGCCAACAGTAACTCGGTATCATTCACATTCTAAACGTGCACAAACTTTTTCGATGCAGCGCACAAACATTTGTCGGTGGCGTGCACAAACTTTTCATGCCAAGCACCTAAACATTGTGAGCACTGAATTTTTACTCCCAAAAACAAAGATCGTTTGTATTAACACGGGGGGGATGCATTTTTAAATGTGTTTTGCACCAAACAACAGCAAGCAAAACCCTAACACCAAAATCCAATAACACCACAGATCCAAAAATATTAGAGCAAAGTTTAACGTGGGATACAAGCAACACCCATACTCGTTGCACAAAGTTTAACGCATTGTGTGCACAAACATTTTTCATGCTACAGTGAAGTGTAGTGTTTAAAACGAATATTATACAAAAATGAATGTCTATTTGTAAACTGAACGAACGGTGAAGGCGAATGATTAACAAAAATCATTTCGAACGAAGTGAGTTCGATGCACTCACCAATGTTTTGTGTTCTTCTCGGTTCATCGGGTGCGTGGTTTTGAAAAGCTTTGAGAAGCCCAAAGTAATCGTAGGAACAGTTAGTAGGGAGTGAAGAAGGATGAAAATCGCAAAGGATGGAGAGAATGGGGAAGACGAAGTGAAACAGAGAGAGTAAAGAGACTGAATGGT